>NW_024121123.1:0-406412 GCF_016745375.1 Pimephales promelas
TCACATAGGACAGGGCAAAAAAACTCTACCGACTGCAAAGGCTCCAGGGGAGGCCTCTGCAGAGCACCCAGGTCTACTGAGAGGTCCCCAGAGGGCAGGAGGGGAGGGAGGCGGATTTAGCCCCTCACTCCCCTCAGGAACCTGATGACCAGGTCATGCTTCCATAGACTTACCTTTCACTGCATCATGGAGACGCGGCAATGGCCGCGACATAATCCAAAGGGTGGAGGGCGACAGCCTGCGCTCCAACCCCTCTTGCAGGAAGGAAGCATGACTCCGATCGAACATCTCCGGGGGTCTTCTCAGCGAGAAGAACACCAATTGACGAAGAGGTTTCACTTCAACGCATAAAGGTGTCACGTGGACGACGCTCTTGCGGAAGTGATGGTTGCCGCCACCGCAGGTGGCAGCGAACTCAACCTGCCTCGTCCCGTCCTGGAGCCACACGTGCAGCCTCCAAGATCGGGACGAGGGTGCCACAGAGTGCCCCGTCTCTGAGAGAGTAGGTCCGGTCTCAGAGGAATAGGCCAAGGAGGTGCTGTCGCGAGGAGCAAGAGTTCGGAGAACCACGTCTTGGTGGGCCAGTAGGGGCTACCAGCAAGACCTGCTCCTCGTCCTCCTTGATCTTGCACAACACCCGTGCAAGGAGGCTCACTGGGGGAACGCACACTTGCGTGGGCCCGTGGCCAGCTGTGCGCCAGCGCATCCGAGCCGAGAGAGCCGCGGGTCAGAGAATAACTGGGCGCAGTGGGACGAGTCCCGAGAGGCGAACAGGTCTAACTGTGCCTCCCCGAACTGGTCCCAAATCAGCTGGACCGACTGGGGATGGAGTCGCCATTCGCCGGAGATGGGACGGGCCCGGGACAGCTCGCGGCTGCCCGGTTCCGGTCTCCAGGAATGTAACTGCACGAAGGGACCTCAGGTGCTTCTGACTCCATATCAAGAGGTGGCGGGCGAGCTGCGACAACCGGCGCGAGCGTAGACCCCCCCTGGTGGTTGATGTACGCTACTGCCGTAGTGTTGTCTGAGCGGACAAGCACATGCTGGCCCTAGAGCACGCTCGGAAGCGGTGCCGGGCGAGCCGTACTGCCAACAGCTCGAGGCAATTGATGTGCATGAGGCGCTGGGCTCCTGTCCAGGAACCGGCGGCTGCATGCCCATTGCACATGGCACCCCACCCGTGGTAGACGCATCCGTGGAGACAACGAGATGCCTGGAAACTCGCTGAATAGGGACCCTGTCCGTAAAAAGCTGAGGTTCGACCACGGGAAGAAGGATCGGCGGCACGTCGGAGTCACTGGAACTCGGAGCGAGCCGCGATGCCATGCCCACCTCGGGACTCGATCGCGAAGCCACAGCTGAAGCGGTCTCATATGAAGCAAACCGAGCGGCGTTGCCGCGGCCGCGGATGCCATATGCCCCAGGAGCCTCTGAAATAGTTTCAGTGGAACCGCACTCTTGCCCTCGAAACTGTCGAAGACAAGCCAGCAGTGAGTGCGCGCGCTCGTTCGTGAGCTGCGCGGACATGGCGACCGAGTCTATCTCCATGCCGAGAAAAGAGATCCTCTGCACGGGGCAAAGTTTGCTCTTTTCCCGGTTGACCCGAAGGCCCAGACGGGCTAGGTGCCGTAGCACCAGGTCTCTGTGTTCGCAAACCTGAGCTCGAGAGTGTGCTAGTAACAGCCAGTCGTCGAGATAGTTCAGGATGCGAACCCCGTGTTCGCGAAGGGGAACAAGGGCTGCCTCGACGATCTTCGTGAAGACGCGAGGGGACAGAGCTAACCCGAATGGGAGAACGGCGTACTGGTATGCCTGGCCCTCGAAGGCAAACCGAAGAAACGGTCTGTGTCGAGGGAGAATGGAGCCATGGAAGTACGCGTCCTTCAGGTCGATCGCTGCAAACCAATCCTGATACCGAACACATTCGAAAATGCGTTGGCCGTGAGCATTTTGAACGGTAGTCGATGGAGAGAACGGTTCAAAATGCGCAGGTCCAGGATCGGTCGTAACCCACCGGTCTTTCTTGGGGACAATGAAGTAGGGGCTGTAAAGCCCGGACCTCACCTCGGCTGGAGGGACCGTCTCGATTGCACCCTTCGCCAGCAGGGTCGCAATCTCCGCTCTCAAGACTGGGGCATTGCCACCAACCATCGTGGAGCGAACTCCCCTGAAGCGGGGAAGAGACCGTGCGAACTGAATCGCGTAGCCGAATCCGATCGTTCTGATGACCCAGCGGGAACCCCCGGGAAGCGCTAGCCAGGCTTCCAGGAAGTGAGCCAACGGGGTCATGCGAACCACAGACGTCCCCCCGGAGGGGCAGCGAGGCGGGTCGACCGGCATGCGTGCAGGAGTTACCCCGTCCGGATGCACCGTCGAAACCCGCTCCCCGACAGAAGAGACCAGGGAAGGCAGAGCGTTCCACGGGGGTCTGTTCTGCCGGGGTCTGGCGACAGAGGGGGAAGGGATTGGCGTAGCCGGGGACGACACACGCACCCTTCCGCGCCCTCCGAGACAGAGAGGAATGAACGGGGCGACGCACTGGACGTCGTGCGCGCTCATTCCAGTCTGTGTGCTCAATGACAGTGTCAGCTTTTCCTCAACCAGCTCAGGGAGCTAGCTAGAACAAAAGATTCTCCACCGGCCCTCCACCGGGGAAGGAGGGGCCCTGCCACCGCCTCCTGAGAAAAACCATGACACTATCACTGAGCGGCCCGCCTCAGGAACATCGCTTCGCCTGGCATCTAGCGGGGCACGCGGCCTGAGGGGGGGCTCTTTTCTTGGGACGCTTACCTATGGCCTCCTCCGCGACGCGAACCGGCTGAAGGCTGCTGCTGGGGCGCGTGGGAGGGAAGGGAGCCGCAGGGGGGCGTCCTCGGCGGCGAGCTGGCGGAGGCGTCCGAGCCGACGGCTGGTTGGAGGCAGCAGCTGGCCGTCGGGGCAGAGAAACCGCCTTCGTCTGCTCCTAGCGGTCGAGAAGTGCTGGGCAAAGTCCTGGACCGCACCGCCGAACATTATGATGCTCCTGGACCACAGCGGTGGCATCACCTGACCAAGGGAGCGAGCGACCGCCTCCGTGACCCGTTTAAGGACAAGGTAGGCGACAGGCTCGCAGCTCGCTTGGTCCGTCACCTCCTCGTGCACATTCCTGAGCAGCTAGCTTTGTAGGTGCTCATCATATGCAGGGCGGAGGCTGCCTGTCCCGCCGCTCTACAGAATCGCGCCGCCATAGACGACGAGAACCCATAGGCTTTGGAGGGCATCTGAGAGCAACCGCCGGTTGACCGGGGGAGCCCCAGCGTACCCACAGACAGCCGCATCGCCGAGGGGAGGAAGGGCGGGGAACTAAGCACGCTTTTTTTTTTTTTTTTTTTTTTTTATTTTTTATTTATTATTTTTTAGTGCGTGTCAGTTCCGCATGCAACTCGGGGAAAAAAGGAAATTGGGGTTGGCCGTGGCCGTAAGGCGGCAGCGTTACCCAAAAACCAATTATTCAGCCGCGAGAGATCGGGGAGGGGCGGAGTTCCACCCCCACCCGATGCTCACGGACGCCCGAGATAGCACGGCCATCATCGCGGGATCAGACACGGCGGCGCTGACGCTCCCGAGGGAGGCAACGCGGCCGCATCCTCACTTCCCGAGGAGTCAAGCCCGCCTAGTGATGCTGTGATCGACATCGCATCATCATCTGGAGCGCTGCCCGAAGCAGCCGGTGCCACCAAAGAAGCAACCGACTGAATCGAACTAACGCTCGCTGGCTCTCGCACTGAGGCGGGAGGTGTGGCCCGAGGAATCGTCGGGGCTTATCCCACACCATCACCGTAAATCACCAGGTCCCCGGGTCGACGGGCCCCCTATGGAGGAAACCGATCGAGCGGGGGGACCGGGACTCTCACTCAAGTGAGATCATTGAGTCTCGACCTCAGTGTAGAGATGGTCATGTTCCCACAGAAGGAAAATGAGTCATCCACGAACGCTGCTGCTGCATGCTGAAATGCCCAGGCATACAAAGCAGCGATCGTGACCATCAGATGACGACAGAAATCAATCACACCCAGAAGAGCACGGGCGAACCGTCTTTAAAAAGACGTGCGCGTGCAGCTCTTTCAATGAGAGGAGGAAATTCACTCTTTCAGCGCTGAAGCGACCAGGGAGAAGCGCAAAGTCTGGCAGACCACTGCTCAGATCGCAGGCGATGCAGAATCTCGCTGGGTACCGCCGTCACACCAACACTGAAGAGGACGCTCGTCTCGAAGAGTCTTGAACAGTGCTTTCAGGAGTGAAGAGGTTCTCTTGGCTCCGAAGCGAAAACATACTGCGGTTGCGTTCACTTCCTCCTTTATACTCACGGAGTAGGGCGGAGTACGCTATGCAAATTTCCGCAGCCCCAAGGCATTGCATGCCATTGGCTCGTGTTTTAATACTCGAAGAGGATTGGCTTTCTATGCGAAACCCCCAATCTCCGTCACTTCTGACGTAACTCGAAGTGACTACGATAGGGAACTTTTCTGTTGTCACCCATGTGAAGCCTATGGCATAACGAATACGCCCATGTGCGGATTTACATAATCTCGCGTTTATAACAGTGTTCCTTTGTGCGCGCAACCATTTGCATCATGGAAATTTACGCACACGTGCTGCGCGTGACACAGAGGTTGCCATGGCGATCAGAGGCTCTGCTATGCGATATGCTGCAGCTAGGCTACACCTGCTCGCTGTGTTTGCATTCGCCTGCTGGAATGGGTTGGGTTTACGTCTGGGACAGAAGTTACTTCTCCTACTGCTGCATTGGAATAATTTCTGCGAAGCTGGGATGAAGAAAACGTGTATTTTTCAGAAGAGAGTTCTGTATCCAGCGTCTCTGAAGAAGAGGATATGTTTTTGGCAGGTCTCGATCCAGTTTTAGATCGGTAAGTTTCTAAACATTTTAGTTTGTTACATTGCTTTTTAGTTTTGATTTTCTGCACTAGTATTGGGGCTTATAAGTACATTGAAATGCAGTGCAATTCCATTGTTATTCAAGCGCTGAATTAGAAGTGTAACGTTACAACATTGAACATTATTTATGTAACTTTAGCTATATGCTATTGTTTTGTATGTAGAACGCAAGACGAAGTTCAAACAAAACTTTTCAGAGAACAAAATGTAATTTATATGTAAGATAATCAGTTGTGTTAGGCGTGTTTCTAATCCATGTTGTGTAATTCAACAGTGACGATGATGATGAGAGTACCAGACAGAGGCCTCTCTGGACAACAGACAAACAAAGTGTCCATGTGTTGCTGCAACATCTACAGCTGTCTCTGGGAGTTCAAGAGGAAAGAGACAGCCCAGCACTTTGTGGTAAGTAAATAATGTGAAGCAAGTAATGTTTAGTGAGGAAAAAATAGCATTTTAGGGCATTATTGTCTGATTACAGTCTGCACTATAAGCTGGTGTAAATGTGCAATCAGGGCAACAAAAGAGTGGCTATAGAGGTGAGTAGCTGTATGTGAATGATAATTTGAATATAAAATCTGTAGTGTAAATGTGCCATCAGTGCAACAATAGAGTTGCTATGGAGGTGAATTGCTGTATGTGAATGATCCTCACAGATTTTATATTCAAAGCCGGTAGTGCAAATATAGCAATCAGGGCAACAATAGTGGGTGTAGAGGTAGATTGCTGTATGTGAATGGTCATTTGATTTTGAAAATAAATGTGTATTTATAAAAATGTTAAGAAATCTAAATTTCTTTTCCTGTTTGTTGGTCAACAGTGATGGCACTTCAGCACCAATATTCTGCAACAGGATTTGACAAAGGCTAAAAACCAGAAGCCAATGTCTCAAAAGGCATTCTGGGAGACTGATTTTGGAGCTGGCTGGACATCCCAACAAAAGCAAGGTGCCTGACCCTCCTCCTCGTCGATCTTGTGAGTGTCACAGTCCTGTGCACATCAACTTTTTCTGCTCACTTTTTGAGAAATGTTTATTACTGTCTTGATTGCTAATAACAAAGAGAAACTTTTGTTTGTAGATGTATACAAATATATAAATAAAAACTTTTTATTTGCTAAATAATGTGTCGTTCTTAACCATTAAATGAATGGTAGTGAACAAAGACTTTGTTAAACTTTTTACAAGTAAGTTGCCAAGTGTCACTTTGGGGTCCTTTTGGGGCCCTTTCCAAAAATGCAAACACACACATTTTTATAAACATTTAGGAGGTAAAAAATATACCAGAGAAAGTATATATATTGTGCTTTGTCATATTGTAATAAGAAAACACATTGAAATGATCAAACAAACTTGTTATAGCTCATGGTAAAAGGTGGTTACCAAGTGTCCCTTTGGAGACTCCAAGTGGCCTTTTTGGGTAGGTGCCTAGACATGCGCTGAAATAAATCTTTGTAAAAAATTCATTTTTGCTTGTATAAACTTCAAATTTGAAACATACATTGTTAAGACCTATGGCTTTAGTTTGCTTGTGTTTCCAGGCCCATATATATTTGCCTTTAGCGTTTTTCTTTTTCATAAAAAATTAATATACAAAAAAAAAATTCTCGTCCATTGTTTTTGAGCTTATTTATCTCTCTGTTAGTAATTGCTCAGAACAATTTTAAGTCTTTCATAATAAACTGTCAAGTGTCAGCTTTTAAATGATACCTTGGTTTTGTGTGTGGTCACAAGGACTCATTAGCAACAACCATTTTATTATGGGTATGTCAGTTTGCACTCCATTGCCAAAAAGGGGGGTGCCAGTTAAGGGGTTAATTTTATTGTAGCCTAATACATAACCGAAGTGTGTTCATTTATAATGTATCATTATTGCGTGACATTTGTGTCAATAATCGTCAAACACAGGTGACTCCGCGTCGTGGGAGGGGCCCCCAAATCAAATTCTGCTTAGGGCCCCCAAAAGGCTCGGGCCGGCTTTGACTGTGAGAGAGCTGGGACGGACGGAGCCGAGCGGTGAATAAGTGGGTCAAGTTCAAATGACAAACACCTGTCTGTGATTTGAGTGATTGGCGTGAGGAGAGCGCATATAAGCGGGCCGTGCGGACAACAGTTTGAGAGAGAGACTGGCCGCTTGTGCACGTATCCTATGGAGTCCTGTTACCGAACACGGGACATTTGAAAGCTGTATTCAGCGGGAAGAGTTTTCACTGCAACTGTGTTCGGCAAAGCTGTGTTTAGTGTATTATATTATTTTAGTGTATTATAGTATTATATTATTTATTTTTGCCTTTGACATTCTGAGTTAACTTTATTTGAGCGCGACCTCGCACTGTGAAGAGTTGTGTAAATAAAAGTGCACGAGTCCCAGTATTCGCCGACCCTGTGTCTCCTTTCATCACCCACACATAACAAACCTGTTCTTACATCACAAAGTGATGATTAAGTATACATGATAAATACATTTATAAAATGAGTACACATACAAATTCAGGTCGAAAATGTTTGTACGCGTTTGTCGTAGACGCAAAATAGCATAACTAAGTGGATATAAAGCCAGCGCTGGCATTTGACAAAACTAAAACATCACATCTGGAATTATACATGCAAATACATTTAAAATAATGAAGTCTTAGCCTACTTACAGGTTGTGGCCCAACAACTGCTGCCTCTGGTTTTAAAGTTGAAACTGCTTCATGTTTTAGTAACAGTTTCTTGTTGAATCCGGTGTTGAACTCGTGGAGATTCTGGAAGCTGTCTTCCGTTAATGAGCAGCACAGAGAGCTAGATTACCATCGTCATTTTCAGGAACATAATCAAACATAAATTGTATCCATTGTTGACGAAGTACAGCGTCCGTGGGAAGCCGAAACACAGAAGACCTGACAGCTGCGTGAACAACTCACTCGACGAGCTGGAGCTGCTGAAATATGGTCATGCTCTTTTCTGCTTATTCTGGAGGGAGGGTTGATGCAAATGGTGCAAAATCCATTTTATTTATGGATTTTACTGTGCTCATAAGACAGTTGTACATACCTTTCTGCTCCCCAAAGGCCTTCACAGCCAGACCCGACCATTTCTGCCTGGTCACCCCCTTGATGATGCCCGGGTCACTCTCCGCCTGTGCTCTGCTGAGCGGCCTCCACTTCGCCATGATGTCCTCTGGACGAGGATGATTGGCCGTCCAGCCCTCTGCATCTATGACTAGGATATTCTGATGTTTACCGTGTGCAGAATTTTCAAAACTCATCGGAACATGAAGTTTAAATCCAAACCAAGGCAATCCGAGAAAGCTGCGGCTGTTAAAAATACGCCATTATTTCACTGCAGCGTGCCAGTGTTCGTCTACACTAGTGACGGCGACGCTGAAATGTGTGAGAACAGATGAATAAAATCAGTACGAAACACGAACATTTATTTATTTGGATTAAATATTGTAATCATTCAGTGTCATTTTTCAATGTCAATCGTTTTACTATTACATGTTCATGCCCAAAATGCTTAATTAATATTCAGAGAAGTTGACTGTCATTCTCCTCTAACTGCGGGCGTTCTGATCGTAAGCACCTCGCGATCATTCATTCATTCATTCAACTATTTTAAAAAGACAGGGATAAGCACCAATGTACTTTTTATTAGTCAAATTCATTAAAAAAATGTAAACTCAAGTATAGAATATGAGTAGGCTAAGAGAAAAATACTGTTGTTAATGAGAAGACAGAAGACTGCTGCAGGTTAGTGGATATATATATTTAGCCTATTTATTATTCAGAATGGAATAGTTGGAAAGAAAATATATTTATAGGAACATTTCAGCAGGCTCGAGATAATTAATACAGAGATCATTATTCATTGTTTTAATCAATTGGCATCCATAAAACGTAGTGATAATCTGCATTCTCATGTATGGACGTGCGATGAACACTCTAACCGGAAACTCCCGGTATGTAATAAGTAGAACGCGGAAGTAGTTGTGCAAGTAGTCCATTGTTTACACATTTAGCTTACCAGGTCTGACATTCTTTGATCCCTGCCGACGGTAGAACCTGTCCCAGGCTTTGACCATAGCGTCCGGATAACGTCCACGGACACAATGTACACTAAAAAGTAAATTAATCGTTTACCCAAGGTAAAATTATAGAAAAACTATTTCTTTCTAAACAAAATGTCCTTCTTATGCGTGGATTCTTAGAAATATAACATGCAAACTTCCAATTACCTCATTTTTTCACTTATATAAGCTATAAAAAATAAAATAAAAATAAAAAGAGTAGAAGCATACTTGTTGAGCCCAATGAAGCCATCGGTCTTGTTCGTCTCGTTAATTCTAAGGCTATTTATCTGCCTGTAGGAACATTGAAGATGTGTTGAATATTTACACACCACTCATTCAAATGCATAACATATTTGTTGAGATATGCCAGAGATCCTACTTAGAAATGATGATTTCATGGAGGATTTCACGAAACGTTTTCTGATGTTGACCGTTGACTCGATGACTTCCTTCTACAGGGATGATCTATGGAAATTACACTTAAACATCACTTCAGTCATTTTTGTATGTTTAAGAAATAATTCTGCTTAAAAATCAGTGACTAAACATCTATTTACATAAATAGATATAATATTTAAAATACATTTTGAACTTATGTATGTGTTAGGTGCATTAAGTCACCCTGTGCCCTGTAAGACAGTAAATAGTACGCTTCTACAATGAAATTGTATATGGATAAATTGAGCACATACTTTGAGAGCGATGGCCTCATTAGAACCATTTGAAATCGAGAAGACCTCTGCACATGTCCCCTCGCCGATTTTTAAACAATGGTTCATGCCAGCTGGAGGGACACAGTCAAAAAAACAAAGTGGTCCGCTCTGCTGGCATTCCCGATATATTCTATCGGCATCGCTGATATTCTCATCACATGAAGTCTGGAACACAAAGGCAGAGTAAAAAAAAAAAAAAAATGGGAGAAAAGAGACATTTTGGACAGTCTCAAAAATATAATTAATGGAAAGTCACACAAACATTCTGCAATACTGAATGTTTTAGATAATTAGTATTTACAAAGTTATCAGTGGACTTAAGTCAGTTAAAATTTAACCTTGAGAGATCTTTATTTTTACTTACCTTCAAGTACCGTGTAGACAAGTACTTGTGCAGGTTTCTTTTTTTTCGCTCATTCCATCCTCTGGCATGCAATGTGATCATATCTACTCGTGCTGTAATGACAAAATTATTAAATGTGCTTTTCAACTAGTGGTTAGTCACCAAGTAAGATGAATGAAAGAAAACAATCAAAAAGCAAGCTGTTTTATCAATTATAATGCTACCAGACCACAACACATGAGAAATGTAAAAAAAGGACCACTTACCAGCCTTACTCATGTATTTTGTAGTTAGAGCCACACGGGACAAAAAGCTGTTGACTTGTTCGACTTCTTCACCAATCGTTGTGCCTGCCCCTGTTTGGTTTTTGCCACCCCACTGCACCTACAGCATACGCACCAGATTATTTTATCAAAAATAAAAATATCAAGCTCAAGGACCTCAAAATGGTAAAGAACTTACCATACTGTTTAAGAATATACATTTAGCTCACATTTTGTAGAGTGCCCCTTTGCATGCATAACTGAGAGAAATGGCTTCATCTCAGTCAAGTTTTGCATTTCTGGGAATGCTAGAGCCACTTTTTGCAGATAGGGCCAATACCGACACATTATGTCAGTGCAGAAGAACTTGCAGTTTGTTTTTGTGGCCAGTTCCTTTTGCAGAAACAGAGGGTATGCAAATATCTCCCCTCTAAACATGTTCAGACCTCTAAGCCAGTGGTTCTCAAAGTGGGGTCCGCGGACCCCTGGTGGTCCGCGAGCTAAAGCCAGGGGGTCCGCGAAATAATTTACAACCTAACGTTTTTTTCCATGCTATGAGTCATGTTTTCTTTATCATCTGAAAACATGCTGTTTATTCCTAAGTAACTTATATAAAGCATTTAACATAAAACAATACAAAGTAGACACTTAAACGTTTTCTATAGATAGCTATGTCTGTGCGTCAAGTAGACTATTCGCTGCTGTTGATTTTGCGGGACGTGCGCCAGAAAGGAGACAGAGAGACGGCATGAACCCGCATCCGGTTGTTTTCTGTATGTTTAAAAGGCATGACATTTTGTAGTCATTTATAATGTAGCCTATACACAAATAAAAAAATGGACACTTTACCGTTTCGGATGATGCACTCTTGTCTTATCTATGACCATAAATAAGAGTATTCCTGTTTCCACTGCTGAGGAAAAATTCCCATGTAATTGCGCGCCGGCGTCTCGCGTGCGCGCACAATAGTCAGTTCTAGCACTGCTACTGTAGATTTGACATTAGAAGTCTGATCATTATCAAAATAAAAGTGCATAGTGACAGGGCCGTACCCACAACTGAGGTTGCAAGGATGCACATCGCGATGATACTACTGACCTTCTCGTCTGAGGTGCTTCAGCAGACTAACAACGATAGCTCGTCAATGTCAAAATGTTTGAGTCGGAGTGAACTCAAAGTTCCCCGCACGGCGTTTCAGTCAACGGTCATAAAGTGCGAGATAAGATGTAGGCCTTAATTAACATAAACTAAACAGCTTTTTTAGAAAAAAGTTTTAAAAAAACGACTGAAACAATCAGTTTGCAAAGTATTAATCAAGCTCAACTTTAACAAAGGAAAAAGCAGGTCAATAGAAACATACTGTGCCCATGAGATTAACATTATGGATTCATATATTTAACATATACTGTATGTTTTTTTTTAGCTAATTACAGTAGCTCAAATTAACAACGCACGCACCTATTAAACATAATGCCATTATCATTGTATTTATAGGCTTATGGGCTTTATTTGTGTGCAGAATAGGCCTAATTATTGAAACATTTCTCTTTTAAGGCCATTCCTGATTGGAATATGTGATTGTGTTTCGTGACATCTTGACAAAAAAAAAAAAAAAAATGTATGCCACTGACTGACATGCTTCTACTAAATCTATAGTTATCCAATTGTGGGGCCTTAAAACACCTTAAAATGCACATGTGTAGATCAAGAACATCAAAAATTCCTAAGTGAGGGATCCTAAGTGATTCCTAGCAAGATCACTTTTGTTACCTCAGTAGGCTAGAAATTCCTGCATAGTACCCTGGGTGGAGACCATTCATTTTGTGCAAAAATATTTCATTTGCCGCTCACACATTAACTTTGTGCTCAATAACTGTTATAAATATGAGGGGGGTCCTTGGAATTTTTTTTCCCCTGAAAGGGGTCCCTGGCACCAAAATGTTTGAGAACCCCTGGCTTAGACAACCTTTAACAGGAATTATAGTTGCTCAACACCACAGGAACAGTTTAAAAAAAAGTCTACACTCACAACTCCAGAGGTTCACAGAACGAGAAGGTGCGCTGTCATGACAACAATGAAAAAGTTGACAACAGCCTAGTCAGCAGGTCACGTGGGAGTGGCAACCTGTGTTGGGGAAGTTCACTTTCTACATGAACTAGTTCAAAGTTCAGTTCACACATTTTAAAATGAACTAGTTCAGTTCAAAGTTTGCACAGAAATGGAAGATTTTTCCCATCTTCACCAACCTCGTTATAAAATCCGTTTAAATGATCATACGACGCCTTTGTCGACGGCTGCTGCGGTGCGAGATTGGTGTCTTGTGTTGCCAGATTGGGTGTTTTTTCACTACATATTAAGCTCTGTTTACGGTCAGTTTTAGCCGGGTTTTCGCCTGGAAGGCTCTATAGAAATCTGGCACCCCGAAGTTAAACTGAGAGAGCGTGCTCAAAATGAACGAGTTCACAGTAACGTTCATCAGGACAGGGAGTAACACAATACGTTCAGACTGCTTTTTTTCTTTGCATGATTGTGTTTATGGGGTGCAATATAACATGTATTTGTGGTTTTTCTTTTTTTAAAAGTCTTATTTTTCATAAACTTCACCTTTATTGTCAGCCGCTCTCTCCCCTGTCCCCTGAACGAGCGGTTGACTTCCTGAGTCTATAAAACCACTACACCAGAAACAGGCAGTGGGCTCTGATTGGTTAGTTTGGGCCGGTGTGTTGTGATTGGCTAAACTGTCGCTCACATTGTCCGGAAGGTTAACGCCCATTACCTTTACGGGCGAAATGTGCCTGCGCTCCGGTCCAGATGCAGATGGTCCTGTAGTGGGACTGTGAGCAGAGCCGGCCCGAGGCATAAGCGAACTAAGTGGCCGCTCGGGGTTATTTTTTATTTTTAGATTACTTAAACAAGTGACATAAATCAATGAATGAATGAATATGACTGAATGAATCATTCAAAACAACAAAACTCTGATTTAATGATCAATATACCTGCCTACAAGTTACAACTGCTGCTGTGTCTGCCTGCGTTTAAGTCATGCGCATAATCCTCTAGACACCTCACGTGTGCATAGACAATTTGTGCGCAACTGCGCCTAGTCACGGTATCGGTATTGGAGAAAATAGCCCGCAGGGGAACTGAACCTTCAAGGTATAAGGGTAGCAGTTTGAATAAATAATAAACATAGCAGTTTGAACTCTTCTCCACTTTATTATACCACACATCAGACCTCCAAAAACCCGCGACACTCCAGTAGCCTACCAAGTGCGCAGTCTGCGCACGGCCCATCTACGGCAAGCCCCGAGGGGAAAAATACATTGCATACACGCATACAACGAGCGCCAGAACATTATTACCGGTATTAAAGTAACAGAATTTGTTGGATTATGTCATGTAATATCTAACAAAGTCTCTTACAATAATAATAAAGCTTTTGAGGACAGTTACACTGTATTGAGACAGTTGAGAAATAGTAGGCCAAATATTTTTAGTTTTCAACAATAGGCTTGTTGAAGCCTTGCTCTTATGTTTCTCAGTTTTGTCATAATTTTAGCAAATAATTTATTTTATGTTTTGAGACAGTTTTTAAGACTGTTAAACTTTTTTTATTTAAGTAGGCATCTATTTTTTTATTAAGTATTAATTTTGTTGTAGCCTAATACATAACCGAAGTGTGTTCATTTATAATGCATCATTATTGCGTGACATTTGTGTCAATAATCGTCAAACACAGGTGACTCCGCGTCGTGGGAGGGGCCCCCAAATCAAATTCAAATTTGGGGCCCCCAAAAGGCTCGGGCCGGCTCTGACTGTGAGAGAGCTGGGACGGACGGAGCCGAGCGGTGAATAAGTGGGTCAAGTTCAAATGACAAACACCTGTCTGTGATTTGAGTGATTGGCGTGAGGAGAGCGCATATAAGCGGGCCGTGCGGACAACAGTTTGAGAGAGAGACTGGCCGCTCGTGCACGTATCCTATGGAGTCCTGTTACCGAACACGGGACATTTGAAAGCTGTATTCAGCGGGAAGAGTTTTCACTGCAACTGTGTTCGGCAAAGCTGTGTTCAGTGGGAAGAGTATTATCACCTATTATTTATTTTTGCCTTTGACATTCTAAGTTAACTTTATTTGAGCGCGACCTCGCGCTGTGAAGAGTTGTGTAAATAAAAGTGCAAGAGTCCCAGTATTCGCCGACCCTGTGTCTCCTTTCATCACCCACACATAACAACCCTGTTCTTACATCACAAAGTGATGATAAAGTATATATACATGATAAATACATTTATAAAATGAGTACATATACAAATTCAGGTCCAAAATGTTTGTACGCGTTTGTCGTAGACACAAAATAGCATAACTAGGTGGATATAAAGCCAGCGCTGGCATTTGACAAAACTAAAACATCACATCTGGAATTATACATGCAAATACATTTAAAATGATGAAGTCTTAGCCTACTTACAGGTTGTGGCCCAACAACTGCTGCCTCTGGTTTTAAAGTTGAAACTGCTTCATGTTTTAGTAACAGTTTCTTGTTGAATCCGGTGTTGAACTCGTGAAGATTCTGGAAGCTGTCTTCCGTAAATGAGCAGCACAGAGAGCTAGATTACCATCGTCATTTTCAGGAACATAATCAAACATAAATTGTATCCATTGTTGACGAAGTACAGCGTCCGTGGGAAGCCTGAACACAGAAGACCTGACAGCTGCGTGAACAACTCACTCGACGAGCTGGAACTGCTGAAATATGCACATGCTCTTTTCTGCTTATTCCGGAGGAAGGGTTGATGTAAATGTGTGGGTTAGTGACGTACCATAACCCAGCTGTAGTCCCAATCCAGTCGTTTTTGTAGGCGTTTATACTTCCTGATTTTAAAAAGACGATATCTCTGCTTACACTGAACTTTCAGCGCTGCAACTTTGCAGATACTGTTCATGCACCAACAGCAACATTACACACTATTTAAAATGAAAAAAGTGAAATCGCAGTCAACCCCCCCTTTAATATTCATCAATTGCAAAATCATGTTAAACACAGAGAGGAAATAATAAAAACGTAACTTCACTCAATGTGAAGTAGAAGTTATCGTTGGCGAGGTGGAAAAGAGGAGAGAAATGTTGTTTGGAGGGCACAGTGTGGGTATCCAATATGTCCGTCTAACGGAGCAGATATAGCAATTAGATCGTCAGTCAGATAGATAGATAATTAGAGAGATATATAGCCTAGATAGATCGATAAATAGGTGTATTATTTGTCCACTGGGGAAAGTTGTTTTCATCGTAAAAATATCTTCATCAGCTCCGGAATCATGGTATTCATGCATATGCCTTTAGTTTGTTTTATTTTTGATAAAATAACGTATGACGTGTCTCAACCATTCAGAAAGCTGCAAGAAATTACATTTGCGCTGAACTATTTCCCATTTAGATTATAAGCGACATCCGTAGCTTGTCAGATGCAGAATTAAATGGTTGTAAATAAAATGCCCCATCACAATGTGTATAATGACGCACAATGGCTGATCTTGCGCTCTTAGAAGATGTGGCGATTAAATGGAAGGATTCGAAGCATCTTCTTCACAACAAAAGCTGTGGAAAAATATATTATTTATTGAAGAATTCCCTCATTGTGCAGTTTATTTCAGTTTGGAGTCTTGATTTCGCCCAACTCCTTGGCCCTCTCTAATTGAATTAATGACTAGACGCTTTTTTGCCTCGACTTTGAAATCCGACCATTTCTTTTTTATTTCGGCCACAGTCCGAGGTTGTGAGGTTCAGCATTTACGGCGTCTGCAACCTTTTGCCACTCAAGTGCTTTTTTGGCATTAGTAATGGCGAGAATATCAGTTTTGTACATTATTTCGTTCTGTTTACCATCTTATTTATGAGAATGAATTGTATAAGCCAATATTATTGAAGAACATATTTCTTTCTTTTTTGGAAATATGTGTTAATTTGCATTTCTGTTGCAGATCGATCAAACGGGTGTTCGTGTAGGCTGTTAATTGTAAGACTTGCTTTGTGAAGTCTTCATGTTATTTATGAGAGGCAGTATTGCCATTTATTTTACACAACCGTCTACAGTTTCACACACTTTCACGTGTTTTTTCCACCTGCCGACGGTGTCGCCATTTCTCATTTCACCCGTTTTTGTGCGTACGCCTGGGTCAGAGCTGGCGTGAAGGACCGCACATTTTACCGTCAAGTTTGCTTTTTATAAATACCAACTATTGCGTAGAGAGCGGCGTACGCCTTCTTTTGTGTGTACGCAACGTTTATAAATGAGGCCCCTGGAGCTTATCTCCTGACTTGTGTATAGGCTTTACTATGGCTGTTTTCAGAGCTGTAGGGAAAGTACTTTCATTTATAGACTGATTTATAACTTTAGTGAGCATAAATTAATGTACAATACAAAGTATTTACAACACACTTACAATAAGTACTTTACTCTACTTACAATACAGTCTGTCTGGGTTGTCAGTTCACAATGAGGCTCCATTTAAATTTGTCACACATGGTCTGTGAGAGGCAAGCAGACGTCCGGCAAAATCACAGTCTGAAAAAATAGAGTCAGAGATCCAACCACTCCAGCTCCAGGACGTAGATCAAGGTCAATTATTTCATTGGTCACACTGAGGCTCCATTTACATGAAACTACAATGTTTAGACGCTACTGAGGCTCCTTTTACATGAACATCAAGTCCATACGCAAGCTCCCAATTTTGTCCAATCATCTATAGTTCATTCGCGAGCTCACAGTTGACAAACAAATCATTGATAGTTCATAGTCTTGTGTCATAAAATGTGACACAAATTGTAAAGAATCAAATGTCCAGCCACTCCAGCTCCTCTTCCTCCCCACGAAAAGTCCTCTTCTTGATGCCGTGGTCGAAGCAGATCTTATCATCTTTCTTAATGTCCGTGGTGGCCTGAAAGAGCAGGACGTGCCTGTCTCCCCCCTGAAGCTTCACTATGCAGTGGCATGGCTGCACGTTGTGCTTCTTCTTTGAATGTGTAATCCATCTCCCGATGGTTTCCAGAGACGGGTGGCACTCACAGGGGAAAGTCTCCGCATCGATGCAGATTTCGTCAGGGCCATGTTTGAAGAAAAACAGGTTTCCCAGCTGGTCCTGCGTCTCTGCCATCTCCCTGCCCTCAGCACCTGTGATCACCTTTCCGTGGAAATCACACAGGATGGAGCCCTTCCCGAAGGCCTTGGTTGCAACAACGCCTGTGGTCAAAAAGAGGGAGTCATTAATGTGCTGTTCATGATGTTATTATATTCATTTTATTTATGGATTTTACTGTGCTCATAAGACAGTTGTACATACCTTTCTGTTCCCCAAAGGCCTTCACAGCCAGACCCGACCATTTCTGCCTGGTCACCCTCTTGATGATGCCCGGGTCACTCTCCGCCTGTGCTCTGCTGAGCGGCCTCCACTTCGCCATGATGTCCTCTGGACGAGGATGATTGGCCGTCCAGCCCTCTGCATCTATGACTTTAGCCACCATCGCTGCAGTTGGGGTACGTCTTGAGAATTTTGCTGTCAAAGAGAGCACATTTGAATTAAAATTCAGGTTCACACACTAGTTCTAAGTGTTTCTGTTGGAGCAAATCTAATCATTGGATCATAAGGAAGTATATACACGTACACAAAAGATGTTGCTCCCGAAGGCTGTACTGCAGAGCCCTCCACTTGTCATAAAAAGACTCTGTCGGCGGGGAACCCAGCTTTTTCTCTCTGGGTCTTGTTGGGTGGTTGGCCAGTGATTCCCACAGGGAAGGCCTGCAGGAAAGCATTAAAGTCCGGGGCTGGGCTGCCAACCTCTTCTTCCACCCGCCTTCTCTTCACTGCCTGGGTGCCCTCGTTGCCAGAGTCGTCAGAAGAGGAGCTGCAATATTGAAAAGGTCTGAGGTTACACACTAACGAAATGATGGATGAGCGTTGAGAGACATTATAATTATAACAGATTTATAACATAATTATATTACGGATAATTACATACCGTGTCAGGGAGCTGAGCAGGTTTGAAGTGGCCACAATAGCATCTAGGGTCTTCATCCTATAGTGCTGGTTTGCCACTGCATTGGAATGGGCCATGTAGTGGGCCACAGACGCCTTCTGCTGCTCTGTAAAGTTGTCAGCCACATCTGTCTCCACGGTCCGACGTATCTGCTGGCTCGTGATGTTGCGTAGTTTGTAGCTGCAATGGGGCAGAAATATCAGATGAAACTCCCAAACTTGAACTATATAATTTTCTAGAGGCTGATCCGTTTAATAAATGCTACTTTATGGTCTTTTGGACTGCTGTCAATACTTACTAAATGTGCAGACGAGAGAGGTCGTTGGTCGCACTCTTAATTTCCGTGCCTGACGAAGAAACAAACAACCTGTCTGCACTGTCTACATCCGGCCGGATGAAGTCAGGGCGGATCCAAGTATAGTATGCATCCAGCATCTGCAGAGACAAAAAGTAAATAAAATAAATACATCTGTTAATATCATTGCTGGTGTTACTGTATCTCATGGTAAAGCAAATTTAGCCTGTAAGTGTACTTACTGCTGCCTCCTCCATTGTGAGGGCAAACACGGCGATCTGCATTGTCGCAGTCTTGTGTTCACTAACTGCCATGCATATCTTTCCCCCAGAAGTCTTTCTTTTATCCCACTCTGAAAAAACAAACAAACAAAAAATAAACAGAGTGAATAAGTGACATAAACGTCCTCTTCGCAGACTAGCTAACATAATCTGTTTAGGCTTATGGCCCCATGAAAGCTGAGGTCTAAACACTTACTGTTACTCCCTCCACCGCTCCTGGTCTCTGGAAGTGACCGAGGATCAGGATTGCTTCGCAATAGTAGCGGAACATGGTCTTTTCCTCTGACGGCTGGACCATCAAACCCTCTGTGTGCAAAAGAGAGAGAAACTCAGACAAAATCACACCAGAGTTCATTCTCTCGAGGTAGCACAAATTAAACCTTTTTCTGAGTTGATCTTGATCTGGTCAGACAGTTCTTTCTCCAGCTTTTCCTTTACATCCGTCCAATGTGCAAATTCTTTCCGGAATCTCTTAAAGAATTGTGGCGTTTTCCCTTTATCTAGTACCAGAGAGCTGGAGATCAAGCTGGAGAGCTGGAGAGAATGCGAGTTAAGTCCCTTTGAGAAGGAGCATGACGTGATTTAAAGCTAAACAAATCGCTAAACATGATGCAATGAAGCAGGAAGGACACCTCCTGTACCTGTACGAGCCGCCGGACTCACTGTCCAGCTCTAAAAACTGAACTCTGGGTTTGCGGAAGTGGCTGGTGAACGGAGGCTTGTCATTGGTGTATGTCATTGGTGTACCGCAGCTGCTCTCACTGCTGGAGGTGGAGAAGTTCATGGCCGCTACAGAGACAGAGAGAAGGTTAACACTCCTGTAAGGATACCACAATCATTAACGCATGCCTCACTCAACTGTAGGGTTGGGAATCGAAAATCTTGAGGTCAGGAATCAGATAGTCGTTATAAAACGAATTGATTCCTTTGTGAGCATTTCAATGACTTTAAAGAGCCCCTATCATGGATTTTTGAAAATGACTGTTCATATGGTGTGGAATATAGCTCTAAGGGAATGAAAATCTGAAAGTGCACCGTATATAAAGTTATGGTCTTTTAAAAGTGAGTCTATTAAATGAATTGTTTTTGAAACGAGTCATTAGCTGTTACATCGTGACGTAGATACATACTGGCCACGCCCAGTTACTGCGCGCGCAGACGGAAGTGTAAACTCGAAGTCTACACACTCAAACACTTCATCATAGCATCATGTCGAGAAGACGCTGTGTTCTACTATGCAGAGATAGTTCAGCCACTTTGTTTTCATTTACCAGGGACGAGCATGTGAAGAATCGGTGGTTAGAGTTCATATCAACACTATAGCCTGATTGTGTTCTCATCATTTTATTGACAAATAATGTTAGTTCAAAAACATAAATGAATTCAAATGTGCATTCACAAGCGGTTGTTCCTGAAGGAGGGCTCAGTAACTTACTTACCCAGTGTATATGGATCAGCTTCCTCCTCCGAATCACAACCTGTAAGTATTATTAATAATTTTTGCTTTTGGGTTTTGAACGGTTTTGTTGCGTCAGGGCGGGAGGCAGTATTTGTGTGTGCGCGCGTGTGTAAGTTACGCTCAGCGCAGCTTCTAGGTCTCCAATGTCAATTTTTTTTAAATATGTGAAATGTTTGTCGCTGTTATTGGAGTTGTCAAAGAATAGAGCGTCTTGTAGTACTGTAGTGCTTTATCAATATGTTTATGGGTCTGTCATCTGACCAATCACCGCCGATTAGTGTCACGCTAGAGTTAGGAAGCACTATAACACACTCAAAATGCCTATGTTTGGCGTCGTTTACGGTTGCTCAGATCGATCAAACCACAAGGAGTTTTTATCGTGTGGCCAAAGTTGTTGTTCATAAGGGGGGAAAATACAAGACATTGACAGAAAAACACCGGGAAAAATGCTTTGCAAACCCTCGTCTGCGGTCGGGAAAAGCCAAATGGGAAAATGCCAGTGAGAGTGTGTGTGTGCAGTGATCACTTCGTCAAATGTGAGATAATACATTATTTATGTGGCTTATAATTACATTATTCAGGTATTTAAATACACTTAAGTGGCTGTTTGTGAAACGTACCAGACTAGTTTCCGAACTTTGTAAAGTCAAAGTATGTCTGTAAGACGAGTTATGCAGTCCCTCCAGGATTTCGCGATGTCGCGATCGCAACTATTAACGCAACTTCAACAAATCCACGTGAATTCTGTGCGCCTTGCAATTTTGAAAAATCACCGCAACTTTTCTGCAACTTTGACGAATCATCGCGCCGCGGTCTCCTGCAAAGCGTCGTCATACGTCAGCAAACTCACTTGTTTTGTTCAGAAGACGCAGCAGATGTGGACTGCCAACGTCTCACATTTAGGCTACCTACAAAAATAACAGAAAAGGCCAATGTTGCCAACTTAGTCTTTGTCGCTATATTTAGTGATATAAAAAAGCGACTAGAGACAAATCTAGCGGCTTTTTGGACAAACCTCAGTAACCAAATGTTGCCAGCACAATCCTGCGAGCGCGAGGTTTGCTTTCTCCCTGCCGTCACACCTCTCTCTGCGTCCCTGTTCAGTGAACGGCTGCAGTAGAGGAGCAGCACGGCAGCTGACAGACGCGAATGAGCAGTGTTGTTTCCACGGACTTATCACTTATCTGCTTCTCTTTTGTTTTATATTTAAAGAATTGAGTTTGACCATTTTATTTTCCTTTCTTTTCTTGTGTTTATCACTTGGAATAGGCTACTCACTATCACAGTGCATTAGTTCACCCAGTTCCCGAACTCTCTCAATTCAGAACATTTTACACATAAAAAATAGCTAGCCGACTCGTTCTATTGTCTGACAAAAAAAAATTAAGCAAATGAGAACAGCTTTATTGGATATGCGGCTATATTATATTATACTATATTAGCTATATTAAAATACATTATCAAACATTTGGTTTTTCCACCATTTAACTTTAGTGGCTATTCCTAAAACTGTATTTTGCACTTTATTAATATTGGCATCTTTCAACATAAATGCTGCTTAATGTTTGTGAGGTTCTGCACATTGACTTTTTTGCAGGTGCAGATCTTGTTTAAAAAAAAAGAAGCTTAGTTTAAGTTTTGCTGTGTCTTTAAATCGTTTGTTTTGCCTTTTATGGTTACTAATGGTTAGTTAGTTTGTTCGTGTGTTACAAAGTGTGTGACTTTGTCTCTTAAGTCAATTCTGGACTACAATAGAGCAGATGCAGATGATGAACAGTGTTTTCTGTGGGACATAATAAGTCCATTTGGGGTGGACTTTGGACTTTTCTCTCTTAGTAAACATATAACATGCCCAAAAAAATATAACAACACAATAAAGGAAAGGGGAAAAGCCAAAAAGCATAATATGGGCATTTTCAAGTAAAAATCTATCTATCTTTGCCGTTTTAACCCATAAAAACATGCAGAAGAACATCGCAACTTTTTAAAAAAGCGGCCGCAACATCAGGCATTTTAGGCCGCAACAATCACAAAAAAAGCCCGCGAAATCGTGGAGGGACTGATTAGCACTTCAGATTGCCTACCCAACCTGCAAATGACAACGGGGGAGTCATCATACAAGTGATAGGTTCTGAACTCGGGTTCTGCCCTTCCGGTACGTCCGGTTCCTTCCCCTTCCCCTGACCCTACAGGTAACCCATTACCAGATGTGAGCTGATGCGATCAGCCCATTCATTGGCGTTGGGTCCTATGTCTTTGCCCTCAGGCTGGGTCCTTTCGAGACATTACGCTTGCTACTACTATGGCACCCCTTTGGCAACCGGGCTTGTCCGCTCCCGTCAGTATCGAGGCTGTCATCGTTCAACCGCCCTTGAGTGCTCGAGGTCAGAACCGCAGCCCCCTTCTGTACAATGGGCTCCTCATACCCATCGCCTTCACAGGAGCCGCGACCCCAACACCCCGAGCACTCGCCTTCTGCTTGTCTATAGGGGGCCGAGCCGGTAGTCAGAGATGCAACCTCCTCTCACCGACCCCACGAGGATCCACACCAGCCCCCCATTTCTGTCCATACCGTTATTCTGTACACTGCCGTGTGACAAAACCTATTCAGGCATGTTGACACTGTTAACCCTTCATGGGACCAGCTTGGCACATTACCCCATTCAGGCCTGTACATCACAGCAGGCATGCACAACGGGAGTCACGCCCTCGATACCTACTTCCTTCGGGTGGAGGAGAACCTCCGCAGAATTTCCAACGAGTAGAGGAGGCACCTCCAGCTCATCAACTTCGCAAAGGATTTCATCCTCCGCTTCCCCATGCCTATGGTTTCAAGCAGTTTGGTATTGCCTTTGTGCCATAGGCCTCTCACGCCCAAGGGGAACCCGAAGATCTGTACATGCTTAACACCCAATTTCGATGCGATCACATTCTTATAGGGCCCGTAATAGTCCTCTTTTTGCAGCCCTGCCACCGTGAGAGTGTCAGGAGCCAACTCATATCGGACCGTTACGTCAATGACCAGGGCGCAATCCCCACGGATGAGTACCAGGTCAAGTCGTCTCACAACCACGTTACAGGTTCTGAACTCCCATTCCTGGCGTGCCTCCCACCCGAGGGACTCCGCCTCAGCCCCGAGGAGACGGCACAACTTGTGGTGCCGGGCAATCCTGGCCACGCTCATGATCGGGCATTGCCCTAGTATGTGTGAACATGACTCCAACCTATGTGGACATCTCCTGCAAGTTGCCTCAGTCTTGCTTCTACCCCGACACCGAAACTCTCGAGTGGGATACACCCCGGCACGTAGCTGAAGAGCCGTAATGTACTGCCTTTCGGTCATACATGCGGGCTTCTTCAGCCACGAGTTGCTGGCAACCGCTTCCCTAAAGCCGAGTATACCCACTCCCTGGGTAGGGAGACCTGCCCACTTCAGGAATTCGTCACGTCTCCAATCGAATGGAGAAACACACGTGTGGGTCAGCAGGCCGGTGGCGTCTCCTCTATCGTTCAATACTTCCTCACTAGCCAGTGGGAAGTTCTCATTAGTGCCACCGGCCCTCATCCACGCCCTTTCGAACTTGGACCGCATGTATGGAGTCAGCATCAATGCCCTGGTAACCGGATCTACAGAGCAAGAAAGGCGGTGAAGCCTTCTTGCTTGCATGGACGGAATGTGCCGAGTGAGCTTGCAAATCCCCAGGCCACCATCCCGGTTTTTCGCTTACAATAGCCCATCAGTGGTGGACGGAGCAAGGTGCAACCACTCCTTGACCGCCCCCCTGATTATTCCGTCCGCGGCTCGCAGCACATTATCACCAACCTCCCCCAGGTCGGCTTGATAGTAAAGGCGAGGAAGGGCATACTGGTTAAGGAGAACCACCCTCTGCGAGGGTTTAAGGAGGGATTTCCAGATGCTCTTGACCCATCCCTTCAGAGCACCTGTCAACTCAGGCTCAACCACCCCTCCCCAGGGGTTAACCTTCACGCCCAGGTACTTAACAGCCTCGCTGATGCTGGTTTGTAAGATCGCCTCCCCCCCCAGTACCCATGGAGGGAAGTCGTTGACTGTAAATGATCCAGCACCAGGTTTCACGTAGAAACTTTTGCATTTTCTTGGTTGAGTCCTGAGCCCGGTACTCTGGCAGAACGGGTCGAGCAGATGTAAATTGTACGCCATATTCTTCCAAGATCCTCCTACCAGCACAAGGTCATCAGCAAATGCAAGGCACACTACTGTTTGACCCCCTTCCATAATGTAGCCACAGCCATTGCGTTCAAGGCCTTGGATCAGTGGATCCAAGGCAAGGTTGAAAAGCAAGGGGGATAATGGGTCCCCCTGCTTCACACCAACCCTCACTTTAATGTCAGGGGTATTCCTACCCCCGACCTCGACACAGGTAGAACTGTCCGTGTAGATCTGCTGGATCAGACCTACCATGTGGGGATCCACTTTGATTTGCCCAAGAGCCGAAAGGATGTGCTCATGGGAAACGGAGTCGAACGCCTGTGCAAAGTCGATAAATACCACTGCGAGTGGGTTGCGCTCTTCTTTGCAGTGTCGGATGAGGCCTCGCTGCACCTCGATGTTCTCGGCACACCCGGGGGTAGCACGAAAGCCCCTTTGTCTAGGGCAGGGGTCTCAAACTCAAATTAACTGGGGGCCGCTGGAGATAGAGTCTAGGTCAGGCCGGGCCGCATCAAGTATTCAAAAAAAAAAAATTGTATTTAAGTATTCCAAAAATGGAGCACAACTGATCCAATCTTCTCAATCTTTATTATTAACGTTTCTTCTGAACTGTTCCTCTGAATTTGAACATTCCTTTCTGTACATGATTGGTTCTTTATGATCTGTCCTTCTGACAATTGAAGTTAATTTTACAAACTTTCTTTGTCTTTTTCTTATACACAACATCTTTGTGTATAGTGTGGATAGTCATATTTGCTTTTTATTTTCTTTATACAACACTATTATATTGAATGTTTTATTTTCTTTTTTCGGAAGGCACATTTCCTTTTATTATACTTAATAAAAAAAAAGAAAAAAAAAAAAAAGAAAAACAGTTATTGCTTTTGAAATACAAATAATTCTTTCTACACATGTATAGTATCTCAGGCAAATTACTGACTTTGCACATATCAAAGCAAACCTTCTTATCAACCTGTTGAATCAAAGTTCAGTTCACACATTTTAAAATGAACTAGATCAGTTCATATTTCATACTTCAAAAAATGAACTAGTTCATAGTTCTTTTTTTCCATATGTTGCTGCGAGCTTCTTTTTTATTATTAGGCTATTATTATTGCCACAGTCCATATACAACCACAGAAAACAATTATTTTGTCGACGGGCAGAGTTTGCACAGACATGTAAGATTTTCTCATCCTCACCGACCTCATAAAACCCTTTCAAATGATCTTACGACGCCTCCTCGCTCCTCGGTTCACAGACACTAATGAACGAGTTCACTGTAACGTTCATCAGGCAGTAATACAGTAGGCTACGTTCAGTTCACGTTCGCCCAAAATATGAACAAGTTCATGAACGATATCGTTCATTGAACGCGTTCAGACACAACACATAACAAGCTCAAAATGATTATTCTCACATTGTTTTAGAGCAGGGATATCCAACACGTCGCTCGCGAGCCTGATTCGGTGGTAGAAGCTCGCCTTGGGGCTGTTCACATATCGCACTCACATATTTTGCATGCTCAAGTTTGTTTCAAATGCATGCGCGCATCTAGCGCGCTCATAATTGAAGCGACGCGCTCATTTTTTCCAGGCGCAGTATATGTTTGTACTTCGTGGTTGTCTATGACAACTTTTGCAACAAACCCACCGTAAGCTGTCACGAGGCTATCTGGTAGCCCATAAGGGAAAAAAAAAAAAAAACGCGGCAAACGCAACGGCGGGCCGCAGTCACATTAAACTTTAATGTCAAGTGGGGGGCCACAAAATATCACCCCGCGGGCCGCAAATGGCCCGCGGGCCGCGAGTTTGAGACCTCTGGTCTAGGGTGAACTGGGCAAGATTCAGTTAGCCGCTTTGTTAACACCCTAGTGAAGAGCCTCAAGATCATAGACCCGATGGTGATGGGCCTCCAGTTGCCCACCTCCATCACCGCCCCTGGGTCAGACGTCTTGGGAATAAGTACCGTTCGACTTTTCTTCAGGCGGGAAGGAACCACTCCCGTAATCCACCACATGTTGAACAGCTCAGTGAGGGTCTCGCACCCGGGGTCCCAATTGAGAATATCCCGCTTCCCAATCCCATCTGGGCCCGGTGCGGAATCGTTCGAGGCCTGCCGGAGGCTAGACTGGATCTCACCCTGGGAGAGTGGCCCCATGAGAGGAGTGTTATCAGCACACTCCTCCGCCCTGAATTGACCCAGCCCACGGAAGGGGGGAGGGTCCCCCATTTTGCCTGGAAGAAGTTGTGAATAACTTCAGCTGAAATGGGACACCATGTGTCCTGTCTTCCATCAAGAATTTCAGCTGCTAGGCGGGCCGGGTCATGTTTGAATCGGTATTGGGTCTTGTGGTAGGCGCGTTTATGGGCAAGATATCTTTCACAGCACCTATTCCGATACCGAGGGCGAGCTCGCTTGTTACCTGAGGACGGCGGTCCTCTGGGACCACTCTCCCCTCCATGGACGCATCCTTGGAGTATCCGTTGCGTTGCCGCTTCCACCAGTTCGGGTACCTGGTCGCAGCCTTCCAGCCAGGCTGTAAGCGCTTGAATGAGTCCCGTGTCGTCGCCCTCCCCCCCGCTCACCATTTTATGGGCCACCTCTCTGAGGAGAATCAGGAGGCCACCCTCTGGCAAGTTGGGTTGAATGGGAGGGACCGACGCACTCGCAGAAGGCTCAGACGTATCCTCACTCTCCCTCGCAGCTTGAGATTTGCGCTGTCGTTTGGCGGGATGACCAAGTCCAAAGTGCTGAGAGTCTTAATCTCCGCCTCAGTCTGCTGAGGAGCAGAACTTCCCCTTTTCCTGCTCAATTCAATCCTCTTTCTGTTCCTAACCTCTGGGTGGACGTGCAGTTCGTGAATACTCCGCGCTCGTACCGACCCAAACGTAGCCTCACACCCCTCACACTTCACCGCATTTAGACCTTCACTCCACCGCATTTAGGGATGTGACAAGCTATTTTATGGGCCGCTTCCGAGGTTTTTCCGCACGTTCTGCAGCTGTATCTAACAAGCGCCTTTCCATGCTGGATCGCGAAATGTTTCCTGATCCATGCAAGGGCGCCAGCCGACACGCCACACAGGGCACACGTGAAGTCCCGCAGCGGAAGTAAAACCACCACTCCAGTAACCCCAGCCTGCGCCCCGCTAGAGGTAGGGTAGCTCAATCCCGTTTCTTTGGGAGGTGCCAGTTTGCACTGGACCTGAGGCTTCTTCAATTTGACTCTTCGCTCTGAGGTTTGCTGCATTGTTCCCTGTCAGGGTATTGCCTCCAACCCGTCCCTCCGGGAGACGAGTCAATACCACTGAACAATTCTTAACGATAGCCATATCAAGGGTCGATTTGCCAGATGAGCCACCACCACCGTCATGATCCCTGGCTCTGGGACCATGAGGGGACCTTGCCATACTGTGGTCACCCGATCCAGAGGCTTCCACAGGGTAGCTTTTTATACAGGGCGCCCTACCATCCTGTTTCTTGACGCGATTATTCGGCATCGCATCATCATCTGGAGCTGATACGCAGTGCGGGAAGGATCAAGATGTCCCTTGTGGCCAATGGCCGGACATCGGCCTTTCCTGACGCATCGTCAACCAATCTGCCAGGACACCCTAACAGCCATATACCGAGGGAGGGGTGCTCTCCCTGGTTCCCGTACACTAGAGGTGTCTGCGTAGCGCGGTTACCCGGCAAGGTGCTGTTATAATCCTCTCACTATGCAGACAAGGGGTCTAGTGAGGCCAACGAGCTTAGAATAAAGCCTCGTCTTATATCGTAGTGCAGACAGGGAGGAGCAAGACCACCTCTCGTGGTTATCAACCAGGTAGGGGCCTCCCCAGGCACTCAATGTCTCCAATCAATCAGGGATCCCCAGCAGGGGTTGCCATTGGCATGAAGTAACCGTCAAATCTTTGAGTTTCACTTGTGCAGTCCCTCCCTAATCCGGCGGCGGGTCATGGGAATAACGCCGCCGGATCGCGGGTCGGCATCATTTACGGTCGGAACTACGACGGTATCTGATCGTCTTCGAACCTCCGACTTTCGTTTTTGATTAATGAAAACATTCTTGGCAAATGCTTTCACTCTCGTCCGTCTTGCGCCGGTCCAAGAATTTCACCTCTAGCGGCGCAATACGAATGCCCCCGGCCGTCCCTCTCAATCATGGCCCCGGGTTCCAGAAACCCACAAAATAGAACCGGAGTCCTATTCCATTATTCCTAGCTGCAGTATTCAGCGGCGACAGGCGGCCTGCTTTGAACACTCTAATTTTTTCAAAGTAAACGCTTCGGGCCCCGAGGACCGGACACCCAGTTAAGGGCATCCGGGGGGCACCGTGAGGCAGGGGTCCGGGACAGGCGGTGGCTCGCCTCGCGGCGGACCGCCGGCCCGCTCCCGAGATCCAACTACGAGCTTTTTAACTGCAGCAACTTTAGTATACGCTATTGGAGCTGGAATTACCGCGGCTGCTGGCACCAGACTTGCCCTCCAATGGGTCCTCGCCCATGGGTTTAGGATACGCTCATTCCAATTACAGGGCCTCGAAAGAGACCTGTATTGTTATTTTTCGTCACTACCTCTCCGTGTCGGAAATGGGTAATTTGCGCGCCTGCTGCCTTCCTTGGATGTGGTAGCCGTTTCTCAGTCTCCCTCTCCGGAATCGAACCCTGATTCCCCGTTACCCGTGGTCACCATGGTAGGCGCCGAATGTACCATCGAAAGTTGATAGGGCAGACATTCGAATGAGTCGTCGCCGCCGCGGAGGGCGCGCGATCGGCCCGAGGTTATCTAGAGTCACCAAAGCGGCCGGAGCCGCACCCGGATGGGTTTTGGATCTGATAAATGCACGCGTCCCCGACCCCCCGAGGGGAGCTGGGTCGGCGCTCGTTTGCATGTATTAGCTCTGGAATTGCCACAGTTATCCAAGTAGCGGGTGGAGCGATCAAAGGAACCATAACTGATTTAATGAGCCATTCGCAGTTGTTATTGTTGTTGTTGCTATTTGTGTGTAATCAAAGCATTTACAAAATGCACCCACGAGTACACACGGGAGAGTGAAATGACAAAACGGAGTAAAAAAACCCACAGAGTGAGGTCAAAAGGCAGCCATGGGTACATAGAGGAGAGGTGAAATGTCACAGGAAGGGTGAGAGGTGTTAGTTTTTCCAAATATCTACATGACACACGCAACACGTGAGAGAGAAATGTCAAGAGGTCACAGGGGCTCCAAGGCCGATTCGATGACCTCCCTTTCACGATAGAGGAACACGATGCCATCAATCACCAGTAAAGTGCTCGTGCTGAGCTTTATTCTGAAGCCGAACGCATGTCAACGGCCCAGAGTACGACTGAATTAAAGACTTTTTGCCACGTAACAGGGGTCAAGAGGTCACAGGGGGTCCAAATTGGCCCCTTGTCCGGGACACCGGGGTCGGAGTTGAGCCCCGAGGACTCGCTTGTTTAATTGCTGGTGCAATGTGCGTTGTCCCTTTATAAATGAAAAAAATAAAACTAAGAAGTTAGGCTTATCATACAGCTTTGCAGCTCTGCGCGTTCAAAGAAAGAAAGAAAAAAGAGAAAAAAACACGCGGAAAGAGTACACCACACCGACGTCACACACAGAGAGATGGGAAGCGCAGGATGAGTGAAAAAAAAAAAAAAACCCTCCGCCATAAGAAAAGACCGAAAAAGCGCGTTTCCAACGATCGTGCAGCACATCGTGCACATGCACATGCAGCACAGTTGGTGCGGGCGTGCAGCGCATGTGCCAGCGGCTTTTTTCAAATTTGGAAGTTCTTAAAAAAACGGCAAAAGCGCCCAAAACGGGAGACTGAGCGCTTGACGAGCGAAGGGAGGCGGGGTCCCGGCGGCGAAAAAGGCAAAAATGGGGCGTGTGGGCCGGCGGCGTATGAGCTACACGCCCGCAGCGCATGCACTGCAGGCCCGCAGCACTTTTGCTGTTTCCAACCCCCGGGTCAACCCGGGGGTTGAACAGGGTCTTCTTTCCCCGCTGATTCTGCCAAGCCCGTTCCCTTGGCTGTGGTTTCGCTAGATAGCAGGTAGGGACAGTTGGAATCTCGTTCATCCATTCATGCGCGTTACTAATTATATGACGAGGCATTTGGCTAGCGACACGACGAGATGCCATTGAGCAAGTATCGTCGCCTGGTACGATACAGGGGGTCTCGCCTTTCCGGCTTGTTAAGGATGGCCGTCACCCATACTACCAGCACGCTGCAGAGATGCTCACAAGTCTCTGAGCAAGAGTCCAAGTCAAGTCTCAAGTCTCTGAGCTAGAGTCCAAGTCAAGTCTCAAGTCTCTGCGCTAGAGTCCAAGTCAAGTCTCAAGTCTCTTTATTATAATAAGTCTCTGGTTATAATAAGTGTTGCATCACATACAGCGACCCATCCAGGCTGCTTAGAACACTGTATAGCTATATATAAGGAATTCAAAGCATGTAATATGTTATTTTGACTACTTTATCTATTAGCATACAGTATTAGCTTTGATTTTGGTATATTAAAATCAAATGTATGTAAACAGGCTATTGCAACATGACAAAACACCAAGAATGCTTTACTTTTAAGTTAATATCTCTATTTTGCCTTGGTGCATGAACACACAGTACAGTACATACACACTTTTAAAAACGTTTTTTTTTCTTTCACTTTTTGAAAACGGGTCGTATAGACCCGAACACCATACAAGGGTTGACGCTATAAACGCTCATTTATATTTCATAAGGAAGACAAGACAGTCGCAGTTAACCTCCCATAACCATAGCTAAAGCAAGAAGCAAGCTAACAATAATGTTAGATGGTCAATGCTGAGCTAAACATGTTTACTGACCTATCAGGATGCGTTTTCAAATGCCTGATAAAATTCGATGTGGTGGAGCCAGAATCTTTGATATTGATACCGCATATTTTGCATATAGCGCTCCTTTTATTGCCTTCTTGTTTAAAATTTTTGTATCCAAAGCTTGCGATGAATGGCACAGCAGTCGACATGTTCGCTGTCCTCTCATGCGTGTCCTCTCATGTGCGCGCGCAGCAGATACGTAGTACGTCAAACGTCTGACGAGCTCGCTGTTATTCCCCTCCCCGGAGGGGAATAACAGCGAGTTCGTCAGACATTTCCTAAAAATAAACATTGTTCACGAGTCCCGCAGCTCGAGTCCGAGTCGAGTCTGAAGTCTTTCGAGGGCGAGTCTCAAGTCGAGTCTGAAGTCACTGTGTGTGCGACTTAAGTCGCACTCGAGTCCGAGTCTCAAACTCGAGTCCCCATCTCTGGCACGCTGATTATTCGGTCGAACGACCAACGTACTACAAAAACCGGCTTTGGAAGGTAGTATACTCACGTCACCATATAGACATGAAGCCAATGATGCTGCGAATTTGTGTCACTAGTGCATCTGCAGTGTTCCAGTGGGTAGCATTTGGTATAATCATATCGAGTCCCGTTCCGTCCCTATCCTGCCAACCGGCAACGGCCTTGTCCGCAACAACTGCTCCGCTCCCCTGCCTCTGCTCCAGCAACTGTAACAGAAAACAGAGAGAGAGATGATTAGTGTGGGTTGAGTTCTGCCCACCCCCCACCCCCCACTTCTCTGCCATGGGGGTGCCACTAGAGTGGGACTTATATCCATCTTTCGGGTATGTAGGCTGGTCGTGGGACTTTTCCCCTCACAACATTCCTCGCTCCCTAGGCGAAATGTACCTGCCCCATACTGGGGAGGTCTTCCTGCCACTGGCATGTCCCTTCGCTGGGAGTCCGTCCATATTGGAGATCCCCGCCCCGTCGCAACCTCATGATTTAGTGGAGAAGCATGCCTGCTTCTAGACAGATTGCCCATCTTTCGAGTTTTGCACCAGGAGAGGGCATTAGCACTTCAGATTGACTCACCAAACTTGCAGGGAACACTGGGGGAAACATCCTACAAGTGGTAAGTTCTGAACTCGGTGATCGGGTTCTGCCCTTCCAGTGCGTCCGGTTCCTTCACCCTTTCCCCTGACCCTACAGGTAGTCCTTTACCATATGTGAGCTAATACAGTCATCCCATTCGTTGGTGCTGGGTCCTGCGTATTTGCCCTCAGGCTGGGTCTTTCAGAGACACATGCGCTTGTTACTACTGTGGCACCCTTCTGGCAACCGGGCTTGTCCGCTCAGGTCAGTGTCGAGGCCATCATCATTCGAAACGCCCTTGAGTACTCGAGGTCGGAGCCGCGCCTCCCTTCAACGCAATGAGCTCCTCACACCCATCACCTTCACAGGAGCCGCGACCCCGACAACCCGGATAACCGGACCCCCCATCTTTATACCTCACCATGCGGTCAGACCCTCCCAGCTGTGCAGCCACAGGTACTCCTTCACGGAGCCTGAGACATGCTTTACCAAGCGGGCCGATACACATCAAGGTGGGCCCAATGAGGGGGAGTAACCCACCTTCCGTTGGTCTATGAGGAGCCAAAACAGACCCCCGCAGAGCCGACGGTCAAAGCTGCAACCTTCTCCCGCCGACCCTACCGAGGCCCACATCAGCTCCCCATTTAATCAGCCCCGTCATTCTTTGCCCCGCCGTGTGACAAAACCTGTTCAGGCATGCTAGCACTGTTGACCCTTCACGGGTTCAGGCTTACACATTACCCAACTCACGCCCGTACTAACGGCAGGCATGCACAACGGGGATCACGCCCTCGATACCTACGTCCTTCGGGTGGAGGTGAATCTCCGCAGAATGTCCAACGAGTATAGGAGGCACCTCCGGCTCATCAGCTTCGTGAAGGATATCATCCTCCGCTTCCCCATACCCATGGTTTCAAGCAACTTGTAATTGCCGTCATGCCATAGGCCCCTAGCACCCATGGGGAACCCGAAGACCTGAACATGCTTGACTCCTAATTTCGATGCGATCAGACTCTTGTAGGGCCCGTAATAGTCCTCTTTTTGACGCCCTGCCACCGAAAGGGTGTCAGGAGCCATCTCAAATCGGACTGTTACGTCAATGACCAAGGCGAGATCCCCTCGGATGAGTACCAGGTCTAGTCGTCTCACAACCCCGTAACGGGATCTGAACACCCATTCCCAGCGTGCCTCCCACCCGAGGGACTCTGCCTCAGTCCCGAGGAGACGGCACAACTTGTGGTGCCGGGCAATCCTGGCCGCGCTCATTGCCGGGCATTGCCCCAGTATGTGTGAGCATGACTCCAACCTGTGTGGACACCTCCTGCAAGTTGCCCCGGTCTTGCTTCTACCCCGACACCGGAACTCACGGGTGGGATACACTCCAGCCCGCAGCTGAAGAGCCGCTATGTACTGCTTCTCAGTAATACACTCGGGCTTCCTCAGCCACGAATTGCTCGCTACCGATCCCCTAAAGCCGAGTATACCCACACCTTGGGTAGGGAGGCCTGCCCACTTAAGGAATTCATCACGTCTACAGTCAAACGGAGAAACACACGTGTGGGTCAGCAGACCGGCGGCGTCTCCTCTATCGTTCGATTCCTCACCACTGGCCAGTGGGAGGTTTTCATCTGTGCCGCCGGCCCTCATCCACGCCCTTTCAAACTTAGACCGCATGAATGGAGTCTGCATTAGTGCCCTGGTAACCGGCTGATCAATGCAAGAAAGGCAGTGAAGCCTTCTCGCTTGCATTGACGGAATGTGTCGAATGAGCTTGCAAATCTCCAGGCCACCATCCCGCTTCTTCGCATATAATAGCCCATCAGAGGTGGACGGTGCAAGGTGCAACCACTCCTTCACCGTTCCTCTGATTTTTCCGTCCAAGGCTCGCAGTACATTGTCGCCAACCACCCCCAGGTCGGCTTGGTAGTAAAGACGAGGAAGGGCATACTGATTGAGGAGAACCACCCTTTGTGAGGGTTTAAAGAGGGATTTCCCGATGTTCCTAACCCATCTCTCCAGAGCACCCGTCAGCTCAGGCTCAACCACCCCTGGTCTGCTGAATCAGCCCCCCTCCCCCCCCAGTGTCCAAGGGGGGGGAGTCGTTAACTGTGAACGAACCAGCACCAGGTTTCAAGAAGAAACTCTTACATTTGGCAGGCTGAGTCCTGAGCCCGGTGTCCCGGCAAAACGAGTCGAGCAGTTTAAGATTGTGTTCCATATCCTTCCAAGATCCTCCTATCAGCACAAGGTCATCAGCAAATGCAAGGCACACTACTGTTTGACCCCCCTCCATGGTGTAACCGCGGCCATTGCGTCCGAGGCTTTGGATCAGTGGATCCAAGGCAATGTTGAAAAGCAAGGGAGACAATGGGTCTCCTTGCTTAACACCAACCCTCACTTTAATGTCAGGGGTATTCCTACCCCCGATCTCGACACAGGTAGGACTGTCCGTATAGATCTGCTGGATCAGACCTACAATGTGGGGATCCATTTTAATTTGCCCAAGAGCTGACAGGATATGCTCATGGGAAACGGAGTCGAACGCCTGTGCAAAGTCGATGAATACTACTGCGAGTGGGTTGCGCTCTTCTTTGCAGTGTCGGATGAGGCCTCGCAGAACCTCAATATTTTCCGCACCCGGGGGCAGCACGAAATCCCCTCTGCCTAGGGTGAACTGGGCATGAATCAGTTAGCCGCTGTGTTAACACCCTAGTGAAGAGCCTCAAGATCATAGACCCGATGGTGATAGGCCTCCAGTTGCCCACCTCCATCACCGCTCCTGGGTCAGATGTCTTGGTTATTAGTACCGTTCGACTTTTCTTCAGACGGGAAGGAACGACTCCCGTAATCCACCACATGTTGGACAGCCTGGTGAGGGCCTCGCATCCGGGATCCCAATTGAGAATATCCCGTTTCCCAATCCCGTCTGGGCCCGGTGCGGAGTCGTTCGAGGCCTGACGAAGGCTAGATTGGATCTCGCCTTGGGAGAGTAGCCCCATGAGAGGAGTGTTGTCAGCACACTCCTCAGCCCTGAATCGACCCAGCCCACGAAAGGGGGGAGGGTCCCCCCATTTTGCCAGAAAGAACTGATGAATGACTTCGGCTGAAATAGGACAACGTGTGTCCTGTCTCCCATCGAGAATTTCAGCCGCTAGGCGGGCCGGGTCGTGTTTGAACTGGTATTGGACTTTGTGGTAGGCACGTTTATGGGCGAGATATCTTTCACGGTGCCTGCTCCGATACCGTGGTCGGGCTTTCCTCCTTCCTGAGGGCACAGGTGTTCTGGGGCAGGTGTTCTCCCCTCCATGGACGCATCCTTGGAGTATCCTTTGCGTTTCCGCCTCAACCAATTCGGGTAATTGGTCGCAGCCATCCAGCCAGGCTTGAAGTGCTTGAGTGAGGCCTGTGGTGTTGCCCTCCCCCTCGCTCACCATTTTGTGGGCCGTCTCTCTGAGGAGAATCAGGAGGCCACCCTCTGGCAAGTTGGGTTGAATGGGAGGGACCGACACACTAGTGTTGCTTTCGTCAACGAAAATTATGACTAAATATCATCGTCAACGAACCTTTAGACGAGACAACGTAAATGCTGGTCGTGTGACGATGACTATAACTAAATGTATAATGCAATATCGTTGACGAATAAAAACGAGATTAAATGTGGTTTACAAAAATAAAAACTGCTAAAATGTCTCTTCATTTTCGTTGACCAAAACGAGACGAAATGTTATTTAACGTTATTTCGTCTCGTTTAGCCTACTTGCATTATTAGTATGCAGCATTTCTGTTTCCTGTGTCACTTCAGGGGCTGCATTAGATCGCACTATGCAACGCATGCAACCTCAGATCCTCGAGCCCCACTCGCGGCATTATTTAGAAGAAACAGCTGCGTGAGTTACAGCTGTTTCACACACACTCTGTGTGTAGAGTGTATGCGGTGCGTGTAGCAGTGTGTATGCAGGAGCTGCATGCGCGTTATTGCTTTCACATGTGCTGCGTTTGCAGTGCGCAACTGATCTATGGCTGTACCACAATCACAACATTTATTCTCTATTTTTTATTTCAAATCAGTATTTTAGCCTACATCCATTGTGTCGCGTTGTTGAGGTACTGTGTAGATCTCTGCTCTGCTGTTATGACGCGCCGCTCCTAGTGCGCGCGGTATGAGCGCTAATCTATAACTGTTATAACTGGGTGCGGGAAACATACGCACTGCAAATGGAGTATGTGTAAAACAGGCGTTAGCATAAACGTCAACAAACAAAGTTAAGTCAGACACAGAGAAGGGGATTCGTCTTTGGGAGAAAAAGAAGAAATGACATTTTGGAAAAACTTCAACTATGTGTGTAGGCTATAACATGTTTGGTTGGTAAAATAAATATGTTGTAAATTTGTCACATGCCTGTCCTGTCTTGTGCTGCACTTGGGTGTTTGTTGTTTAGTACCATGTGTTCTCTTGTCATTGTATACCCCGCCCATCTTGTTATATCATTATTGGTTCATTTGCCCCAACTGTCTGTTCGTTAGCCTCCTTTGTTTGCCTCTCTATTTAATCTCCTTGTGTTCTCAGTACTGTGCTGGTTCGTTGTCCATATTACCCTGGTTCATGTTTCTTGTTTTAGAATATCTTGTATCCTGCCGGTTTTCTCTCTAGTTTTCCCCCACGAGGGAGTTTTTGTTCTTGATTTATGTTTTATTATTTTCTTAATAAATACTCATTATTTGCACTTGAGTCCTCACACCTTTTTCCCAACCCGTTCCGTGACAAAATTCAATTCAGAGCGTCTTCCTGGATGTATTCTTGAGTCTATAAGGTAACAATAATATAAGAAGATAAGATTGTTTGAAATGGGTTTGGCTAAAAGAAAAAAATTGGTTTCTACTAGGTAGGCTTCTTATATATTGACTGGGTTAAATAGAATTACCTACTAAAAGAGACTTAAATACAATTTTCATTGACTAAAACTAGACTCTTTCGTCGTCTAAAACTAGACTAAAATGTCATCGGTTTTCGTCGACTAAAACTAGACTAAAATGTCATCGGTTTTCGTTGACTAAAACTAGACTAAAATGTCATCAGTTTTCGTCGACTAAAATTAGACTAGACTAAAAAGAGTATGAACGTGACTAAAACTAACAAAAACTAAAATGTCAGCTTGACACAAAGACTAGACTAAAACTAAAATTAAAACAGGCTGCCAAAAACAACACTACGACACACTTGTTGAGGGCTCTGACGGATCCTCACTTTCCCTTGCAGCTCGGGATCTGCACTGACGTTTGGGAGGGCGATCCTCTACAGAGGATCCCCTGCCTCCAACCAAGGTGCTAAGAGTCCCAGCCTCCATCTCAGACTGCTGAAGAGATGAACCTCCCCGTTTCCTGCTCAACTCAATCCTTTTACGGTTCCTGATCTCCGGGTGGACGTGCAGCTCATGTATACTCCACGCTCGCTCCGACCCAAACGTAGCCTCACACCCCTCGCACCTCACTGTTCCCACTGGCGCGACAACATTCCCCCCTTTACACTTAGGGATGTGACATGCTATAGGATGGGCCGAATCAGAGGTTTTTCCGCACAATCTGCAACTGTATCTAACAAGCGCCTTTCCATGCTGGATCGCAAAGTGTCTTTGTCATGAGGTGGGAGGAGGATGAACCCAAGCGCAGACAGATTGCTAGACAAACGATTTATTTAAGAACAAAACAGGGCAAACAAAAACCCACGAGGGGGCAAAACATGAACAGGACAACGAGTGACTAAACTAGTCTATGACTGACAATTAACTAGACAGTAAACAAAACAGCAAACACAGAATCAGAACTTCTCTCTGGACATTACTATAGACAAATACTCACAGTGGACCACACAATGTTTCACAATGAACCGGCACAAGACAGCAAACACAAAGGGATTATAAAGGGGAACACTAATGACGAGGACAGGTGAAACTGACTAGACAATAATGACAAAACGGGGATAACAAGGGGGCGGGGTAACGTAACGAGACAACACAAGCACATGGCCCAAACTGGCCATGCGCTTGCACACAAAACATGATTCTGTCATGATCCTGCCTCACGACTAGAGAAAATCAAAGACAAGAAGGCAGAATCATGACAGTCTTTTAATCCAAGCTAGGGCGCTAGCCGACACGCCACATAAGGCACAAGTGAAGTCCCGCAGCGGTAGTGGGTCGATACACAAGCGCTGATACGCAGAGGGAGAAGGAGCAAGATGTCCCTCAAGGTCAATGACCGGACACCAGTCTTCCCAGGCGTATCATCATCCAATCCGTCAGGACACCCTAACAGCAATATACCAAGGGAACAGACAAGGAATCCAGTGGGGCCAACAGGCTTACCCGAGAGGGAAGCACTGTCTTTTATTGTAGTGCAGGCAGGGAGGAGCATTACCACCTCTCATGGTTGTCAACCAGGTGGGGGCCTTCCCAGGCACTCAATAATTCCAGTCAATCAGGGATCCCCAACAGGGGTTGCCATTGGCAAAAATAGTTTCCGTCAAATTTGTAAGTTTCAATTGTGCAGTCATTCCCTTATCCGGTGGCGGGTCAGTTCGGAAAAAAACGGCAAAAACGCCCAAAACGGCAGACTGAGCGCTTGACGGGCGAAGGGAGGCAGAGACCCGGCAGGGAAAACAGCAAAAATGGGTCCGGGGGGGCAGCGCAGGTATAGGTCCGCAGCGCAGGTTCTGTTTCCAACCCCTGGGTCAATCTCCTTATAAAGGAGAAGTTCCTCCAGCCTGTTTTTGAGGTCTGTTATGGAGCCGGTTGAAGTATCTATTATTATTATTGTTTATGTTTATTTCTCAATCTAAATACAAGTTGTTAAAATGCACAAGGCAAACAGATAATATTACTTTTTCAGAAGGATAACGATGATGGAAAAAAATAACAATTATTAAAGAACATTCATGGGTGAAGGAATTCAGGTAACAACATAAAGTTGTTGTCCATCCATAAAACATCAAAGGGCCAAATTATATACATAATGTAAAAAATTGAAGGCAGGTAGGTTTTCAAATTCAGTATAAATGTACTTTATATTAGTTGGCCTTAACTAGTTAAGTACTTGCATCCAAAATTTAAGTACAATATACAGGTGCTGATCATAAAATTAGAATATCATCTAAAAGTTGATTTATTTTAGTAATTCAACTTAGGAGATGAAACTAAAATATTATAGACTCATTACATGCAAAGTGTGTCAAGCCTTTGTTTGTAATAATTTTGTTGATTATGGCTTGCAGCTTATGAAACACACAAAATCCCAGAAAATTTGAATATTGAATGAAATCACACAGTAATTTTTAGAGTGAATTAAGGTTTACTGGATGGGTCAACAGTGTAATTATAGATGTAATCACATGCTTGTATTTTTTAAACGTAATTACAGTTTACAAACATGTATGTAAACAATAACTGCATTGTATTGAAGTTATTAATTTAAATGTAATAACATAGTGCTAAAGGCCATCTGATGTAAAGTGGGACCAATGTTATGGTACACCCTCTTAATATCTTGAATAATCTCTTTCACATGTTAAATTAGGGTCTTTAACCACACAAGTCTCTCAACAGGGACGAAGAGGAATATTACACAGTAAATCGTAGGAAATCGTATCAGGTAAGTATAATAAGGAAAAGGAAATGGTATCAGGTAAGTATAATTCATAGGATCATCACTTAGCTGAAAGATGATGAAAACAATTCAGGTATGCTAATCACAGGTTACTACAGTTCTTTACAAGGACAGCTGAGAGGAAGAGTCCAGAATAAATGTGCATGTGGGATTTCACTTTGAGTTCAAAGAAGGTAATTATTTGCAAGTGCATCTAATAATCCGGTAAGTATAAACGGATGAGCCTAGAGCAGTCATTATACATGGCATGCTAATGTGAATTCTGTAGAACTAGAAATATCTTACCGATCTTGAGTCCAATATTTGTAAAATCTGGTCTTCATCAACTTGCCGGCTTTCACAGTATACGGAGTTCACCCTTTCACTTTGAGAGAGACCTTTGTAAATTTCAGTTTTTGGAACCTTGCCATCTACTCTGGTGTGTTTCCCAATCCAGGCTGAAAATGCTGAATAAGTTAGTGGACTTTTGAAAGGGTTGTTGGATGAATCCGAGGAACATAAGTTTTAAGATAAACATCTGTTATTTTTGCTGCAGCTACAGCTACAAAACTACAATATAGTTTCACCCTAAAAAATTTTTTTGTATTTTTTTGTATTTTTTTTTTTTTTTACAAATTGTCACGGTTCATAAATTCATTGATTCCTTCTTGTCTCGTGTTTCTGTTGTTCTCTGTGTGGGTGTGTGTGAGTGGGCGTTACCACTCCGTTCTGCTGATCAGCGATCAAGCTGATCAGCACTCCAGCTGATAATCATCCACTCACCAGCTGCAGCTCATTCAATCCCCTATTTATACTCACAGTTTTCTCCTCTCATTGTCAGATCGTTGTTTGATGTCCTTCGTGTGTGCATGTGTAAAAATCCTTCCTGTCGGCGTGTCTACTCTTATCTGGTTCGTGTTCGTGTGGATTATCACTGCCGTGGATTTCATCACCTCAACTGGATCTTCACTTCACTTCACTTCACATCTGGACTCATCACCTGGACCCTGACCATCTAGTTCCTGCGTCACCAGTCTTGTCTTTGTGTTTATCTGACCGTGGACTGAGAAATAAATTCACCATCACTTGCATTACTGCTTCTGTGGTTATTGCCGTTACACAAATGTCACACATTGTTAATATATTGATTGTATTCACATTGATAATTATCATTAAAGCCATTAGTATAATTATACAGGGTACTCATGGCTACCATCACAAAATCCAGTGGCAATGATCTCCTTTTCTAGATCCTCCCATCTTGCTGCCACATTAGCCTGAGTGTCCTGGGGGCCAATGTTCTCAATGTCTGGGCGTCTCATGAGATTGGCTATAATAATGACATAAAAGGGGTATTGACAAGCTGTATGTAAATGTGTGTTAAAGTGAATGCATCAATTTTGGTATTTTTACAGAGTTTTTTTTTTTTGTTCAGATTTACACTCACCTGGTAAATCGAATGCAACTTTCCAGTTGGCATCTGCTATAACAATGGATGGGTGGTGTCCACATCGGTAGCAAAAAAATTGTATGAGTACTCTCTTAAGGCACAGAAATGGTAAAATGCCTTTCTCAGAGGATTGACTGGCAAAGCAGATCGGGAATGGGATTCCATTGTTCTGATCATGCGACTCACAGCAATGTGATTCTGTGGAAAGTGAATATAATAAAGTTGTAAACATTTAATCAACAGTTTTTATAACACCCTGTTTAACTATCTTGAAACATGCCCACTAATTATTTAAATGTTTGTGCATACTTACTGAAATACCAGCTGTCAGAAAAGAGTATAAGGGGATTGTAAGAAAAACTCTGTTGTTGAAGTTGTGGAATCCACTCTTATACTCCTGAAACCTGACCAGGTTTCTGCAGATAGGACACTGCTTTGCATAGACAGAAACACCTAGATGAAAAATAAAGCAATGCAATTTTTGTTTAAGTATATCCTTTATATGAAAAAAATATTCACCATGTAAATAATAACAGCACTCAGCTTACCTTTAAATTGTTTGAATATGCCTTGAACATTCTTTTTGTCTGGTTTTAGAAATAAGTCCTTTTTCTATCATCTCCTGCAAGGACTCATTGCACAGTGCTTCTGGGGGACTATATGATGTTGCTGTCCTAGTCCTTTCTAGGTGAAAACACTCTTTCCCAGGGTTTCCACTATTTGCAGCTATGCCCATGAAATCCATGCATGACTCTACTTCACAGGCAAAATATTTAATTACTGAAGACTTTTGCACATGAATAGGAAGTCTCACCCTATGGGATTCTTTTGTTGTTACATAAATTTCATTGACGGAATCGATGGACTACATTGGTTCCTCCCTGCCATGCTGTTGTCTCTCATGTCTTTTGTAATTGGATGTGTTGCTGAAATGAATCTCACATATATTGCAGAATAGATTCCCTTGCTGAACTGGATCAACATGGGTCTCCTGGCAGGGTTCTCCATCATCTAAAAAATTATCATGATAAATAACATTATGATATTTGTAACTTTATTGCAGTTACATTGATATAGAATCACTGTGTAGGACGTTTAGGTGCTGACCTGAGGGTTCTTCAGCAACCACCTGACCTGCTGGTGCCACACCACAAAAACGAAACAAAAGTGAATGACCAAAGACAAATGAAACATCTAAAAATATAGAGTACACAATTCACAACTAGAAACAAACTTACCATGTTTTTTTAAGTGATGCTTAAAATCGAAAGATCTTATAATTATTTTGTTACACTTTGAACAGTGCCAGTGGCTCCTTATACCACTCTTTTTGTCAGGACAGTAACATGGTATTGTGAACTTCTCTACAAAGGAAGGAAATTATGGATCTTTAATATTATGGATATCAATAAGCATTATGACATGGTTTTTAAATATATTTAATGTAAATAAAAACATATACAAATAATTGAAAAAAAAACTTTACTTACTCACGCCATCAGCACTATAGTGCACGGCAAATCTGAAATGTTTTTGGTTTATGTGATCCTTGGATGCTTTGACTGATTTTCTGCAGTAACTACAGTCCTGATCTTCTTCGAGACTTAAAAGCTCTTGTTGACTCACAAACTCAAACTTCCTTGCTGAAAATGAAACAGCTATTTATAAATAAATGGACCATTTTTTTTTGAGTAAACATATCTAGCTCCTCATAAAACTTCAAATAATAGGGCTAGCAAATAACTTTAAAAAAATACATGGCTCTCTGGTATGGCTGCAGGTTGGGGTAGTAAATAAAAGACGGTGTCAAAACGAGGACGCTTCTGTTTTTTTACTTTCAGGTTGTATTTAATCTTCTAAGGCATAGCGCCTAAAAACGCGTAGAAAACGCTGAGCGCGCCGCATTCTCCTTTTTCCAAAGCGCTAGGGCTGTTGCGCTCCAGTTGGTTCTTGTCACGTGACCTACTGTGCGCTTATGGTGCGCTTGTGGCATTCTGAAAAGTTGAGATGTTTTTAACTCGATGCGGTGCGAACACGTAAGGAAAAAAACGCACATTCCTTCATTATGAGCGCGCAAAAGACGCGATATTTGAACAGGCCCTAAAACCGTCGGATCGTCTGCTTTTTGGGGGCACCCAAAGCAAATTTGATCGGTGAATGAAGAAGAAGAATAGAATGGCTGCTGCGCTTAAGAGAGAGAGAGAGAGATCTCACTCTTACGTCTTCAAACACAAGCGCTGTCTTGTTCTCTCTCTTCCTCATGCATATTAATCAAAATCAATTTACACAATAGTAAAATTAATGTCGGAAGACCGCAGTTTCACATGGAGAATTTGGAGAATTTTAGAGATTAGAGACACTAGGAAAAACATCTCAATGAACAACACCTAAATTATAAAGGCCTGTCTCACATCGACGCCTGTCTTAAATTTTATTTATTTGGGAAAATAAAGGCCCGGGCTATTATTGCCCTATAAAGGCAAAGTGCAGTAACTACGCAAACAAAGAAACAGAGAAAAAAGCCTTTAAAGTTTTTATACCAGCCAGTCAAACATGTTATGGGTAGGATATGTGGTAATGCATCTCCAAAAAGGGACATAATTTAACCCAGATATTTTTTCACAAGACAGAACATATGCATAAAGCCCATTACAAGTCTTAACTCATTTTTGATCAAATGTGTAGTTGCGCTTTGCCTTTGTATGGGCGGTTGAAGTTTTACAGTCTTATTACAAAGTGTTCCCAAATGTTGAATTAGTTTGCATTACCTCCCAGATAGCAAACTGACATTGAATCAACGTGGAAACGACGTCTCTCATGACATTGAAACAACGTTGATTTGCTCATCGAATTAACGTTGAACCAACGTCAGACGCGGCATTCTTCAAAGCTAAATGAAATCGAAAATTGGTTTGCTTTCATAACGTTGAAACAACGCGTTGATTTCAAGTTGATTTTCCGTTAGTTTTGAAAGAATGACGCGTCTGACGTTGGTTCAATGTTAATTCGATGAGCAAAACAATGTCAGATCAACCTTGTTTCGATGTCATATTTCCACGTTGATTCAATGTCAGTTTGCTATCTGGGCTTCCATTGCATCAACGATCAACACTTCAGTCATCAACACCTTAAAAAAATTAACTTTGCATTTAGTAGTGACAAACTAAAACAACTAACGATAATCAGTGGCAAATGTAAACATGACGTTATATAACTTGTAAATAGAGAATTTGCATGCAGAACATCTAGCTGTATCAAAAAGGTGTACTTACTCAAAAATGGTGGATAGAAAATGAGCCTTGAAATGCATCGTCATTGTTAGTTACTGACAAGCAGTCAGATTGTTGGATGGGATGCCAATCCGATTCAACCACTAAAAAACTTAAATGTAGCAACTTAAGGTGGGGGGTCGTCGATGTTACCTGCGTGTTCACTCTAGGTGGGGGTGGCTGATTTCAAAGTTCCTGGGTGACACAACCCCCACCCCCATTCCCAAAAGGATTACTGTGTCAGCGTTGACTACAAAGGTTAAGTTGAGGACTGACATTGAAGTAGCCAGTGAACGCGCAGAGAGAAATGCTCATTGCATATTCTACCTGAGAATAGCCTATTTATTTTCGTTTTAAATTGTGTCATAGACTTCTACCTTATATCTTCTATCTATTTTACTTTAAAAAAAGGCTATATGTAAAACAAAACTTAATGGCCAAACTCATTCTACTGAATGTCTATTTGAGTAAAGAGCTTGTGGCTGCTACATTACAGGTCAAAATAGTTTAAAAAAAAAAAGATAAGATGAGAAAAGGGTAAATAAGATCTGTATCGCACTGTATGTGTGCACTCATGTACCATTAGGAGTGTCTGATAGTTGTAAACAGAGAGAGAGATCGTGTGGCAGGAAAAGCTGGAGCGACGCTTAATAGACCGATACGAGCGCGCTCCCATACGCATAAAAAGAGCAAATAAAAAATAAGATCAGATGATAAATGTGTAAATAAGATCTGTATTGCACTGTATGTGTGCACTCATGTACCATTAGGAGTGTCTGATAGGTGTCAACACAGTGAGAGATCGTGTGGCAGGAAAAGCTGGAGCGACGCTTAAAGGTTCTCTGAGCGATGTGGGGCCAAAACATTTTTTGTCATATACATCAAACGTCTCCTCACTATCGGCTAGCAAGCTGTCCCCTAAACACTGTAAAAAAACGCGGTCTCTGTAGACACCACAGGCTCCGAAAACGGCAACAAAAACAGTCATGTCTTACCAAGACCACGAAACCTAACAAACACTGTTCCAGCCAATCACTGGCAAGAAGTATTTAAGGGTGGGTCTGGGGGGTTAGTGCGCGTGCACATGAAGGGTGTGTGTGTGTGAAGGAGAGAGAAGAGCATCAGAGGGAAGTTTGAAAAATGACCGACACACGACCAAAGAGACGTCTGAAGAACAAATTAAAAAGAAGAAGGAGTCGGATAAAGAATGTGCAAAGTTCTGAATTTACATCGGTAGCAAAGCTTTTGAACGATGGCGAGAACTCCGGCGGCAGAAGGGCTTCCAGTCCGACATTCAGGTTGCTCTGTTTTTGCTGGACAGGTGGCTAACGTTAAATTGTTTTTTTTTTTCTTCTAAATTGACGCTTATGTTCGCCAAACCCACACAAGGATATAATTGGCTAGAACTATGCACGTTCACAATTATTTCAGGAAGCACGGAAGGGAGGGGGAGGAGATGAGATGCGGAGGAGGGCGGGTCTAGCTAGCCTCCGATTTGTTTGAAAATATTCGAACGTCAACACCCAGGATCGCTTTGAGAACCTTTAATAGACCCATGCGAGCGCACTCCCATACGCATAAAAAGAGCGAATAAAAAATAAGATCAGATGATAAAAAGATCTGTATTGCACTGTATGTGTGCTCTCATGTACCATTAGTAGTGTCTGATAGGTGTAAACAGAGATTAATCATCAATGAAAAGAGGCGTTACATCGCAGGTGGCTTGGAAGACGTGGGTAATTATCCATTTTGCAACACGAACTGGAGGTAAGCAACAGTAATTTGTAGCTAGTTTGAACTACAGAACTTAAAGGGGTCATGAACTGGCTTTTTAAAGTTTATTATATTGTTGTCTGAGGTCAACTTATAACGTTCGCTTGGTTTTTGCATTCAAAAACATCAAAATGAACAAGTAATAGGCTATTTTGTACCCAGGTTATGAGCCTACCTAAAAAACAGTCGGTTTTTATGGGCGTGTTGCACTGAAGACTTGGAAATAAACACCCACTGCTGCGAGTGGAGAACAGATTTGCATATTATAATGAGTTTAACTCACCCGTCGGCGGTGTACGTGGGGGAAAACGTCCAATGTAAAATGGCAACCGGATTTGCCCATACATGTTCGACCCAGAGTCCGTGTGTTGCACAATTCCTATCAGATCCAATAGACGGCACAGCACCGTTCTTTACTCTTAATCGCTCTGCAAATCCAGTCTTGTTTACAAAACAATCCTCAGTGAAATGAAGCGAACAGACGACGATGTTTTACCTCATCAGCTGGAACGTCATTAAAAATAAAGTTTATCCATGCAGTCCTATTGGAATCCAGAGGAAGCTTATGGAGCGACTGTCTTGCACAGCACAATATTCTGTATTGCTCGATAGCTCGATCCAGTTTGTCATCACGAGGTCAGCATGTACATGCATGTTACTTAGCTATAGGCCTTATTCAGAGCAGCGCCATGACAGGTATGAAAGTGAGGCTGTGAGGGATAGACTTACCATGTTTCCAATGGCATCCGCTGTAAAAAGCTGAATAAAGCTCCTAGATTACTTACAATTTTCCACAGCTTACATTGTCGGGAGTTTTTTGTCAACTGAAATTTCTTGGAAAGATATTTTTCCAGTGTTTTATAAGCAGAACAATCCGAAAACACAATAAATAACAGTACAGCCCATTGAAGAGATGCAGCTCTATCCCTCACAGCCTCGCTTTCATTCTCATTAAAAATCAAAGATGGCGCTGCCGTGAATAAGGCGTATGTGTGTAATGGGTGAATCGGTGGGCGGGGCTAAACCTGCCGTGTTGAAGCAGGTGTTGATCTTCTTCTGCGGGGGTGGTGTTTTATCCTCTTTGTCATCATAGTTCCCCACTTTTAAAAACGAGTCGTTTTCAGAGGCTGGTGTCAATAAAAGCTTTTATTAGACTAACAAGGAAGTTTTCAGTTCTGAAACAGGATATTCTTATAATATGATGACCTCTTAGATTTCAAAAGCTGAAGGAAAATTTGATTTCTCAGTTCATCACCCCTTTAAAGATCTCACTCTTTTCGTGTTTATTTTAATTTTATTTTTTCTGCAGATGAAATGGTTAAAATTCTGTTTTCGTGTAGGCGCAGTGAGGGAAAAAAAGTTTAGGGCAATTGGTTCGTAGCTTTGCTTCAACTGTGCGATATAGTCACGAGGAGCGACCAAAATTTCCGACATGCCAGAAATTCATCCGACCATCCGATTGTCGATCGTGAGAGGTTAATCGCCTCTCGTTTCTCCCTGTACACTGCACGAACACTGCACGACAAACGACGCACGACAAAGCGGAAAATCGGTCCGACACCAAAAAGAGTCGCACGAGTCAGAATTCGGCTCAAAATCGGACGAAAATCGCACAGTGTATGCCCGCCTTAACTTCTCGGCTTCAACATGCTCGGTCAGCTTTCATTGTGCAAATTTTTAGAATTTGCATATTTCATTAGCCCGTGTTTGATGTTAAACAATATGCATCCTGCAATAGCAAAGCTACACAGCTGTTGCAATGTTTGTATTAATGTCTGTTTATTTATTTATTTAAAAAAAATTATTGTCAATTTATTTTTTCAAAAACCTTTTTGTGAGATTTGCATTAACTAACTACGAATTACAATTATTTTCACAGAGCCATTATGTCCATAAGGAGGAGGAGGATAAAGCCTATAGACGATGCAAAGACATACATTCTGTCTTGCACTGACAAGGATGGGTTTATGCCGAGATTCATTGACCATTACAAAGTTAATTTGCAGAAGATTCATTGACACAACTTGTGCATTTCAAAAGCAAAAAAGTATTGTTGTTGATGTAATGACAAGGTACAGTTTTTGTGTGTTTTCAGGTTATATATTCCTATTTTATTTTTTATTTTTTGCCTTTGTCAAAGACACACAATGATCGAAGTGAGTGTGATAATTTAGAGCCCAGGCAAGATTGTCAGAGTGCTTTGTCAGAATATTCTACTGAAGTGTCAGGAGAAGTAGAGCCTATTGCTGTGGTAGACTAGCTGCAGGTAAAAGTTTAAGGCAAATTTTCTTGATTGATTGATCCCAAATGATAAAATGATTAGCACAGACACCTAACGTTAAGCCAGTGGGAAGGGTTGTAGGAACCGCATCATTAAAAATGAATTTAATCCACTGGTCCCCTGACAGCTTGGTCCGTTCTTAATCTGTGATCATTGTCTGCAGGTAATACACTGACTAGACGCAAGAACCTCATCCTCACTTTGAAAATGCTGTAGTATCTCTTTTTGAGTCCCAGAATGAAATGTTTAATTATTATATATTATTGTAGGAAGAGGAGTGTTTGCCACACAACCCATTGAACCCGGGGACTTCGTGTTGGAGTACAGGGGTAAACTCCTCACACAGGAGGAAAGCAAGTCAAGAAAATACTCAGAGATTGAAAGCACATTTCTCTTTGACTTTCAGTGGCAGAATCATCACTTATGGTAAACATTGAAAGATGGATGTTTTTTGTTGATTTATAGAAATTACGAGGTAACTCTGAAACAAGGTGTAACAAAGTTCAGGGAAGAAGGAGGCAGGAACCGGATAATAATAATAAAATAAAACTTTATTTAAATAAAATAAACAAACAAATTACCTGCCAGCAGCCCCTCGCGGACGACTGCTGGCTACCCAAAATAAAACATAAATACCGGCCAGCAGCCCCTCACGGACGACTGCTGGCTTACCAAATAAAATATAAAATACAAATAAAAGCAGGCCTGTTCCTCTCTCGATCATCCACTCCGTTGCTCCCCCTTTATGGCTCCGCTCCTTCGTGAGAGATGCGAGACCGGTGTGCCTCGCAGGTGCTGCTCATTAGCAATAGTGGTGGAAATTTTGATTCTTTCCAGAGACTCGTTCATTTTAAGTTCGTTCACCAAAATGATTCGTTCAGATTCGTTCACTGATTCGTTCAGTTGTTTTTTTTCCGATATTACACAAATACTTCAGCAGCAGGTGCGGCAAAACGTGTTGTTCAACTAACGTATTTACTTGTTACAAAATAAAAACTGATTTGACTTCATTAAAAATGGTGCCCTACTCATTAAATGGATAAAATAAGTCTAAATAAGCGATCAAAGTCTTTACACTCTTTTTATCTTTTAAAATACACTGTTTTCGGATGACCAAATCACAAGTGTTTTTTAATTTGTTTGCATACTAGGCTTTATTTGTTTGGTCAGAAGAACGAGTTAAACGAGGAGTTATGTTCTGTATGTAAGATATTTTGCGCGTGCACAGTACGGATACCTGCGCTTTGCATTCACTTTCTGCTGATTGAGGAACTAGATTGACAGAATGGCCGACCTGGTACACGAACTGGGTATAGCAACCAGTTCGTTCAGTTCGTTCAATTCGTTCGCGAACGGGACATCTCTCTCTCGTTCAGACTCAAAACAAAGCAATATGATATTCATTCAGCAGAGTAGATCCAACCAATTACATGCCCCTTCAAAGCCCGAGCTGAAATGCTATTAGCTGACGTGAGTCACGTGACGCAAATGAGATGGAATGACGTGACGCAAGTAAGCAATACTCTAATTTTTTTATGTTTTACAGTTTTTAAACAAACAAAAGTGCATGACATGACTCAAACATATATATTTATTTTTTTAAAGTATAAAACTGTTGAAACATAAAACAACAATAATAAAAATAAATAATACAAAATGCACACAAAACACCAGTGCTTACACTATACACTATATAAATAGTCAGGTAAAGTGCAATGTATAATACAAAACAGGTAGTGCAAAACTACAAAAGTTCTTTTTTTAAACAGTATAAAATATAAAAACAGGTAAAAGCAGTCTAAAGTTAAATCAAGCTAAAACACAGTAATTGTGTTTTTTTCACAGTAAAAAACAATAATTTGCACTAAACAGCAAGTAAAATTTACTTAGTAAACATTAGTGCAAATATAAACAGTAGTAAACAGTAGCTTATCCCTGTAAAGTGCAAAAAAAAAAAAAAAAAAAAAACAGAGCAGCATGAAAAAAAGACCCTGCCATATAAGCAGGTATAACAACAACAGGATTATTCCAAGTTGGCATTCAAAAACATCAGCTGTCTGGCCTTAGCGGGGCTGATTCTGCTTTTTTTTTCAGAGATTATCTGTCCCATCTTGCTGAAAACTCTTTCTGATGGAACAGATGTTGCCACAATGCAAAGCCTTCCCAGCATAACTTGGGTCAGTCTGGGGTAAATCAGTGCCCGGTTTTGCCACCAGAGTAGTGGGTTGGAGGACCTTGGTTGAAGGGGCTCCTCTGAATATGACCGAACTTCCAAAACAGCCTCTGCCGAAGAACTTGTATTTGTCACAAGACCTGCAACTTGTTCATCGAAATCACCCCACACTAAGCTTTCTTGTGTTTCTTGCGGTGCTGATGCTGCTGCTGCCTGTTGCTGCTCTGGTTGATGTGCTGAGGAAGATCTCACTCTCCCAGCGGCATTTTTGAGTCTCTGGATGGCTTCATTTGCTGCATGATCATCTGAAAAGGCCTTTTTTTTTAAATCTTGGGTCCAGTGCAGACGCTTCTGAGAACAGATGGTGAAATTCCACCTTGTGGAACCTGGTAGCCATATCTTTGATGATTGCTTCAAGCATGTCCATTATAGGTTTTCTGAACCTTCCCGATCTCAGGTATCTTGTGCTTATTTTTTGGACACTCCGTGAAAGCAGGATCACCTTTGAGGCAGTCACATAAACAAAAAGCAAAAACAGCATTTGAATTTAATAAATACAGTATAATCATTGATGAATAATATTAATTTCCCTGCATTACTGTGGCAATAACAATGCCACTTATAATTTTTCTTTACATTTTACAGTCTGCAAAAGCTGCTTGCAAAACATAGTTTTTTAATGTTATGCTAATAAGAGTCAAATTAAATAAAATTATTAAATTTGTTATAATAATAATTGTTCTAAGAGTATTGTTACATACCTCTCACCACTGATTTCAATTGTGACTTCTTCAAATGGTTTTAAAACCTCACAGGCCTGTTCCATTTCTTTCCACTCATCCTGTGTCAGAGTTTCCAGTCGAGAATTTACTAGTGCAAGTGTGGTGATGATGGCATCCTTGTTATCAAGAAATCTCTGTAACATATAAAATGTGGAGTTCCATCGTGTTGGGCAGTCCTGTTTCAGTTTTAACTCTGGCAAGCCCATCTGCTGCTGAGTTTTTCAGCTGCCACTGTGCTTCGGTGCATGTACTCCACAATTGCTTTAACCTTATTCAGTGTATTTTGGATTACATGGAGTCCACCCCTCACAATCAAATTAATTGTGTGGGCAAAACATGGCAGATGCTTCCATGAGGTTTTTTGAATGGCTAGGGTTATGTTGTGAGCATTGTCAGAGACACAAGCTACTATTTTGTCCGTTATGTTCCACTCTCTGGCAATTCTTAAAAGATTGTCGGCCAGATTATCTGCAGTGTGTCTTTCAGTAAATTCAAAACAATCTAACAGACATGTCTCCATTTTAAAATTGTCAATGAAGTGGCATGTAACTGACATGAAACCACATGTGGCCCTAGATGTCCAGCAGTCGGTTGTGAGGCAGACAGCCGATGCCTTGCCAACTTTGTCCATAATTTGTTCACGAACCTTTGAAAACATTTCTGGAATGATTGTTTTTGACAGGGTCTGCCTGCTAGGCAATATATAGGAGGGGTTTAAGGCCTTTGTAAATGCTTTGAAACCTCTGTCCTCCACAATGGAAAAAGGTTGTAGATCCAATGCAATCATCCTTGCCAGGTCCTCATCCACTTTCTTTTGTCTTAGTGGGTCAATTGGCCGAGCCACAAAATGTGTTAGGGTGGTCTGTCCTGCCTGTCGTCTGTGTGGGACAGTTGTATGAGGTGTGCTGGTAGTGGCAGATGAGGTAGGAGGAGGTTGAGCGGTACTGGTACTGATGGATGTTCCAGGATCCTCAGCTTGTTCAGTTTCCCTTTGTGTCGGCTGCACAGTTGGATGCTTTACCTTTAGATGCCTGTTAAGGTTAGCTGTAGATCCTCCTTTAAAGGACAACTGTGTTTTACAAATTGTACACATAGCCTGTGTTGGAGACACCTCGTTAAAATAATGCCATAATACACTTCTCTTTCTGGTGCCACTCATTTTGAAGTTAGCAGATTAGATTAGGCTACCTGGTGTATTTTTTAGAGTTTAGTTAAACGAAATTTTTAAGATGTCTTTTATTAAATTAAACTATTAGGTTGCACCGTTAACTTCGTCGTCATTATCTTGACGTTCAAACAACTGGTTCTTTCATTCACGAACAAGATGTATGTAAACAGTTCATTTGACTGGTTCAAACTCAAAGCAACTCAATAAAGGGCGTATTCGTTCACTAGATTCAACAAATCACATGCTCCGTCCTCGTATCATACTCGAAGGCTATTGGCTCGAGGTTTAGTCACTCTTTGACTTTGACAGATGAAACATTCATTTAGCTGGGCATGCGCGCAATAGCGGCGCGCAGTGGTGGAGGGAGGAATTTCAATGAACGAGAAATAATGAGTCAATGGATAACGTGAACGAGAATGATTCGTTCACCTAAAAGATTCGTTCAAAAAGAACGATTCGTTCACGAACGTAACATCACTAACTTTTACTTTCACTTTAAATTTTAATTGTTTGCTGCTATTGATTTATAGCAGTCAAATAAGACTTCTGTGGTCTGATAGTGTTGAGTATATTATGACATAATCATGCTCGATCTAAAAAATAAATTCTATTCAGGTGATTTTTGAATCACCAAATTTGCTTAAATTTGTTAGCAACAGTTTTGTGGTTGTTTTGCATATCTGTATTATTCTTATAACTTAAATTTTTTTAATATATATTCTGATCAAATCACTGTCATCTCTATTTAGAAACACAGATATCAATAATCAGCCTGTGTATCTCAATCGTGGTGACAAAATTAATCCTTGTTGCCACCAATCACAACTCATTAATGGCTCCCATCATGCATTGCGGTTTCAATAAATTACGACCTGAATTGTCTACGTAATTTACTTTTCCTACTTGAATATTCTACTCGTCACCGTTGTTGAGAAGCATTGACTGAATCTTGAGGTCTGTGTGTGCCTAAGGAAAAGTTTTTTTTTTTTTTTTTAACTTTTGAGAAATCCGTCAGTTATATTTAACATTCTGGACATTTATGCAGAATCTCAGTTATACACTAACCAACAGAATCAATTATAGACATAAATATCAAATGATGAATGTCATTATATGACCAACATCATTTTATTATTGTTTATTTTTGTTCAGCTGACAGATATAACTCAGATGCAACATCACATTAAAATATTAAATTTATATTATAAGGGTCAAGAGCCCAACTAAAGCAAACACTGATCTCCATAACGGTGGCTTAAAATTTTAGATTTTTTTCTTGTGATTCTGCTTTAGGTGTCTTCAATAATGCTCATCATCACTCATTTAATCACTTAATTATCTCATTAACTTTAACACTCTTGAGTGTGGACTCATATACACTCCCAGGTGTGTTAATTTAACACGGGAGATTTTGTCATGGCGAAGAGCCGTAGTTCACTGACCAGCTGAGCCATATCGCATTAAATATCGCTGGCGATACGTCTTCGATATTAACGCGATTTGGCTCAGCTTGTCAGTGATCTACGGCTCTTTGTAGTAAATGCCGCTCCATCTGAAAGCAGGTGAAGGTGATTTACTGCTAATCAAGGAACCGGCTTTACTGATTAGATGCGCATAACAATATCGTGCGATATATCGCCCAGCCCTAATATGGCCGCATAGGAACGCATGGCTACTAGAATTTAACTCCAGGGGTAACAGATGGCTTGCCAAGGGAAGACACATGCTCAGAGAGGCTTACAGTGGATAATACACATGAGACCGTTACCATAGGGAACCGTGCACATGGAGGCACCTAGCCGGCATCCAGAGCAACAGCAGTGGTGCCCGCATCGTCGGTGCTGGAGGACTGAAGGCTTCAAAGGAAGAACTGAGGAGATATCGCACTTATCCAATCCGAGGAGTGGAATGGCGAGCAAGCGAAGACACCTAAGCGGGTCCAGTACTGGCGGAAGCGAGTGCGTGAGAGGACACTGGCTCAATTCGCAGATTATAGAATCTGGCGAAGGTGTTGGGTGTCGGCCAGCCTGCAGCTCTGCAGATGTCTGTTAGCGAGGCGCCGTGCGCTAGAGCCCAAGAGGAGGCCACACTCCGAGTGGAATGGGCCGTCACACCAAGGGGGCACGGACGGCCTTGCTGCTGGTAAGACAAAGCAATGGCGTCCACTATCCAGTGAGACAGCCGTTGCTTTGAGAGAGCCCTTCCCTTCTGGCTCCCCCCATGACAGACAAAGAGCTGGTCTGAGGTCCTGAAACACTGCGTTCTGTCAACGTAGGTGCGGAGAGCACGTACCGGACAGAGCAGTGCCAAGGCTGGGTCTGCCTCCTCCAGGGGCAACGCTTGCAGGTTCACCACCTGGTCCCGGAAGGGAGTGGTGGGAACCTTGGGCACGTATCCAGGCCGGGGTCTCAGGATCACGTGAGAGTAAGCCGGCCCGAACTCCAGAAACGCTTCGTCAACGGAGAATGCGTGCAGGTCCCTTACTCTCCTGATGGAGACCAATGCAACCAGGAGTGCTGTCTTCATGGACAGCTGGACCGTCTGGGGATGGAGTCGCCATACGCCGGAGATAGGGCGGACCCGTGACAGCTCGTCGGCTGCCAGGTTCCGGTCTCCTGGAATGTATACTGCACAAAGGGACCTTAGGTGCTTCTGACTCCATAACAAGAGGTGGCGGGCGAGCTGCGACAACCGGCGTGAGCGTAGACCACCCTGGTGGTTGATGTACGCTATTGCAGTGGTGTTGTCTGAGCGGACAAGTACATGTTGACCCCTGAGCAGCACTCGAAAGCGGTGCAGGGCCAGGCGTACTGCCAGCAGCTCGAGGCAATTGATGTGCCTGAGCCGCTGGGGTCCTGTCCAGGAACGGGCGGCTGCATGCCCATTGCACATGGCACCCCAACCTGTGGTAGATGCATCCGTGGAGACAACGAGATGCCTGGAAACTCGCTGAAGAGGGACACCGGCCCGTAAAAAGCTGAGGTTCGACCACGGGAAGAAGGTTCGGCGGCATGCTGGAGTCACTGGAACTCGAAGCGAGCCGCGATGCCATGCCCACCTCGGGACTCACCAGGCCGTCCTGTGTCCTCGAAGATGGTGAGGCCAGGGTGGGCTTCGAGCACAGCACAACGAGTAAGTTTGCATCACCTGTTTTTATATATACCTGTTAATATATAGATTTTTAGGCAAACATTTAGGCTTAAAGTACATTTGGATACCCATTTCTGATCATTTTAATTTAAAAAAACTATATACAATTTTTTTTGCAACCAGGAAGATGGGTCGGGGATGAAATACCACTCAGACATGAGATGCAGTTACCCCATGTGACCTGGGTAATTCGGCGCTCGCATCCCTTGCTTATGGCAATAACCCTGTATACAGGGATACCAATACAGGGAATACACCAGGCCATCCTGTGTCCTCGAAGATGGCGAGGCCAGGGTGGCCTTCGAGCACAGCACAACGAGTAAGTTTGCATCACCTGTTTTTATATATACCTGTTAATATATAGATTTTTAGGCAAACATTTAGGCTTAAAGTACATTTGGATACCCATTTCTATTTTGTTTTGTTCCAAAATGTTATTTAACCATACTTTTCATTATCATTCTGTATGTTTCAACAGGCGCTTGCGTTCGGAGGATCCTGTGCCAGACAACTGGAGGGATCTCTGTCTGTAACAGATGCACTGTTTAATGTTTAAAGTGTCTTTCTGCTTTTTATTGTTTGTGTGTGTGTGTATATATAGTTCTTAACTTGTTAAAGCTTCAATTGAGTTCATCTATATATTTCTTTGTTGTTTCTGTATTAATTGTGTATATAGTTTTTACTTTGCTTTATTGTAATTTTAATAAAATACAGTTTGCTTTGAAAAATTGTTTGATTTGATCACAATACAAGCTAAGACATCATATCCCAGAGGGCTTTGCATCTAAACAAACATGGCTGCACCCTCAATGTTACAAGACACACAAATAACACACAAATATCTCTGCAAAACCTCGACAGATTTGGAAATATATTTCAAAAAATGAGAAGAGTAGACCATAATGATATTTATTTAAAATAAATTATAAGTCCTCCATCTCTTCATTGTTGGCACAATACTGTAGAGAAATAAAAATCAAACGAAAAGTTTACACAATTGCAACAGAGTTTGACAGCTGTCTGTAAAATACTGTAGAAAAATCAAAATCAAATGACAAGTTAAAGTTATTTTAGTCCTATTTTATCTCAGTCACTCTAACATTTGGTGAATGTAGGGTCACAGACAATACTTATACTAATAAAAGATTTTTAACAGGAGATTATTTAAATCGAAAACCATAAGCTACAGCATAATCAACAAACAATCATAATGCAACAATAGGTTTGTGAAAATTATTTTTTATTAACAATATAAAAGAGCACTCCAAAAGAATATGTACACTGCTTGTTGTTTACACATTTTATAAACTTGACACCATTATATATAAATGCACAGCCTCATCACATGCTCAAAAACACGTCACACAGTTTTACAGTTAGGGATTAGAGCTTATTCAGTTGTTTTGAATAGAGATCACTGTATTCTAATTTTTAGAAATCCCTTCCTGGGCATCTGAGAATGTGTGGAAGAAGATGCAGGCCCCGTGAACACTCCCGTAAGGCTCCCACTGTTAAAAGAATGATTGAATTCAGATTAAGGGAAATTATGTTTTTAAAACAGAAAAGAAATATGCATAGCAGCTTTAATTCTAATTCTTATTCGTATAGTTCTTTACACAATAGTGCAATTCTGAATTGTCCATAGAAAAATACAGTTAGTTAATCATGTATTAGTTTATGGGAAAACACATCCCCGATGTTGAGTCGCATCTTCACATGGGTCGAGTCGTCTCTTCACGGGCGTTTGGTCATCAAATCACAGGCGTTGGGGCATCTGAAGTCTCCGTGACACGCTGGATACAAGCTGGACCTGACGAACCCCTATTTTCTCGGAACAAGCGTAACAGCAGAAAGGCAGATGCGAAATAATTAGCATAGCTGATGTTCATAATATTAATGCATTTGATCTGATTCAGTAGTAGTATAAAAGGTGAGCAATATGTGAATGAATGGTTAAAGAGATGCGTAACTTTATGGAAATTGTTCTCAGGTTCCGGCTCGTTCTCAGCATCCCTCAAGGAGCTCTGAGGAGCCGACGATGGAAGGAGACACTGTCCTGGGATGCCCGGGTAGAGTGCGTGGTGCCCTCTTCAAAATCCTGCTGTGGTAAACCAAAAACAGAGAGGTTATTTTACTAATGTACAGTGAGCATAAATTCATGTACAATACTGTTCAAAGTATTTACAATACACTTACAACAAGTACTCTACTTACAATACAGTCTGTCTGGGTTGTCAGTTCACAATGAGGCTCCATTTAAATTTGTCACACATGGTCTGTGAGAGGCAAGCAGACGTCCGGCAAAATCACAGTCTGAAAAAATAGAGTCTGAGATCCAACCACTCCAGCTCCAGGACGTAGATCAAGGTCAATTATTTCATTGGTCACACTGAGGCTCCTTTTACATGAAACTACAATGTTTAGACGCTATTGAGGCTCCTTTTACATGAACATCAAGTCCATACGCAAGCTCCCAATTTTGTCCAAACATCTATAGTTCATTCGCAAGCTCCCAATTTTGTCCAAACATCTATAGTTCATTCGCGAGCTCACAGTTGAAAAACAAAACATTGATAGTTCATAGTCTTGTGTCATAAAATGTGACACAAATTGTAAAGAATCAAATGTTCAGCCACTCCAGCTCCTCTATCTCCCCACGAAAAGTCCTCTTCTTGATGCCGTGGTCGAAGCAGATCTTATCATCTTTCTTAATGTCCGTGGTGGCCTGAAAGAGCAGGACGTGCCTGTCTCCCCCCTGAAGCTTCACTATGCAGTGGCATGGCTGCACGTTGCACTTCTTCTTTGAATGTGTAATCCATCTCCCGATGGTTTCCAGAGACGGGTGGCACTCACAGGGGAAAGTCTCCGCATCGATGCAGATTTCGTCAGGGCCATGTTTGAAGAAAAACAGGTTGCCCAGCTGGTCCTGCGTCTCTGCCATCTCCCTGCCCTCAGCACCTATGATCACCTTTCCGTGGAAATCACACAGGATGGAGCCCTTCCCGAAGGCCTTGGTTGCAACAACGCCTGTGGTCAAAAAGAGGGAGTCATTAATGTGCTGTTCAGTTATTATATTCATTTTATTTATGGATTTTACTGTGCTCATAAGACAGTTGTACATACCTTTCTGCTCCCCAAAGGCCTTCACAGCCAGACCCGACCATTTCTGCCTGGTCACCCCCTTGATGATGCCCGGGTCACTCTCCGCCTGTGCTCTGCTGAGCGGCCTCCACTTCGCCATGATGTCCTCTGGACGAGGATGATTGGCTGTCCAGCCCTCTGCATCTATGACTTTGGCCACCATCGCTGCAGTTGGGGCACGTCTTGAGAATTTTGCTGTCAAAGAGAACACATTTGAATTAAAATTCAGGTTCACACACTAGTTCAAAATGTTTCTGTTGGAGCAAATCTAATCATTGGATCATAAGGAAGTATATACACTTACACAAAAGATGTTGCTCCCGAAGGCTGTACTGCAGAGCCCTCCACTTATCATAAAAGACTCTGTCGGCGGGGAACCCAGCTTTTTCTCTCTGGGTCTTGTTGGGTGGTTTGCCAGTGATTCCCACAGGGAATGCCTGCAGGAAAGCATTAAAGTCCGGGGCTGGGCTGCCAACCTCTTCTTTCACCCGCCTTCTCTTCACTGCCTGGGTGCCCTCTTCACCAGAGTCGTCAGAAGAGGAGCTGCAATATTGAAAAGGTTTGGAGGTTACACACTAACGAACTGATGGATGAGCGTTGAGAGACATTATAATTATAACAGATTTATAACATAATTATATTACAGATAATTACATACCGTGTCAGGGAGCTGACAACGGCTGCTTCAGAGTGGCCACCGGCTGCTCCAGAAGGTTCACCCGCCGTGCTGGTGGACGCCTCTTCTGAGTCCAGGTCTGCCTGTTCAGGAGCATTAGCCACAAAAAAGTCTCTTTGGCAAAGCTCTTTCAGAAGAGCCAGTCTGGATGGTCTGTGGGGGTAACGTTTCACCATCTCCTTGTAGTCCCAGTTCCTGGCTTGCCGTGTCCACGCCTTGGCAGACTCCTTTGCCCTATTTGTTTCCTCCATCCGTTCTTCGGGTGTGTTCTTTTTCATACACACTCTGCTCAGATGCGTCGACAGCATCTCCTGTGGTTTCCCACACAGCAAGCAGTGAATGATGCGACGGTTGGATTTCTGGCTGTGAGACAAAGCAGACACACCAAAACTTACAAATCAAATGAATGAAGACAGTGAATTCTTAAAACAGAGGCCTAATGTGACCCTTGACCAGCAAAACTTAAAAAAGAGATAAAAACTTAAACCTTAAACTCTTAAGTATGCAGCAGAACAGGGCATTGTCCTATTACCATTGAAATGGAGCTCAACAGAAAATACACAAAAACACAAACATTACCGCTTCTCAGCTTGTCCTTCCATTTCAGCAAAATCCAATTCAGATTGTCTCAGCAGATCAGCAGAGTAGATAGATCCAGAGTGAATTCCTCAGCAGATCAGCACAGTAGAATCATTTGAAGAAAAGTGATTTCTCTAGCAGAATGCTTCCCAGATAAACCTCCTGAGTGTCTCAAACCAGCCAATCAGATCGCAGTATTATACAATGGGTGTCTGCCTCTGCGCAGACCTGATAATGGGCCATCATGAGATAGCTGAGCCATCAGTGAGCCATCAGTGAGCCATCAATGAGCCATCAGTTTTACTGCCTGAGCTTGTGAAATGAAACTGATTAGTTCTAATGGTTTTTAAATGGGCAATCATATTTACTGCCAGGGATACTTAAGTGTTTGTTGGCTTAAGAGATGGAATTAATTTAAGTCCTGAGGGAAATAATCTTTCTCAACTCTTAATCTTTCCGAACTCACTGATTAATTTGATGCTAAAAGCAGAAAGAAAGCTTGAGATTTGAGTTAAATAAAGACGTTTTAGCACAGCAGAAACAGTAACGACAAAGGCCTGGGGTGAGTTCAGCGGTGACAGCCGCAACTTTAGTCTGTATTATCAACTCCCTGAACAAGATACAGATAATTCAATGCAAACACATTAAAGTGCAGGTCTCAAGCTTTCAATAGACGTGCAAAACTTGTATGTAGCATAAACAATGTCTGAGATGCGTTCATTTTAATAAAATAATCCAAGTTGAAAACTGGTAAAGTGCTCCCAGATTTTCACCACGGCAAAGAGGTCAGCTAACCTGACGACGTCTCATTCTCTCTATGAACATGGTAAAGCCAAATAAGTGTTGGGGTATGAAAGCACACATACCCCTAGATTAGTTTTATATTAAATAATAATATCAGGCTGTTTCATGTTTTTCCCAGCCTGAGAGAGCAGGGGTCAAACAGGCCTCGAATTAGGCCTCTGAGCTTTACAGTGACTGCACTAAAAATGGCTGTACGAATTTGTTTCTGCTTATTGCTGGTCAGAGAGGGGAAAAGATTATTTCCCTCAGGACTTAAATTAATTCCATCTCTTAAGCCAACAAACACTTAAGTATCCCTGGCAGTAAATATGATTGCCCATTTAAAAACCATTAGAACTAATCAGTTTCATTTCACAAGCTCATGCAGTAAAACTGATGGCTCATTGATGGCTCACTGATGGCTCAGCTATCTCATGATGGCCCATTATCAGGTCTGCGCAGATTCTCTTGGATCTATCTACTCTGCTGAACTGCTGAGACAATCTGAATCGGATTTTGCTGAAATGGAAGGACAAGCTGAAAAGAGGTAATGTTTGTGTTTGTGTATTTTCTGTTGAGCTCCATTTCAATGGTAATAGGACAATGCCCTGTTTTGCTGCATATTTAAGAGTATTTTATTTCTTTTTTTTTTTACTTATGTCTCATTCTTTCAGATCATAGTTTAAACAATGGATTCTATATCATGTAATTTTGTTTTTAAGGTCCGCTGATCATACCGTTGTCCACTGCTTGCAGTGCCACAAACCCCAGGAAAACCTTGCTGCTCACCTGGCCAGAGTGTGCATGAAGAAACGCACGCCCGAGGAGAGAGCGGCCGAGGTTCAGAAAGCCAAGGCTTCGAGCAGACAGTGGGTTTGGATGAACAGGACCTGGAACTACAACCAGATCTGTGCGCTCCTGCCTCATCACCGGTCTCGCGTCATCATGTTTCTTCAGCGTGGTTTTTTTATCACGAACCAACCCCGCGAGTCTGACTGTGATGAAGATGATGCTTCTGCTCCTTCATCTGATCTTCCTCAAACGTAAGGGCAATCCTTAAACATTTTAAATGTAAATTCTTTTCTCACTTTATGTTATTGATAACTTTAATAGTCTTGTCTGTTATGTTTAATCCAAACAGCCGGTTGGTTCAGAGGGCTCCTGGCATTAAACACTGCCAGAAGATCGTGAGAGTGGCGAAGCCGGACGTGCTCAGGATCCAGAGGGACCTCCAGGCGGGCAGAGAGCTCTCCAACACGGACCAGACGCTCTACCGCTATTACTGCGAGGCGCTCTTGGTGTTTGTCCACATGCAGCGTCCCACAGCTGTGGAAGCCTTGACGGTAAGTTCACTCTGTACACACTCTGTATGTGCTTTAATATTGGCACACTTGTGCATTTGTAAATAACGCCTTTTCAATATTTTCCAGGATGCCGAGTGGGTGAACAAGACCAAGCTGGGTGACAGATTTGTGATCGGCGTACAGAGGGAGAAAACCTCGAGTATGCAGATCGCTCTGAGGAGGAAGCTGTAAGTTTTACTGTACAAACTGTTGATTTCTCACCACCATAGTTTTAAATGGAATAACTCATCTGTCTTTTTTCCGTAGTGCTTGGAGCTGTACTTCAGACGAATCAGGCCTGAGAACATTCAGCCGGAGAAACTCTGCAATAGTTTCTTTGTTTCGTCATCCGGCGTGGAGGTTCAAAGTGTCTCTCGGGACATGAATCGGCTCCATAAATTGTAAGTGCCTTACACGGGTCCATGTGTGTGTGTGTGTGTGCGTGTGTGTGTGTGTGTGAACGGATACACTTCTTTGTATCTTGCCTCATCACAGTCACATAACAATTAATATTTCCTTTTTGTTTCTGCAGGTACAAGCTGGCTCCTTTCTCTGCTCAGTGTGTGCGGAGGGCTGTTGAGGAGGCTGCAGAAAAGCTCCCGGCGCAGCAACAGGAGGCGCTCCACCATTACCTGTCCATCAGCGCTGGTGCGGTCCGGCCGCAGGATGTCATCAACGCAGCTCTGCTGCTGGAATCATTAGTCAGGTATACATCTCTTCATCCAACCATGGCATTACTCATCACAAACAAAGTAACGTCATTCTGTCTTTCAGCACATTTCACAGTCCGCAAGCCTTCAGCCGCAAAGGTGGCACGGCTTATTACACAGGAGGGGTGGAAGGTCAACTGTCCCAAGCCGGAGGACATCGAACGGCTGTGGACACCACCTTCGAAGGCAGATGTTGAAGATGACAAGTTCATCCTTCGCTGTGTGTCTGAGCAGAACTGGTCGGGCATGGCCATAAAAGACTTTGGTGATGAGCGTGGTTTTGGTAAGAAAACCTTTCATTTGTCTTGTAAGGGCAGAAAAAAACAATAATGTAAAATGTACAATTTAGCAGCCAATAACTGCAGCAAGAACTACATTTACATTCTGAACTGTTTGTCTACATGTAATTGTCACCAGGTGACAATTGGGCGGAACAATGAACGCGGTGTTGTTTCCATGGGGAGCTAATTTAATGTAATACCCCGCCGGTTGCCCCATGAAAAACAGTTCGGCTGGATTCCGCAAAGGAGAAACGAGCGGCAGCTGTGAGATGGGCGGAGATTGAATCATCGCGTTCACGAGGGGGATCATAAAAGCAGATGTTCGAGTGAAGAGGGCAAGCGGCAGGGGACAGAGGAATCCACGGCAGGGAAGGAGCCTGAAAACAGCAGTTCAACCCGGATGGAGAAGGAGAGACAGCAGTAACAGTAAAGTGCCATTGGAGATCCTCATTATCTGACTCCGGTCTACCGTATATAAACGACCAGTGAATTTGCCCTGGATCTTTGTGCATTCTGAGGTTGCCTATTGAGGTCTTCTGTTTGATATTGTGGTAACCTTTTTATGGCAGTGGTGTGTGCGTAGTATACTCTCCATACAGTGTGGACACGCTGTTCCATCCAACCTGGTCTCACAGGATTCCGTGAAATGTCCACGGGCTAGGGCTGGGCGATATATCGAGTATGTACGATGTATCGTTATATTTTTTGAAACGATATGGAATGAGGCAATACCGTTTATATCGATACAGTAGTTTGAAATGAGCACATCTGAAAAATAGCGGAGGTTGCAGTGTGAGCTGCTGCAGTGAAAGTAGCTAGGCTACGTAGTACAATTTGTCCTAAACATGACACAAGCTTATATTAATTGCGTCAAAATCACTTTGATATAGTTAACAAGTTTAAGGCAGCTTGCCGCCCTGTCAAATGCTCTGACAGACACTGTTGCTGACTGACAGATATACTTGCGCTGTTTAATGCGTTTGAGATGTGGTGCTTTCCTCAGTGCTCAACTTACATTTCACATATTCTCCATCTGTAAATGTTAGAAAGTAAAGCAAATATGTCCATTTCACAACAAATATGTCCATGTCAGAAGAGGACGAGCTTCTGCAAGTGAATCTTCCGCTAAAATTCATGCTTCCTTGAACGAGCGCCGGCGCGCGCATGCGTGTGAATAGTACTACGTAGTACGCAATAATTCTGACTAAAATAAACATATTGCTAAAATATTTGTTGTTGGAGAAAATAAATGTGCCATATGTGGAATTTTAAACCTACAAGTATATATTTTTAATGAAAGTGAAAGTGATTATAATGGGGTAATCAAATGCAGGCTAATATAATTAGTTTGTGCTTTTGTTTTTGTTTTTATTTTAATTTTTAGTTTAGCTTTTAGTCAATAATAAAAACAAAAGCTTTTTGCACATAATATATTGCATAGCCTATATTATATTTGTTTCCATATCCTTCAATATCAACATTGTTTGTAGGATATCATTGGGCCGAATGTGAATATACTGTATATATATATATATATATATATATAATATTTATTTTTTTTATATATAAAGATTTTCTTTATCTAAATAGAAAACGTAGAAAGTACCGAGATATATATCGTATATCGCCATTTGACCAAAAAATATCGAGATATGATTTTTTGGCCATATCGCCCAGCCCTACCACGGGCCCTTAACTCAAAATCCGTGGAAACATCACGGAATCGCCGCGAATTCCGTGATGCGGCCACGGATATAACTCCAACGCAAGTCAATGACACTCACTTTCCGTGGTCCACACACGGATACCTGTTTGAATGACGGAGTACAGATCTCACCCAACGGACGTGCTTTCTCATTTGGAAACGCAACATTTGAAGTGTTATAGTTTCTTTTCCAACAATAAAAGCCATAATGACGTTAACCTCTTTATTACAGCTATTGCTCTGTCCTGCCGTCATACAAATTTAGTTTGTTTCAGTTAACCGATGTCCCGTGATGGCACCACGGACCTCAACAACCTGACCTCATGGACGTTGTAATGTGGCTGGCTTGTTTAGAAACTAAGCTTATGTCTACTCTATTACAATAATGGCATGTAATAACTTGACGTTTTGTCTCGTCCTCATAAAATCCAGTTTGATGGCGTTTACACCTATTTCTCGCTTGGCTACGGTCAGAACTAAAATCTGTGATAGCGGCACGGAGTGAGTCTGTGCTGATACCACGGATAACTCCAGCGCAAGTCAATGACACTCATCTTCCGTGGTCCACATGTTACACCCCTGAAAAAGGGGAGAAATAATCACGAGAGTGATACGAGTCAACTTTCCTCACTGAAAACTTTTACTGTTATCAGGAAAAGACCGCGATTTCCCCGGAAACTTGGGTGGAAGACAAAAGCAATCGATCGCGCCACATCGATTAAGATCACTTTGGCGATCACAGATTAACACATTTTACCCATAAATTAGGCACAACAAAATTAATTAATCACTCGAACGTTTACATGTTGCTCTATTAATTTTAACCCTTTGAAGACATGTCAGATGAACTTTTTTACACAATTATGTGGACTGAAATTATGAATTGTTTCATTATATAAATTGTTTCAATCCCTATTACTACAAGAATACTGGATGCATTACCTTTTTAATCTTAGATATTTTTAAAATCCTCACATCCTATTAATATTGCAGCAAGTATTTTTATAAACTGTCACACACACACGGATACCCGTTTGAGTGACGGAGTACAGATCTCACCCAACGGACGTGCTTTCCCAGATAGCAATTACATTTGGCCCGGATCCGTTTTAAGCCCCTTGCCTCCGTTTCTATCTTAGAGACGTTTTCTGATTGTGAACCAGATCCGTACCAGATATAAGTTTCAGCTTAAACATTCTATCTGCCATCAGTTCAGTATTTACCCAGCAAACAGGGGACGTCCTCCGGACGTTGCGAACGTCTAATTAGGTCCGGATCTGGTCCGCTTCATAACGTTCGCTGGGGGACGTTCGGAGGACGTCCGCATTTGGTCCGGTTTATAACGTTCGCTGGGGGACGTTCCGAGGACGTCCGCATTTGGTCCGGTTCATAACGTTCGCTGGGGGACATTCCGAGGACTTTCCGCATTTGGTCCGCTTCATAACGTTCGCTGGGGGACGTTCGGAGGACGTCCGCATTTGGTCCGGTTTATAACGTTCGCTGGGGGACGTTCCGAGGACGTCCGCATTTGGTCCGGTTCATAACGTTCGCTGGGGGACATTCCTAGGACTTTCCGCATTTGGTCCGGTACATAAAGTTCGCTGGGGGACATTCCGAGGACGTCCGCATTTGGTCCGGTTCATAACGTTCGCCGGGGGACGTTCGGAGGACGTCCGCATTTGGTCCGGTTTATAACGTTCGCTGGGGGACGTTCGGAGGACGTCCGCATTTGGTCCGGTTTATAACGTTCGCCGGGGGACATTTTGAGGACGTGCACTTTGACATTATGGTGCAAAACCATAAAAACAAGTGTTGGTGGTATAAAAATACTGCCTATTAGCATTTTTAGCACATGTTCAAATGAGATATGCTTGAGTGTTCGCAAAAACAATAATAAAAAAATCTGAAAAGTGCCATTGTCCCGGAGTGATAATCCTAGGAACGGGTCATAGCTTTAAAATAAGTTTTAGATTCATGCTTTAATAATGATATTTTTATTCAAGTAGGTTATAATTCTAATTTATGTTTGTAAATATATGACTTGATGCGTTTTAACGGGCATGCGCGTGAAGTTGAGTTGCCATGGAAACGGAGGGTCACCAGTGCAGACAGCAAAACTCCGACTCTCCCTGTTTTCTCTGCTTTCAGGTGAGTTTAGTCTCTAAAATCACACAAATAATACACACGACTGTTCTTGACACTTCTCTTAATTTTAACTGGCACGCTTCTGTTTAATATTTAACGTTACTTTATAGAAATGGGTTAGTGTCTTCGAAAAAATCCATTAGCATCACTAACCGTTTAGCTACAGAAGAGTTAACGTAAGGCTAACGTTAGCTTGAGCTTTTGTTTATGAATGTTTGGGCTTTTAATCACATTTTATGTGTTGATTAGAGGTTTTGATATTTTTGTAGCCTAAATATTTTGCTTGGAAGTGAGCTAAAAACGTATGTATTTAACATAAAACGTTACGTTTTATTACTGTTAATCGATGACGTCACTTACACGGCTGAAACTAGCTAATGGTTCATAAATATTGATAAAAAGAAAAATTATGTGATTTCAGCAGCAACAAGATAACTGTTGGCTATGTGACAAATGGTTTGTTGTGTTCCTAGATCGTTCCATGCTGATGCCCTGCTCAGTAGCAGAGTTGAACTGACCATCATCTGAACCTGGCAACCGGACACGCAAACAGACACGCTCTTTTTTGATAATGAAAATAAAATTATTTTGTTTCCTAATATTCCTTGTTTTGTGTTTGTTCCTTGGGTAGTTAATATGTTAAAAATACTTCTAGTGAACGTTAAAGTTCACTATAGAAGTCTGAAAAGTCCCCGAATGTTTGCTGAACGTCCCGCAAACGTCCCCCGCGACGTCATGTGAACGTCCGGCGAACGTCCCCCGCGACGTCCTGTGAACGTCCCGCAAACGTCCCCTGCGACGTCCTGAGAACGTTTAAAGAACCCTACACGAAGACGTTCAGGGGACGTTCGCAGGGGACGTCCTGGGGACGTGTTTTTGTTAGCTGGGTATACCATTTTACAGATCTGGCCCAGATCACTTTTCCGATATGTAACTGAAAGACAAGCTGTGTCTGACACTGATTTGGTCCAGAACTGCAATATGAATCTGAGCCGATACTGTTTTCACACTGGTGTGGCCCGAATCTGTGATACATATCTGAGCCGACTGCATTTTAAAAAGGGCTAAAAACTGTTCTGGCCCATATCTGCAAAACGAATTTGAGCCAACACTGTTTTGACAGAGACTACCTGATGTGGACCACATCCGAAATACTTTTCTCAAACTGTGTGAAGAACTCCGTGCAATAAACATTTTCAAAACAACATGGTTGTCTGCATATTTTTTTCTATCTAGAGCATGAGATAAATGTATTGTCATTAAGCCGAGCAATATTATTCGTGTTTAAAAACTATACAGCAAAATTTTGTGATGCTATTACAGCACAGCAGTTTGAGCTCCGTTTTAGGTCCGTTTCACCCCAGATAGCAAACTGACATTGAATCAACGTGGAAATATGACATCGAAACAATGTTGATCTGACATTGTTTTGCTCATCGAATTAACGTTGAACCAACGTCAGATGCGTCATTCTTTCAAAACTAACGGAAAATCAACTTAAAATCAACGCGTTGTTTCAACGTTATGAAAGCAAACCAATTTTCGATTTCATTTAGCTTTGAAGAATGCCGCGTCTGACGTTGGTTCAACGTTAATTTGATGAGCAAATCAACGTTGTTTCAATGTCATGAGAGACGTCGTTTCCACGTTGATTCAATGTCAGTTTGCTGTCTGGGACGACAGCGCCAAGTGAACGTTGGGTCTCGCTTGACTGTCGTCTTGCAGATACGGTCCACATCCGTACTACGGACTTCAGTCAGAAGCGCCCAAAAAAAAAAAAAAAAAAAAGATATCATCATCAAACCAAGCTCAACGCAGATGTAACTGACCTGCTAGGCTACCACACGTAAGTTTTTATGTGTTTATTCTATGTGTTTATTATGTACATCTATTTGTATGTGTTTATTCTAATTTACTGTCTATTACTTAAAAGTGCAAGTGAAATGCTGTTTGCTTTATAGATAGCAGTTACAGGCTTGTAATAGTTTGCGAATCATAAAGTGTGTTAAAGACGCATCTGCTATAGCCCTACTGCGCTATACAAATAGGGTGTAGCACAGAATAGACCCGATTAGGATAACCAAACCAACTTTTTAATGGCATATATTTGCGTTAATGTGCTGAATTTTAAAAGGTAATTAGTTAGGATGCCCAGACGTCCCCGCGGTTTATGGGACAGTCAGTCCCCATTTTTGGTTGCCTCCGGGAAAATTCAGAAAAACTGTTACCTGTCCCTGTCCCTGTTTTTTTTTTGGAAGATGTATTTTAATCAGATTTACAGTCAAACTAAAAATGTCCCCGTTTTTTCCAAAATTTTGGGAGTCCCCGGTTTTGGTCTCGGACATTTGGTCTTAGCTTTAGCCGCTATGCCGTTAAATCGCTGATAATTGCAGGCACACATTCGTGAAAATGACACCATTATGAGCTTAATTTTACACCTTGACCGACCATTTAAACACTCGCTTGATTTGTATGCTCCCAGCTAGCCATCTAGCAGTGTCAATCACTGATGCCACAACCTGCAGCTTATCTTTTTCATTTTTTAGCACCACTATTTGGATTGCTGAACATTGCAGTTGCTTGGCTGTTAACAATTAAGTTAGACACTCTCAGAAAAACTTATTTTGTGTTTTAATGGCAGTTGGCAAACTTAACGGTGCATTAACGGTGCCACCTCTCAGAAAGACAAACCTAGCAATAACATTCGAGGACGTAGATCAGAAAACGTCACGATGAGAAATAAAATGATTCGTCAGATTTCCCAGCAGTCCGTGCTTTTTTGTAAAAATGGAGAATAAAACACATAGTCCAGGCAAACTAATTAACTCATTTTGGATCCAAATTTTTTTTTCTGCATAGATATTTTCTATGAGGTGTCAGACACTGCGGCGTAGGAACCGGGGGGGGGGGACGTGTCCCCCTCAATATGGAAAAATGCGGCATGTGTCCCACCCAAAAAAATCCATAACCTACCACAGGAACAAAAACTGTACATTTGGAACTTTTATTTTTAAAGCGCGACAAAGAAGATATAGCCTACAGTTTTGCCAGCAAGTCAAACCCAGAGTCATAGTTAGGTTAAACCATTAAACCTTCCCATTTCATGTTTGAATAATCACCATTCGCTTCATATATTTCACTCATCACCGGAGCATCTGATTGGTAGAGAGAAGTTAACATTACACTAGAAACGCACCAGCTTTAAACTGGAACCTACATGATTTATCTAATCTGACAATGTTATTTTTGTTATTAGCTCCATGTTACTTATAATATCACATACCTTTGTTTGCAGTTTGAATAAATAATAAACACAGCAGTTTGAACTCTTCTTCACTTTATTATTATACCACACATCAGATCTCCAAAATCCCGCGACTATACCAAGTGCGCATGACCCATCTACGGCAAGCCTCGAGGGGAAAAATACATTGCATACACACATACAACGAGTGCTAGTACATCATTACCGGTGTTAACAGACTTTGTTGGATTATGTCATTTACAACCCAAAAAAGTCTGTTACAATAATAATAATAATAAAGATTTTGAGGACAGTTACACTGTATTGAGAAAGTTGAGAAATAATAATATTTTAAACAATAATTGTCATTATTGAACCCTTGCTCTTATTTTGTTTCTGATTTCTGAGCTTTGTCATTATTTTAGCAAATAATTTATTTTTATATATTTTGACACGGTTTGTTTTAAGAAGTTTCAAAGAGTTAGTAAAAGAGTTAAGTAAAAGTTAAAACTTTTTTATTTAAGTAGGCATATATTTTTTAATGAAGTATTTATTTTGTATTAAACACTGTATTCATTTATAATGTATCATTATTGCATGACATTTGTGTCAATAATCGTCAAGCACAGGTGACTTCACGTAGTGGGAGGGGGCCCCAAAACAGACCGCCACTGCATGTACCACATTACCAAACTGTATGTTACTATTATGGTGGTGGGATAGACGTTGATTCATAGTGGCCAGTATGTCCCCCCCCCAATGTCAAAGACGTTCCTACGCCCTTGTGTCCAGAACAACATAGCCTACTAAAAGTCCTAAGAAATCCTAGTTGAGCAAATATGTTAATTTGTCATCAATCCGAAATGTGTGCCAGCCAGTAACAACACACCCCATATTTGCATATTACAATTAATTTTCAAAGACACTTGTAATAAAAAAAAATTAAAATAAACAAATAAAATACTTTTCATGGGTACTTTCATAAAGTTAATTTTGATAGGAGTAAAGGAAAAAAAAATGTGTATTGTCGCCTGGCCTTATTGGCACACATTGGATTGATAAATTAACATATTTCCTGAACTAGGATTTCTTAGGAATTTTAGTATGTTGTGCTGGATGCTAGTCTGTCGTAAAATGCTACTTTGCCTGGACTAAAAATAAATGAATTGTGATTATGATTTTTTTTTTTTATTCATGGCCAAAGTATGTTACTGAAATCAAACATACATTAAAGCCTTTTGAGCCTTTTAGCCTACATAATTTAGAAATACATCTGAATGTACATGCCTCCAACCTTACACTGAACAAAGACCCTTACCACTATTTTTCTCATTTAGCCTTCCCCAATTACAATTTCAACCTTACAATTACAATTTTGTTATTGGTATTTTACTTTCATTTTCTTGTAAACAAACGTGAGTCTCCTGAGTCAGCCGTAGATAGATAGATAGAGACAGACAGAAAAGAGAAATAAATGTTATACTTGTTACCAAATCTTTATTTTTGATAAACCAGACAACTTTTCCAGTCACATAATAAATAAAATTAAGCAAGACAACAACTTACAACATACTTTCCATTTCTTTTTCCAGATGCTGAAAACATGATGCAAACTGTTGAGACGAAGGTATAATACTCAGATTTTCATTTCAATTTCAAACTCCATACTTTATATATATATATATATATATATTTTTTTTTTTATTCAATTTCCATTCGAGATCGTTAGGCTACCTAAATGTAAAAAATGAATAGACGCAAGACACCTGTTTCCAGTTCAGCATTGAGGAGAAGAGCCAGGGTAGACCTTAATAGAAGGTTAATTGATATCGGCCAGGAAACATTTGCAGCCACACTTCCTCCCAGAGATATTGGGTCTCCAACAGATGATGTTGCAGAACTTGAAAATGAAATCATGGAAGAAAATCTTGGATTAGATCCAATGGCAGCTGCTGTGTCTGACCCAGAGGATAGATCTTATTATCAAGATGATAGTGATGTAGAAGAAGTATCTGACTGGGAGGAACCAGAAAAACTCATAAATCGCCTTTCCAACTGGGCATTAACATATTGCATTTCCCATATCGCACTTTCGGCTCTCTTGGCAATATTAAAGATCCACCACTGTGACTTGCCAAAAGATGCACGAACTCTTCTTAAAACAAGAAGAGATTATTCTGTTAGGGAGCTCTGCGGTGGCCTTTACCACTACATTGGCATTTTTGAGGCGTTAAAACATACCCTTTCCCAGTGGAAAGACAAGCTTGTCGATGGATGTTGTTTATATCTTCAAATGTCAGTGGATGGCCTGCCACTTTTTAAAAGTTCAGGTCTTCAGTTGTGGCCCATTTTACGTAGATTGGTTGGAGTACCCATGAAAGAACATGTGCTCATTGGGATGTACTCAGCTATAAAGAAACCTGATTCATCTAAAATGTATCTCACAGATTTGGCAAATGAACTCTCACAATTACAGGAGGGGTTTACATTTGAGGGGAAAAGGCTCACTTTAAAAGTTCATTCAATGATCTGTGACGCACCGGCAAAATCCTTTTTGAAAGTCACAAAGGCTTTTAACGGTTACTATGGCTGTGACAAGTGTATTCAGAGTGGGGTGTACCTCAACCACCGCATGACATACCCCCTCATGAATAGCCAAACACGGTCTGATGAGGCATTTGCCAGGCAGGAGGATGAGGAACATCACCATGGTCCTCATGCCTTCACAAATGTACATTTTGGTTTGGTGTCCCAAGTCCCACTGGACTACATGCACCTGATGTGTTTGGGGGTGGTAAGGCGCCTTATCTTTCTGTGGATGAAAGGTCCTCTGACTGTCCGTGTACCAGGAGAGACGTGGAGGAGAATATCCAGAAATCTTCTAAGCTTAAGACCCCACATTCCTTCGGAATTTGCTAGAAGGCCAAGAGCACTGAACGAAGTGGATAGATGGAAGGCGACGGAGTTCCGTCAGTTTCTCTTATACACAGGGCCGGTGGTGTTGCGCGAGGTGTTAAGACCTGATCTATATGCAAACTTCCTGCTGCTGTCGACAGCCATGGCAATGCTGGTCTCCCCTTTCTTTGCCAGAAAGTACAACGAATATGCCAACAGCCTCCTTCATGCTTTTGTGGAACATTTTGCCCGCCTGTATGGAAATGATCAGTTAGTGTACAATGTGCATGGGTTGACCCATCTTGCACAGGATGCAAAACATTTTGGCAATCTGGATGTTATATCATCCTTTCCATATGAAAATTATTTGCAAAAACTCAAGGGTTTTGTACGCAAACCCTCAAATCCCCTGGCCCAAATAATCAGACGCCTGTCCGAGGGATCAAATGGTGGTGTTACAAGTGACCAGCCCATCAAATTGTGCAAAGAACATGCCCGAGGCCCTATACCAGTACCAAACTTGATCTGTCACCAGTATGATGAACTGATATCAGAGAGGTTCACCATGACCACAACATGTCGAAACAACACATTTCTGATGGGCAAAAATGTGTGTCAAATTATTAATATAATTGACTGTCACAGTGATATCACAATTGCCTACAGACAGTACGGGATGGTTGAAACATTTTTTACCTATCCTTTTAATTCAGACATTTTAAACATTGTGATACCAGCTGACCTAGGCCATGAGATAAAATTCTCCAAACTGTCATCTTTCACACAAAAATGCATAGCTGTCCCTTTCAATGAGGCAATGGTGGTCATACCATTGTTTCATATGAAGGACTAGAGACTATTTTTTTTTGGAAATCATAGTTCAGTTCAGTTCAGTTATGTATTTTTTTAATCATCTTTTTTTTTTACACAATGATTTCTAAAAGACATTTTGTGGAGTAATTTTCCTCGACGAGGACATTACAGAAGTTGTGCCAAGGTCATGGGTTAAAGGTAATGAATGTTTTTGGCCAACATTCATTTCTGAGGAAAAAACCCAAAAGGCCATAAAGAGGCATGAAATGCCAGGCCCTGGCTGGAAAATCTTCAAAATAAGAACACTCTTTGAAAAAGGTAAATAAACAAACAAACAGGGTAATTCTATGTCTTTACATGTTAGAACAACAGTTATGCCTTACTTAATTTATCCTTAATTATTTCCATATCTGTCTTTCTTAATTTTTATTTTTTTTCATAATAGTAGATGACTTCAGTAAGGCAAGGCAAAAGCTGAAGGACTACAACAGAAATGGAACGACAGTCCTCCAGTCAGAGGATGAGAGCTCAATGGCAAAAAGGAGAAGAAAAGCGACACAGTATGTACATTATAGATAATTGTTGTATTACTGCAAAAGCTATGGCTGGGGATGGGTTTGTACAAAAAAAAAAGCCTTTGTTCATGCCTGCCCAGTAAATGACGCTATTGCCTTGTCATTACAATTTGACCTCTGTCTTCACCAGTTACCCAGGATTTGAAAACGGCAGTACTGACTCTGAAACTGAGAAGACTCCAAAAAGAAGACCAGATTCTCGGCCTCGGCCTCAACCACTCGCTATTAGCGCTACCCTTCCTAGTCTCCCTCCAGCCCCCCTCTGTAAGTTTTGATTTGATTGCCAACTGCAACAATGTACAGTCCTGTGATTTGTACCACTGCAATATGTTGATTCACGGTTTTCATTTATCAAAAGTGGACATCGCAGTGGACATGGGTCAGGAGTCTCTGGACAACACAGGACAGGAAACCTTTACAGACATAAGCTGGAATGTGAGGAGGGAGTCAGACCCCTTCAATGGTAGGAATCGTGCTCTGTAGCAAAATTACAATACAAATGAAAGTACAAAGGTGATGTTCTGTCCTGTTAATTTCTGTCCTTGTCTGACAATCTGCCTCTCTTGTTATCATTTTCCCTCAATGTTCATCTAGTAATCAATAGCTCAGCGCACCAGTCAACACCACCACCACCTCAACACTCAGCGCACCAGTCAACACCACCACCACCTCAACACTTGAGTCCAGTGTTTGACATTAATATGGGCTTCCCCTATTCACATGGTGACTTTTTCATACAAATTTAGTACATGTGTACAATAAATATCCATACTTTTTTTTTCTTGTTTTCTGATTTTAACATTTACATACCTTTCCTCAATTAGCCAGCGGTGGTGGAGAGCCTGGAGGTCACCTCCTCTTCAAGCCAACTTTCAGAGTTGGCCATGAAACAGGGCCAATTCCTTGCACACGTAAGAAATAAAAAAAGGAATGTTAACAATGTTTACAACATCTATATATATATATATATATATATATATATATATATATATATATAGTAGCTAATAAGAATCTACAATGTAAATAGCCATGAAAATAAAGGAAACGCATTGAAGGTGTGTCCAAACTTTTGGTCTGTACTGTATATATATAAGTATAGTACAGCTGTGGGTTGATTTATTGACCATCATTGTGTGTATTATTTCCTTAAAGGGATAGTTTACCCAAAAATGAAAATTCTATCATTGTTAGCTCACCCTCATGTTGTTCCAAACCTCTATGTGTTTATTTGTTCTGCTGAACACAGAGGAAGATATTTGAAGAATGTTTTAATCAAACAGATCTCATTCCCCATTGACTACCATAGTAGGAAAAAATACATATGGTAGTCAATAGGGATTGAGATCTGTTTGATTAAAACATTCTTCCAAATATCTTCCTCTGTGTTCAGCAGAACAAATAAACACATAGAGGTTTGGAACAACATGAGGGTGAGTAAACGATAATAGAATTTTCATTTTTGGGTGAACTAACCCTTTCATGTTTAAATAACCTGAGTCTTTTCTCCAGATTAACACATTTTTTTCAACTTTCACAATGTTTCAGCGGCTCAGCTACATGGCCTATTACTTTTGGAAAACCTAAAGCAGCAGGTTGCCCAACTCGCCACCACCGTGAACCTGCTAATGGCCAAGGTCAATAACGGCCTCCAACCAGCAGCCTTTGAGTGGTCCGGGGAATTTCATTTCCCCCTGGAATCAGATGCAGAGCTGGACCGCTTTGAGACCTGGCTGGCGGACCCTGCCAACGATAGGCAGAAACATGCCCTTGTAAGCATATTCCCCCAATATGCTCTCATTGTATTCTCAAGACACTTGTATCATCTTGTACTAAATCTAATTAATCTAAAGTAGTATTTAGTGCTACAATAGACTAAGCTCTTTATGATGATGTAATTGAATGTTATGGATAAAACCATCATCCAATTACCCACATGTCTTAATTCTAAAGAAAAAAAAAACTTTCAAAAAAGTGGCTTACCTGTTTAAAAGGTGATCCAACTATCTTCATGCCCCTAGGTGAATACCCTGTCTGCTGTCGGGGTGTAGATTTGAAGAGGGTGACATGGAATATTCTTTCATACATGTTTTCCTGCCCCCTGTCTCGCACGATTAATTGGAAGGGTGTGAACAAGAAGAGGGCCTTCCACAGGATGGCATCACGGACCCTCCTCAGCCGTAAGTATAGGCTATTGTTTCAAATGTCCTAAGTGAATTTATATTTATTCACTCAGAAGTCTTACAGATTACTCAAATATGTAAAATATAGCAAGGAGACATTTTAATTGTTTATTAATAAAGTCAAGATGAAGTTGACGATGCTGATGCTGACTCGCGATCTTTGCAGTAGTGAATGCAGCAGAGAGAAATGCACATTTAATTTCATAAGCAGAAAGCACTCTGTTTTCTTTCGTTTTGAATTGATCTGTTTAAAAGTAGATATTTCAATATAGATATATTGTTCAGGTCCGTGAATATGCTACCTTACGCTGAGTTTCGGTTTGAGACGCGCTCCAGTTCACAAGCCTGCACCTCCGGGACGTTATTATCTATAATTGTCAGCTATTTTACTTCTTTTTATTCAATCCAGACAATTGGTGTATTAAACATTGATTAAATTTAAGATACAATTAATTAAAAACGAAATTCCCTTTAAAGAAAGGCTTTGTGTCTTCTGTGTGAGGTCTCTGGAAGTTTTAAAGGAGTCTTGTCACTTCTGTAACATTGCTTTTTCCTCAAATGTGAACGCAAAAAATAAAATAAAATGAATATTTTATATTCTGTGCAGAGCCAACCCTTCTTCATCTGATTTGCTTAGTGTAATTCACAGAATTACAACTACAAAAATCGTTGCTTCCTAAAAGTTAAAGATTCTTTTTGTCACGCATGAATGTCTATTTCCCTAATATTAAATATAAAATGCATGTGTAGACTGATATTTTTTCTAATTTCCTTTCGGGGAGGAGCCTATGGACAAACAGACGTTTCAATGCATTTTCTGAGAATGTATTTTTCAAGTTTTGACTGCAAATGTCATGTCCATAATGCTGGAATTCCTAAAATTTTAAATAATTTATCCTCAACTAGTTTTGTGGTGTGGGTCTACGTATTTTATAATGTTAACTTCAAATAATAGGCTACTAATAGTAATTTAAATATGTGGTAGCATTGGACTGGATTAGCCTACTTTTAAATAACAGTAACAAGTAATAAATAATGTATAACAGTTTGGAAGTAACCAGTGTTGTGCAAGTTACTTCCAAACTGTAATACATTATATTATATATTACTTGTTACTGTTATTTAAAAGTGATTCATACCTTACAATATTACTGTCTCAGAATTGTAATGCGTTAAATTACTCCTGTATAACGTTTGTGTTACTTTCACCAAAATAACTATCAGAAGTAGAACTTAACGTTGGGGCTGTAACGATATGCGATATGAAACCAAAATCGCCACACTCAGATCCACGAACCTGCAGAATCGCGACGTACCCCTCCCAACTGCAGCGTTATCCTTCCAGATCCAATGCTACCTTATCTTTAAATTAGGCTAGTATTATTTGAAGTTAACATTATAAAATACAGACCTACACCACAAAACTAGTTGAGGATGAATGATTTACAGAAATGATAAATGACATGACATTTGCAGTCAAACTTGAAATTTTAATTCTCAGAAAATGCATTTAATATACCAATATAGAAACGTCTGTTTATCAATAGGCTACTCCTTTAAAGGGTTAGTTCACCCAAAAATGAAAATTCTGTCAGTATTTACTCACCCTCATGTTGTTCTAAACCTCTATGTGTTTATTTGTTCTGCTGAACACAGAGAAAGATATTTGGAAGAATGTTTTAATCAAACAGATCTCAATCCCCATTGACTACCATAGTGTGTATTTTTTCCTACTATGGTCAATGGGGATTGAGATCTGTTTGATTAAAACATTCTTCCAAATATCTTCCTTTGTGTTCAGCAGAACAAATAAACACATAGAGGTTTGGAACAACAAGAGGGTGAGTAAATACTGACAGAATTTTCATTTTTGGGCGAACTATCCCTTTAAAGGAGTCCAGACATTAGAAAATACCAGTCAACACGTGCGTTTTATATGTTAGGGAAATAGACACGCAAAAACGTTTAAGGCAATACATATTTTGTAATTCAGTGAATTACACTGCGCAAATTCGACGAAGAAGGGTTAGCTCTCCACAACATAAAATATTCATTTTTATTTTATTATTCCTGTTCGCATTTATGAGGAAAAAAATAATGTTACAGACGTGACAGTTTTCTGTTATACGGACGCGAGCGCTCTGAAGCGGCACTAAAAGACTCCTATAAAACTTTCACAGACCTCAAACAGAAGACACAAAGCTTTTCTTTAAGGGAATTTCGTTTTTTATTAATTGTCTCTTAAATTTAACCAACGTTTAATACACCAATTGCCTGAATTTAATAAATAAGAAGTAAATATAGCAGACAAAGACTATTACAACACGGATAGGAGGCGCAGGCTTGTGAACTGGAGCGCCTCGTGAATCGAAACTCCAGGTGTATAAGTAGTCTTTAGCTTATTCACAGACCTGAAAAAAAAATATATCTATATTGAAATGTCTAACTGTACACAGAACAATTCAAAACGAAAGAAAACAGAGTGCTCTGCTCTGTGCATCTCTCTGGCGCATTCAGCCTACTGCGAAGATCGCAAGTCAGTCAAGTTCTTTATTAATAAACAATTAAAATGTCTCCTTGCTATATTTGACATATTCATAATCATTGCTTTTTCATCAGCTTTTAGGTGCTTTAATTATGTTATATGAACGCGTCGCCACCGCACCAAAAACATGATTGCGATGAAAACATGAAAAATGCCACCTAAACCTAACTGTTTACTACGGAAAGAAAACAGAACGAATAGCCTAATGCACATATGTTGATCTCGTGAATGTGGTGAAGATCTTATCATTGCAATGCAGTCTCTCTAATCTCTAATGCAGCAGACACGAACGTTAGAGTTTCGTTGTGCAGTGTAACGTGCGTCATTGAATTCCTAACGAGTTTGGCAAGTGTCCAGATAAACTCGCGCTGTGATTGTTCTTTGATCGCTTTCTTTCTGTTTATAATTCACAATTTAAATAAGATTTGTTTTTCATCCTACTAAAAGAAACAATGTGAAGTTGATTTTTAATCACTGCCTGACTTACTGATACAAAAACAGTATTGAACGATTTTAAAGTGAAATATTACCTGTCTGAACTTGAACAACACATCAGCTCGATCCGGCCAGCTCTTGGCAAGTTGAGGAAAGTCGTCGGTGAAATGTTTGAAAATTTCCAGAGAAAATAAAATTAATCCATTGTTTCTTCAGAGGCTCGGTCGGACGAAGGAACTAAAAATAGCCTACTTTTGTGTTCACGTGTACATCCGAACATTGATCAACGACCATGCTTCGACTGCGCAGCTCCGTCTCGTCTGTCACTGAACATGGGCTGGCATATGCAAATATTTTGGGTCATACATATTAATGATCCTGACTTTTACGTCAGAGTCAGTATTATGTGGAGATTCGCCTGTTTTTCAGGGGTCTTTTACAAAAACGAAGTAAGAAGGAGAAAATAATGATGTTTCAGACTCACTGTATGTCCATGTACTGAACTCTTGTTATTTAACTATGCCAACATAAATTCAATTTCACATTATAGGGCACCTTTAACGAGTAAAATATTACTGAAAATCGATTAGTAATGCCTTACACTACTGCGTTACAGCAAAAAGTAATGTTACTATAATGTATTACTTTTGTAGCGCGTTACTCCCAACACTGCACAAGCACAACCCTGCTAATCAGTAATGCTGTTTTCCAGGTGCAGTGCGCAAATGTGCACTGACAACAACTGCAACAGAAGCAGAAATCTGGAGGCACGCAATTCGGTGGTTTGCACTTTCGGCGGACAGGAGCGGAGGGCGCCAGGAGAGACTGGCGCGTCAGCAGCAAGAGCAGCAATTACAGCTGCCACTGCACCCACACATTGATTTTGTTTAAGTGCATGTTTTTTTTTTTTTTTTTTTTTTTTTTTTTTTGTTAATAGCCTGTGCGTTTTTTACCCGTTAATTAGGCTATATGTTTGTTGTTGACTGTGTTCTTTGTTTATTGTTGACTTTGTTCATTGTTGTTCATTTTTATAATTAAATCTATGAATTCGTGGTCATTAATTCTGTGTTTCTTAACTGTGTTCACTTTGTTTTAGTATGCGTTTTAATCATTAAAACGATTTAGTTCAGCCATAGCCTAAGCCTGCATTTCTCCAACTAGCCTTTATCAAGTCAAGTTAAGCTTTTTATTATAGCCATAGCCTTAGTGAAAAAAAAATTTCTGGACATTCCACAGACTGTGAAAATGTAGGACTATGTATAGCATATAGGTTACTCAATGCCGAAAATAAGGCAAAATGACAATCCAGTGGTGATTTAAGCAGAATCGTAACACATCCGGCACAGCTCCGGTAGGCGGAATCGCTTCACGCACCCGTTACGCATCTGTAACGGGATGATCAGGCGGTGCTGGATCGGCGCTGGCACATATCCGCAACAACCCCTAAAAACAGACCAGAAACGGCTTCGGCCCGATGTGCGTTTGGACTCAGGAACGAGTCCGTGAGGCGGAAGCGGGCCAGACCCGGCTTTATCGTTTTGCGATTGCGGCCCTGTTCCGTTACAGCGTCCAGTGGCTATCTGGGACGTCTCTTTGGTCGTGTGTCGGTAATTTTTCAAACTTCCCTCTGATGCTTCGCTGCTATCCTTCACACACACACCCTTCATGTGCACTCGCACTAACCCCCCAGACCCACCCTCAAATACTTCTTGCCAGTGATTGGAACACTGTTTGTTAGGTTTCGTGGTCCGGGTAAGACATGATTGTTTTTGTTGCCGTTTGTGGAGCCTGTGGTGTCTACAAAGACCGCGTTTTTTTACAGTGTGTTTAGGGGACAGGCAGCTAGCCGATAGTGAGGAGACGTTTGATGTATGTGACAAAAAATGTTTTGGCCCAGCATCGCTTAGACAACCTTTAATAGTAAAGCAAGAGGAGCAGCAATTCTAATTCTTAAGAAAGTAGTTTTATACTTCCAAATGTGCTTGAGAATGTGTTGCGGATGAGCTCTTATTATACATTTCAAACCCAGTTGAAAACGTCCCAAAAATAGTGCAGAAGCTATCTGTTTTTGGCAGTTTTTCAGGATACAAACTTAACCTTTCTAAAAGTGAATGTTTCCTTATTAACCCTCTTGCTTTGTAAATTAAGGCTACATCCCTCCCATTTCGCATCTCTCAATCTGGTTTTAAATATTTGGGAGTTCACATTACTCGTACTTTCTCACAAAGTACGCAAAGGTCCCAGGGAGGTTTAGCTCTTCCTAATCTAATGGGCTACTATTGGGCTGCAAATCTTCAAAAAATTATTTATTGGTATACTTCCCCTGAGGTTGATTGGTGTAAGGCGGAGGCAAATACTTGTATTTCTACATCGCTTTCTGCTCTAATAACAATGAAGCTACCATTTTCTCCCTCCAAATTTTCTTCAAGCCCAGAATATGGTCACAGTTTAGACAAAGGCATAAACTTAGAAACTCTTCTATGCTAAGCCCTCTCTGTAATAATCATTTGTTTCCTGCTGGTAAAATAGACTTCACGTATGCACAATGGCAGAGGGTAGGATTGGCCAGGTGTAGAGATTTTTACATAAACAACACTTTTGCTAGTTTTAATAACCTCTCAGAGAAATTCCAATTGTCACAGTCCAGCCTATTTCGTTACCTTCAAGTTCGACATTTTGTTCAATCTCAGAGCTCAACTTTTCCTGACTTGCCACCTACTTCACTATTGGATACAATTCTACTGTCTCCTACTTCTCTTAAAGGCCAAATTGCAACAATATATAGCACGGTTATGTCCTCAAATGATGTTTTAATTGACAGAAAAGGGGTGAGTGGGTAAAGGACATAGGTAGTGAAGTACCCGATGAAGTTTGGGACGAGGCTCTTAATAGAGTAAATGGATCAACCTCTTGTGCACGCCTCAGCCTAATACAGCTTAAAGTCCTCCACCGTGCTTACTACACCAAATGTAGACTTTCCAAAATATATCCAAATGTTGATGACTTGTGTGATAGATGCAAAGGTGAAAAGGTAGACTTTTTTCATATGTTTTGGGCTTGTCAAAAGCTAAATGACTATTGGACATTCATATTTAAAACATTAAACGAGGCCTTTAGCTTGGATATAAAACCTAGTGTTGAAGTTGCTATTTTTGGAGTACCAGAACATGGAGTATAATTGACAAATAAAGTAAAAAAATGTTATTGCTTTTGCCACCTTTTTAGCTAGAAGGAGAATATTATTGGAGTGGAAATCAACAAACCCACCTAAAGCCTCAATGTGGTTATGTGATCTAGTATCATATTTAAAATTAGAGAAAATTAAATATTTAATGAAAGGATCGGTTGAAAAATGTTATCAGACTTGGCAACCCATGATTACATATTTTGAGAAGATGAGGACTCTCCCACCTATTGATCAATGTTAGATGTGATTGTCAATTGGGGTATTGTTTTGTAGTTATGTACGGACCACGAACATGTCAGAATTTCATTATTGGCTACGTATGTTTATTTATTGTATGTAATTGTATGTAATGTTTGTATGTATTGTATGACTTGTATGTAATATATTGTTATTTATTTTGGCGGAATGGGTTATTGTGGAGGAAAAGCTTTAACTTTGATTGTATCTGCTTTATGTTAATGCTTTCAGTTAATGCTTTGAAAAAGTTGATAAATAAATGTAAAAAAAAAAAAAAAAAAAAAAAATTCTTTGTGAATACAGCCCCAGGTCCCTAAGTTAATAACTTATGATCATTGTGACAGAAGTGAATCAATCAAAAATAACTTTAGCTGGAAAATAACTTTATTCTACAGCTGCCATAAAGCCAAAACAATCTGTTACGTTAATTTCCTATTATCAATACCCGACTGAGCCTGGTTTATCCCAAGTTATTTTTCTCCATTCTGCCACCTGATTAGCCTAAGTTTTGGTTCCTGTTAGCAACTTCCTTAGTTAGCAACTTGACCATGACATCATGGTTTAGCTACTTCAGAATAAATGAATAACTTTTTTAAAACAAAATTCTACCGAAAAAAAGAAAATCATTTACACCTAGGATGCCATGCGCAAGTAAATAAATGATGGGGTAATTTACATTTTTTGGTGAACTATCCCTTTGGTCACACTAGTTAATCAAGGGGTAATAGTGTATCAGTCTTTCCAGATTCAGATGAGACCAGTCTACATTTTTATGACTGACTTTAAAAAAATATGACCAGTGTTATGACTGACTTTAAAAAGATATGACCAGTGTAGAAAAAAACTAAGGACTAAGTTTAAGACTAGTCTATGAAGTTTATGCAACTGGCCACAGAACTTAGACTAGGAGACCAGCCAAGACCAGTAACCAGTAACTTTGTTTTTGTTAGAAAAACAAAGTTTACAAAATTACTTTTTAGACTGTGGAAGATACATCAGCCTTAAAAAGGTCTTAGCTATATAGTCATTCAAAAGTTTTAGGTTGGTAATAAATAAAAAAAAAGTTCCCCAAAAAATTATAATTTAGTGTATGTCTCCTGCTCCAGTGGGTTGCATTTATTTTGTCAAAATACAGAAAAAATGATAATATTATGAAACATGACAACTTAAACAAACTGTTTTCTATGATATTTTAAATGCAATTTATTCACGCAAGGACACAATTGAATTTTCAGGATCATTATCATTTTCAATGTAACATGATCCTTCAAAATCATTCTAATATTGGTCCTCAAGAAACATATCTTATTATTATCAATGTTGAAAACAGTTCAACAAACTACCAAATATTTGATTTTTTTTTAAATGAACAGCAAGTTAAAAATAATAGCATTTGAAATAGAAGTGATAGCAAAGATTTTTTTCTACATTGTTGCAAAAAAATAAATAAATAAAAAAATCTATCAATTTAATGTATCCTTGCCGTTTATTCTGTTAATCTGTAAATCTATTTAAAATCTTTTAATATGAAATATATGAACTACTAGAAACAAGCATCTCTCTCCATTTTCTATATGCCAGAGTTGAATCTCAGTTGTGGCCCATTCTGGCCATCAATGCGGATGGCGATACTAGCTGATTTAGATCCAGATGTAAAGAAGGAATGCCTTGTTTGTTGTTGACCGAGAAACTGGCTGCAGCAATTCTATAATGTGGGTTTGCTTGCAATAATTCATGAATGCATCAATAAGCAAGAAACAATAGCAAAAATAATCTAATTTCCATGCTTACTTAAAAAAAAAAAAATCTAATTTCAAATATGCAAATGCAAACTATCCTTTATTTCTATCTAAGCCCTACAAAACATGCCCACACATTTACTGTCTACTAAAGAAAACAGCACAATATGCATTTGTCTGTGTAATTAAATAGGAACAGAGTCCTCTTTTTCTAGAGTTCATAGAAGATTCGAAGTTACCCTTTGCTGAATTCCTGGATCACAAAAAATTAGCTTGGATCTATTCTGAACATTCCTGCATTCTTGTGCAATGACTGTCCCATAAAACATACGTTGAGATTTGCAGAATCAGTTTTCCTTTGATAAAACAAAGTTCAATATAAAAGGCTATGGTTCTCTGCAAAGAAGATGACATATGCCTATTTCTGGTTTCCATCGAATAATATCCTTGTATTTTTCTTTGAAAAAATACTGCTCTGAGGGCAATATTCACTATATATATATATATACAGAAATATGCTCTGGGTTATCAGATATGCTGAATACAGGGGGGGAAAAAAACCCATAATATTTCCAGAGGAAGGAGGTTAAGTAAGATGAGCAAATCAGAGGCAGCCTGTTCCCTAAAGCACTCTAGCTTCAGTGTCAGATTTATTAATAAAATTACACTCAAAACCTTCTACAGACCACTCCTGAGGTCCAAGCCTTGGGTCATTCTATTGCGCTTAGAGTAGAGCAGTGAGAACAGTTGTCAGCAGAGCATCAGTCTGAGAAAGAGGCCAGAATAGAGTGCTTGTATTAGTTGGCTTTGGCTCGAAGCTGGGCTCTTTTTCCAGTGACAGCCTGGAATCCAGTCTTGATGCTGGCTACAGAGCAACGTGAGTGACAGGTTTCACACTGCAAGAAGTAGAGACGCGTGTCCTTCTGTAAAATTGTATCCGGTGAGCGGCAGGTATGACAAGTCACATATTCCTCTGTGAAACAGAGAAAAGAGAAAATATCTTGTCAAAAAAACATTGGGTATTAATTCAGGCATGTGATTGGCTAAGGACAAAAAAGCAGGAAAATATAGACGCTTTCATCAGACGCGTTGCCATGGTGATGAGCTGGCCCAAAGTTAACTTCCGTTCTGTTCGTTTATTAGTGTTTACTGGATAATATGGCATTGACTACAAATGCAGTGAAAGTTAAGGTGATGAGCAGGTTGTTGAGCTGTGGACGTGCAACCTGACCTAGGGAGCAAACGCAATTTTTAAAAATAAAAATGTCAAGGTTTCCTATGAGGGAGACGGCGGTATTAAAATAGCCTAGCTATGTTTATGTAAGTGTTTCCCATACATTTATTAGTGGCAGCCCACCACATTATCAGCACTGACCGTCACATATTTATTTCCGTGTTTTTACCAGTTTAAGATGGGAAAAGTTGTAATTGACTGCAGAGTTGCGTGCAGCGCATATTCGCACACTCTCTCTCTCTCTCTCTATCGCTCTCTCTCGCAAACACATTGACAGCAGACGAGTGTGTATTGAATGGTTAGTCAGAGGTGGGGACAAGTCACACATGGTCAAGTCCAAGCAAGTCTCAAGTCTTAACCATCAAGTCTCGAGTCAAGTCTCAAGTCGCAGTTCAGATAAATCAAGCAAGTCAAGTCAAGTCAAGGGTTCACCCTAAGCAAGTCAAGTCAAGTCCTGATAAGTTTCAAGTAAAGTCAAGTCACACTACTAAAATAAATAGAGGTAAATTTTTTCGATACATATTTATTTTTGCACAGAAAAGATGAACTTTTATACATATATTATGTATCTTACATTTGCTATATTAATAATATGCATATCTGTGCTACATTAATATCTGAAAATAAAATAAAATTGTGTTGTTTACACAAAACGTTTAGAGTCTAAGATGTATCGATTCTAAGATGTATAATCCAATCTGTCTAATTCAATTTAATTGAAACGGTCTAAAATGTATGAAATCTAAAATGTAATATCTTATATCTTATATAAATTTAAAATATAAAATGTATGAAATGTATGAGAATATAAAATATTAACATTAATGTTATATTAACATATTTAAAATATGTTTAAAATAAATATAAAATAAAAATGGTAATATGTTATATTAACATATTTTATATTTAATAAATATTACATATTAAATAATATTATGTATATTATATATTAAATTTACATAAATATTAACAAATGATTGTTTTAATTATGGAATTCTCCATAATTAACTCCTAAACTTCAGTAGAGAACAATTCTTTGTAAGGAAGGAGGGGTTTCTTTATTGTACATTTATTTGCATGTAGTATGTAGCATATGGTTTGCGTTGCTTTAAATTGGTCAGTACAGCGCTGATTATTGAGTGTCGCTAGGAAACACGTCCGCGCTGCGCTGACGAATCGGCTGCGCGGCTCGGATCATTGAACCGTGCAGATGACATGTCTGCGCGGCACGAGCAGTGTCACTGTCTCGTCCCACTTTTGGTTTGTTTGGCTTCCCATATCTCTGCCGTGCACACGCCGCACGCTATGTATGTTATACGCGCAGTATCTCGCTCTAGATTCCGGGAGATTTTAACTCATTTGCGGGCATCAGGGAGACGCTATCAATATGCGTGAGACTCCCGGAACTTCCGTTTGGCGCGGTTTGAATTGAGCAGCGTAAAGGCACAGATGCCGATATATTGATGCTGACGTCATAATATATATTTTAATTAACTGTATTGCTGTTTGTTTATTATATGTTCAAGTCATTGTCGAGTCTTCCACTTCAAGTCAAGTCAAGTCTCAAGTAACTTGTTCTCAAGTCAAAGTCAAGTCAAGTCATTTTTGTACTTTAATCAAGCAAGTCACAAGTCCTGAAAATTGTGACTCGAGTCAAGTCATGTGACTCGAGTCCCCCACCTCTGTGGTTAGTATCATAAATAGCGCTGCACAGATCCATCCAACATGCTGTGGAGACCCACCTTAAAAAAAGGTTAACAAACATGTAAGTAGCCTAGCTAATAAGGAGAGCTACAGTATGTTAACCTTATCAAACCCCGCCGTCGCGCTCGCTACAGTTTTTTTAACACTGCGGTAAATCAGACACGTCGGTAGAAAAACCATCTTGTCTCCAATTTTTGTTCAACGGGACTGGTAGTGTCACATTTCAGTTTGGGCAGGTAACATTTATTTTCTTTGACTGGCAAGAAATACCAGCTACTAGGTTATTTACTTGTTATGGATTGTCTCCACAAGTCTGCCGGAAGTTAAGTTTGGGCCAGATTAATGCACATGCGCAGTACCGTTTGTTTATGTTGTCACTGCTGAAAGCGTCTATACGGAGCCACCCCCCCCCCCTCGCTTTTTTTTTTTTACTCTCGCTTTTTTCCGCAAAGCGAGAGTAAATGTTCAATCAAAGTCAAATATAGTCTTCACTATATAAATTATACATTGATTATTATTAAAGCTACTATTCTATACTATATACTATAACTAAGTTCTCAGTCAAGAGCAGTGAGTGATTTCCTCTGTGTTTTGTTGTTTAATTAAGCATAAATGTTTAAGAGTAAATTATGACAATTACAATTTTCAAAAATTGTAATTGTCATAATTTACTCTCTCAAGTTGTTTTAAACCTGAATAAGTTTCTTTCTTCTGTTTAAGTTATTTGGAAGAATGTGGGTAACCAAACAGTTGATGTACCCCAGTGATTTCCATAGTAAATTTTTCCCTATGGAAGTCAATGGGGACCAGCAACTGTCTGGTCACCCACATTCTTCAAAATATCTTCTTTTTTGTTCAGCACAAGAAATAAATTAATGCAGGTTTGGAACAACATTACAGTGAATAAATAATGACAGAATATTTATTTTGGGGTCAACTATCCATTTCAGAACAAGCAGCTGCATTTTTATTATTAGGGCTACTGTCACTTTAAGACCTGTACGCGACACGTCTAATATACACGGAGCATTTCACAAGCAGATTTCTCTCAATTTTCTCGGTTTGATTTGAGTTTAGACATAACCAAATTTTCTTATGTAAACCTAGTGTGTATTTGAGAGTATTAGCGAAATAATACTCGAAAGATAACTTAGTCCAGCAACCAGGCGCTGTTAGACAAGCTTCAGTGCATGTGCACGTCGGGTGTTCGCGCTCAGAACAGCGCATCAGCAGTGAATGACATCTTTAACCGGCAAGGCTTTAAAGCACATGCAAATTAACTTTTGTGAACTCGCTGAACTGATGTAGCCGTTCCTCTGCGAGTATTTGTCGCGTTGTACACTAATGCTGTTGAGACGGAGGTGTCAGGACTGCAACTGACAGAATGCACGATATAGCTGCTACATATTTCTACAACAGTCAGCAGCTTGCTTGGAGCAACATGGATCATAGCGCAAATTTGAAATATATCGATATATCGCCCAGCCCTGGTGACCTAACTGTGATGTTGTCAATTGACAACGATACCAGCGCGAGAGCGACTGAGATACGAAATTGAGCAGGTGAACAAGCTGAACCAATTAGACATTCTCTGGCTGAACGCAAATACGTCCTTGTTGCAGGGACGTGCACAGGAATTTTGAGGGGCAGTTGCTCTGACCTGAAAAAAGGGCACCCCCCCCCCCCTCCTCCCCCCTCACGGGCTATATGAAGGAATATATTCAGTTGAATTTGTCCCCTTCCAAATTGCCTTATCTGGCCGTGTTTGTCCAAACGCAATGCCTCTTATGGTCTTATAATTATTTATAAAGATTGCAAAATGTCAGAGATGAGACAAATGAGCAAAAGAGTTCTTCATATTGTTGTTTATTGTTTTTTAAATTATTATTTATTTATTTATTTGAAAAGAAATAATCTGGATTGAATGGAAAAAACTCGAAAAAAATAAAAAACGCTTAGATTTCGGGAAAAAATACAATTCTTTTTTTTGCCAATCCTGACCTCCCCCTGGGGCCCTAAGCAAAATTCTGCTAAATGGCCCTCTACCTGATCTGTGATGCTGTGAGCCATGTAAACCATTTGCCATTGCCACTCAATACCGCCCAATACAATCCTCCCTCCTTTAAACAAAACAGTCAAAGAATAAGTACAACAATATAGAACAGAATGAGGTTCAAACAAACAATATTTACTGAATAAAGCATTTTTATAGAATGTTAAGATAACAAGTGAATATTAACGTAAACATAAACAAGAAGAAAATAATAAAAGTACAACCCTGAACTTTGGCTTTTGGGATTAACTTTGGTTCCCTCTACAGCCTGGGTGTTTTCGGAATCAGTAGCCTATGATTTTTATTTATTTTTTTATTTTTTTATGCATGTTAAAGCAAATCTTGATTTATGGTTATTTACTGAGGGATTTGCATTCATATTGACCAGAATGTCCATCTAAACATCATTTTAAATTCAATATAGCCTAAAAATCAATAGTCAATCAATGTCAAATTGCCAATACATGGTTTATATCTTGCATAATTAGTGCAGTTAGTGAGTTTTTAACTACACTGAGACTAGATAATCAGTGTCTTTATAATGTGTACTTTGATTGGGAGTGCCATCATTCACGTATTGTAGCTACAGTATTTCTCTGGTCTCCACATTTCTGCTTGAAAAATGCGAGTTTCATTTCGTGCACGCGCATATGAACGCAACACACGCGACGCGGTTATGTTTTCCGAGCTGCAGTAAACAAACACTGTTGTTGCACTTTGTCGTTTATCAAAAACAAAACGCAATAAATTATGGTATTTTACTCTCACTTTTGTCAGGCAAAAAGTGATGCAAGAGATGCACTGCCTGCCCAGACAAACCATCAAACTTTGCTGACACTAGAGAGGAGAGAACACAAGTTTACCTGACTGCTGTTCCCGCAATTCACTCTCTTGTTTTTCTTCTTCCTCTTTTCGTGACGAGAAGGATAGTTTCGCTTCATTCGTACACATTAATTAGCGCGCGACACGAGATGGAGGCGCGGCCTGAGTAATTTGCGGTGCCTTACCATACGGTCGCGTGCAGTCTATGGTCTCGTGGAAACAGTTTGACTTTCTAATTTTTTTTTTTTTTTTTTTTTTTTTTTGGAAGTGAATGAGGCTTTGCGATTTTTATATTATTTTTTGTCTAGGCCTACGTGAAATTCTACATCCATTGTACGATTTTTTTTTTCCTCAGAAGGGCAACCTGAGTCGAGATGGGCATATGGGCAGTTGCCCGGGCAACCTGAGCAACCCCCCTGTGCACGTCCCTGCCTTGTTGATACTTTGAAAGGAACTTTCTGTACGCACGTCAGCCAGTTATGGGTTATGTCCTCATATTCTCTCCTTTTCACTCCAGCTGCCGACACCCGCCCCCCTCTTTTTTTTTTTTTTTTTACAGATCTGCATGATTCACGTAGGTCACATTTTCAGGTCGGAAAATCCGGAATTCCGGATTAATCCGGAAAAATCACATCCCTAAATCCTGCATGTGAGGTAAACCGCTAATTTTGATGTAACATGTGGAATAATATTTAAATTGTCAATTGCATTGCGGGTGTTGGTCGGGAATCAATAAGCACTGGCGGACTGCGGTTCCAATAACCAGGAGACTACTTTGCCTCAACTCGGTACCCACTGATGGGCAGCTGCTTACAAGTGGTCCCGTGCTTATTTGTGTTTGCGCTCTATAGTCTGAAGAACGTCAAATGTTTATAATGTTTCAACGTGGTTTAGCATTGAGCAGAGCCAGCGTTTGCAAGCTGCCTGCAACTGTAATGATTGACAGGTTCAGTCCATCTGAACATGGTCAAATTAAATTATGCCATATTTGATGAGAGGTAATGGCACAGTACAGTACATACATGAGTTGAACAATAAAATTAAAATACTGATCAATATAGTGTTACAAGTTCATATATATATCATCTGAACATGGTCAAATTAAATTATGCCATATTTGATGAGAGGTAATGGCACAGTACAGTACATACAGGAGTTGAACAATAAAATTAAAATACTGATCAATATAGTGTTACAAGTTCATATATATATATATATATATATATATATATATATATATATATATATATATACACACACCATCTATATATATAGGTGATCAATCTTCCCTGATTTTATATTCCACTAGTAAGAGCAAAGAGTGAAGGTTAAATTAGCAGACCAAAGCTATACATAAAATATTGCAATCCACACAACATAATGGGAGACGCCAGTTCAAAAGTGAACCAATTGTTGGTGCACGTCTTGCTGGCAGATAGTGCACCAATTCACACACATCAAGGCTCAGGGTTCGTACAGATACTGTAAAAAGAAATTCCAGGACTTTCAAGCACTACTTTTTTGGTTTCCAATGACTACAGTTAGAGATCTCACTTATCAAATAATATCTTTATTATCCTACTAATTCTAAAAAAGGTGAACAGCTGTATCAAATATAAAAAAAAAGATACTGTATGAGCAATATCACGCTCATAGCCTTGTGAAAGGGCATATCTATATAAGATGGGCTACAGCATTAATTTTGAGTGAAAAGAATGTATTTGTTTTTCACACAAAAAAACAACAACAACGAAAAAAGTCAGTTAAGGTTTTCCTCCGCCAGCATATAATTTTGCCCTACACTAATAATAAATGATTGTGGTCTAAAACTAGGTGTTTCAGTTTCATTGTCCAGCCCCTGTACAATAGCATGTAGAATTGGTACACCAGCTACATATTCATAGATTCAAAATATGTGACTTACTTATATATCTTCTCAAGACATTCTCTATTTGTTTCTGTTGAAAGCGTCCTTTGATTACAAGCTGGTTATTTCCATCTATGGAGCCACTAGATATAAGACGACATCTCTTTAGTTACAGGAAAAATCACGTTTTCACATCTGACAATTATTGAAAAGCAATTAATAACTCACCTTGTTCCTAACTCAGCCAACAAGAATGCCAAAAGATGTTTGGGCTGTCGATGCAACCTAAATATGAAAAAGTACACATGCTATGGTTTACCAGACAAAATTAGGCCAATATATTAGAATCACTGGTTTGATTAAATTCATATATTGGTCAATGTCAATAACAGTGTCCATATTAAAGGAAACCCCTTATTAGAAAGATACTGTTTGCACCATGTTGGTTTCATAAACTCACAAATTTACCATTATCCTCACTCTGAATACATGTGTGTACTTCTTCACTTTCAAGAAGATTTTAAATTATTTTTTAATGTAAAACTTTTTTTTTTACACATATCATAAATTATATATAAATAAATTAATAATTAAATTAGACATTTTAGACATTAAACAAAAACATTTTAAATTATATTTAATATATTTTAGTCATTTATTAATAATAATATGAAATATCATATGATTTGTCATTTTACAACCTGAACTAACCTTGACTTGTTGACAATTTTAAGATATACCTTGAGACAGTAATGAGGGGCATGTTTTTTCTTTTCTTTTTTTTTTTTTTTTTTTTTTTGCATTTTAGTGCATTTGCTTTGTTTGGCCGACACATCTTTTTCAAATATTAAATTTTAATTTGACTATTATTTTATTATCATATCAGGACAGTTGTATCACCCTGACAAGTCCCTTTAAATTGAATCTTCAGAAACATGCTTCAAGAAATTAAAAAATATATGCTTGTATTCAAGTCATTGTTAGTATGATTTTTTTTTTAATGTATTTTCGAATAAATAAAAAAGTAAAAGGACAAAAATAGTGTAATGTGTGACTAACCCATATATCATCCATTGCAATATTTCCTTGAAAATACATTCAGTCAAAGGTTTTTTTTTTAAGACCATAAGCATTCCAAGTTTTCTAAAGAACCCAGATTCAGCAGAAATGCTGAAGTGTTTGAAATGCTGAAGTGTTTTCACTCACAGTTTGCAGATGTCAGTGAAGTTTACAAAAGATGTTTTCTTTGTCCCAACTCGGACCACCTGAGGCGGCTTCATCACAAACTTCCTCTTCTCTCCTGCAACCATATCAGGATTTTTCTCCCTCATGATGTTAAACACCCGGCTCAACAACTGTAAAGACAAAGACAAGTAAATAATGTAACAAATTGAAAGAAAACTATGTCACAAACACTGGGTAGAAGAGAGAAAGTACTCATCTTATGAATCAACTTCATACCTCATCATAAGTGTAATCTCTCTCTGAATCTGCCCATGCTGGGCCTGATTGTGAGCTGAATGTGATGCCTTCTGTGCTTTTATCATCCTCGATGACTGTAATAAAATATATGTGAGGAATTGAGACATTCACATTTTTAATCAGCGCAATTTAAATCTTTGTCATAAGTCTAAAGATTAGAAGATTCATAATTTGAAACAGTACATCATGTAGTGCATTAAACACCTGGAAAAAACATGATTTTCCCCCTGGCATTAATGTCAATGTCACTATTTATACAAGCACAATGTAAAACAACAACAGTGGACCAGTGTGCTGTACATAGCATAATATAGAACTCAATAGAGTATAATATAGAACTCAGTAGAGATCGATTAAACAAACAATAACCAGTCAAAATAGGCACAACATCATTGATTTAAATCTATAGAAAACATATAAGATTTAAAGTTGATTAAAAATTAGGGATACACCGATACAGCACATGTGTCATGTGGATTAAAACTAAATTAAAACATGAAGCGCTATCTGATTTATGTATAGCAAGTGGTTCCCTACATTATTCCAGGACGTTTGCAAGTCAAAAAGTTTCATGAACGCAAACATCTGAAGCGCGTGCCCCAAAAATTTGCGTCTCAGACAGCGCATGAATACTTAATTGAATTCTCTTTCACATCTTGCACTTGTATGGACAAATTCACACAAAATTTGGTAAAAATACCCTTTCTTGGGGAGTATCCTAGTAAACATAGTCAGTTATATCTCAAGTGAATGTAGACAGTAGCCTATTGGACCCATGCATTCGGTCATAAAGGGACATCTAATAAACCTGCTGCTGTTTTAATGTTAATCAAATCAAAGAATGACAATGACAAAGAAATCACTAACTGCTCTTTATAAAGATCCATCTATATTTAAAATATAAAGCAATGAATATATGGTGTTATTTCACATTTGATTACTTTATTCAAATTTCTGTACCTCAAAACTACTGTTAGAGCTACCTGAAAAAAAAAACAGCTGTTTATTTCATTTGTAGCCTTTCTTTGTTCCATTGTATATTTTTGTGCTATTTGTAATTTGATTATTTTATCTTATTTTATAACTGATCATTTATGTGTCTTTAATTATGTTTTAAATTTAAATTATTTAGGCTAGTAGTAGTTTTGCTGTAGTATCAAAATTGGAATAGAGAATTGTGAGTATCTATTTCACTGCAGTCTAAACATTTGAACCATTGACCCAATCCTCAGCACTGAGCCCTGCTGAAGCAGCTCTAAATATAGTGCTTAAAAAGGGGTGGTTGATTATGATTTCACTTTTCTAACTTTAGTTAGTATGTAATGTTGCCGTTTAAGCATAAACAACATCTTCAAAGTTCAAAGCAAAGGGAGATATTTGCTTTTAAGGAAATAGTTTAAGGAGGACTACAACAAACGGCTGGTAAGAACTACACAAACTTACTCCCGGGTTAGTGACATCACTAACCCTAACATTTACATAAACCTAGCCCCGGGAACACGCAGTTCATGTTGAGAAGAGGAAGACAGTTGTAGTCAAGCACATTTGTGAGTCAGCTCAAACTGTAGCATCCATCTAGCACTCTGTGTGCATCTCACAACAGTTCCTATACAAGTGATCTATAGATTATTCTGACAGAATATGCTAATTGAAGATAGTTATCTCCCCAACAGCAACATAAATTCATCAACTAACCATTTAGAGATGTCCTGTTGCATTCTACATGTTGTCACTTCTTAGTCTCTCCCTCTTTGTCTGACTCCAGTTTAAACATAAAAGGCAGAACAGTTTCTGACATTTTAGCATGTGTCTGTGTGAGGTAATCAGAGCTGCACTGTTGAACACACTCTGTTGCTGCAGATCATTTGTATTTAAAGGGCCAGACACAAAACAGAGTGTTTTTGATAACCCTTAAAAAGTGACAACTTTAACATGTTATATAAAAAATATCTGTGGGATATTTTGATCTAAAACTTCACATACACACTCTGGGGACATCAGAGATCTTGTGAAATGGGCATTATACCACCCCTTTTAAGGCATTTCACCCATTTCAACATTAATCTTTATTGAAAGTGGATCATATATGTAGTCGAAATGTAAAATAATTTTTGAATTTGGTGCCCTCTTGACCGAGAAAATAACCAAGGGGCACATTTGTAAGACAACTCCCACAATGCACCACATTGCACAGCTCCGCAAGCCACACCGACTAATCCGGAACAGCGCAAACAAAGAAATCACTCTTCTGTCTACAGGGCTAACGTTAGCTGTCACCAGAGTTTGAAATTCATTTCACACAAAATTTCTAGTTAGATGGCTGTGGCAAGCAGGACGATCGAGGGCGAGGGACGCAAGAATAAAATGAGGAGCGACAACGGCAGATCGAGAAAGAAACAGGCCTGATTTTATAATGTGTTTTGTTTCTGTTGTGTGTAACATTACAGTAGTCGTCAATGAGGGGCTGCTGGCTTATACTTTCGTTTTGTATTTGTTTATTTTACTATTAAAATGTTTAAATGTTGGCCGGTTCCCACCTCCTCCTTCCCACAACAACAAACCCCGTTAAAGGAGAACTCCGGCGCAAAATGAACCTTTGGTCTAATAAAACATTTTTATCGCTAAAACAACAATTTTATCTCTAAAACTCACTGATCTGTATTAGGCCTGTAGGGTGAGTGGGTCCCACAACCTTGAATAATAATGAGCTAATGTTTGTAGTCTCTACACTTTTTAATGAAATGTGACTTCCTGCTTATTATGACACAAAATGACGATTTTTACATCATAACAAGCAGGAAGTAAAACACTTAAATCCTTATTTCTCCCATCTCATGAGAAAATAAGGGAATAAACAATGATTAAACTAGATTAAAGACGCATCTCTTTAGTCAAGCATTCACATAATGCTTACCTTCTAGTCCTCTGTTATGCCATACGGAACCGTTTGCCACTGAAACTGCTTAACGCACCAGTGGGGCTCGACAGCCTTTTAGACAAACGGGTCGGCGCGTATGGTTGGGTTGCGGAGAGTTCGGGTTACGGAGAGTTTGTGAGTTATAACGGAAATCATTATGAACATCAGCTATGCTAATTATTTCCCATCTGCCTTTCTGCTGTTATCTCGGGACGCTTGTCCCGAGAAAAATGGCGTTCGTCAGGTCCAGTTTTGTGTCCAGCCTCTCACGGGGATTTCGGATGCCCCAACGCCTGTGATGAGACGACTCAACGCCTGTGATGAGACGACTCAACGCCTGCGATATGTTATGGCGCCGTTTGATTCATAAACAATATTTATATTTAATATTTATATTTAAACAATATGAATGTAAGCCAGAGGAGAACTGGCCCCCGACTGAGCCTGGGTTCTCCCAAGGTTTTTTCTCCATCCAATCTGATGGAGTTTGGTTCCTTGCCACTGTCGCCTTGCTTTTGGCTTGCTTTGAGCTTGCTCAGTTGGGGTTATTTAGTGTTTAGCAATGTTGTTGATCTGTGTTGTGCTACTTTCATGTTATCACTGTGAAGCTGCTTTGATACAATCTGTATTGTGAAAAGCGCTATATAAATAAATGTGACTTGACTTGACTTGACCATTCAAATATGACTGTTTCTAAATATACAAAGCTTAATGCAAATAGGTGAAGTGTCCCTTTAAACAATAGAATGAAAGTAACTGAAGCTCATACAATACATTTTAGCAGGCTAATTAAGCATGAAAATAACTGAAAGAAATATTTATTTGCTGAAAAAATTAGCCAACTAATATGATTTATATTATTTTGGATTCTCTAGCCAATACATTTAAATATTATAAATGCAGAGAAAATACAGGTATTGGTACTCTATATCGGCAAGTACAAAAATGTAAGTATCGGTATCAGACCAAAGTGATATTGGTGCACCACCATTTAAAATGATACTGTTGAAGCAGTTCTAATAGTAACAGTTTTGGCGCAGCTACTACAAATTCCCGGTCACCTCTAAAATTTAATTTTGTCCTTTGAACCTTTTGTCCTTGGTTTGAGGATCTCAGAGACCTCCCCGAGCAACATTCTGACAAGAGATCAGTAAGATAAGATGTTGCCACTGTTTGTACTGTTTGTAGCAGTCCGACAACCAGTGTAATGGAATTAGTGAAGGTTTTATATACATGTTTCTTGACACCAGTCAGGAGCCTAGCAGCTGCATTTTGTACCACTTGTAGTCTAGAAAGACTAATTCCTATAAAGAGTGAGTAACACTGTATTTCAAACTTAAAAAACTTAAACCTGACATTATAATTCTAAGTAACACAAACTGAATTATTTTCTGAATAACTGGATCTGAATTTTTGCAGACATATGGAAGAAAACATATGTAGAATAGAAGTTGTCTCTAGCAAAAAAAGGTAAACCATAAATCAGCTGAGATTTTGTAAAAAATCTGTTAGTCAGTTGAGGCTTATGTGAATTTAGCAGTAATATTTCCTTGTAGATTGCAGTACATGCTTACTGAAAGCTTGATTATAAATTTTTCTGTTACTCCTGACTTTTATATTCACATTTTCTAAATAATATTATTAAGCAGCACAACAAAACTAAATGAAGTGTATGTTCATACCATCGTCTTGTTCCACAGTGTCTCTCTCCTCAACAAATTCCACTTTTTTTGGTTTCTTTTTTTTAGCTGGAAGCATCAAGTCCAAATCATCTTCCTCCATTAATTCCTGCTGGTCTCCTTCAATTCTCAGCTCCTGCTCACCAATAAAATGAAGAGTCAACAGCCATTAGAAGAACTATCAGATACAAGAAAATATGCTTAATGGGCATCACATTAGTGATGGGAAGTCCAATTCTATTTCCACAAACTGACTCTTTCAGACAGTTTGTTTTAATAAACCAGTTCAAAAGACAATGCACACAATAAGGCTTTTCACACTGCTAAACCCTTTATCATCACTCTAACCCCTGGTTTTAATGCATGCTAAAAAAGCATTTCACACATTTTAGAAGCAGTGTTAGTACCGTGTTTTCCTCGGGATTACAGGGCTTTTGCTGTCTCAACCCCGTATTGCGGTGCCAAACGTATAGTTTGAAATGAGGCAAGTTCTGGAATGCTACGGCTAGATGCTTTGCAACAGACAGCCAATCAAATGCCTCATAATCATGTTTTATAGTCACAGAAACACTGTGTGTTGCTAAACATTAGGCTATATTTCAGTGTTTGAGCGGAACATTTTTGAACTTATGACAATTGGAGTCAAGAAAAGATTCATTCTTACCTTTACAGCAAAAAAAAAAAAAAACTCCATTTAGTATACCCGATAGTATCGGCGGCAATATATAATATGAGGATTCGCAATGCAAGGCATTTCCAATTCATGACACTCACTGACACCGCAAATTTGAGAAATGATAACACAGGATTCAATTTACCCAGGGTTTAGAATGACACGAGGTTAACCATTTCAGGTGTGAAAAGCCCATTGCCAAAGTGCATTGTATCAAATGATTAATTGTTAGAATAATTGTACTGTGCTGGTACACAGTAGTTAAAGACAGTTAATATTAGGGGGTTCCATTTTTAAAATAATAATATTATTTGCAGCACACTCTAAGTGATTTAAAGTCGATAATAAAACAGAAGTTGCGATCGTCTTTTCTTCCCCATTGCATATCTAAGTGAAATGGATACTCAAGGAAAAATGTTAATGGTTTAGATTAAAGATTATTATTTAAAAAAAATACATATATTATTTTAAAAAATGATCACGTGAATGGACAAATCATTTAAGTGTTAGTACATAGTACTAAAAGACACCTAAAAGAGGGTCCCATTTAATTATCCAGCTAAGTAGGCTACTGGTCACAGAAAACTAATTTTCTGGTGAAAAACATTTCATGTGTATTGCACATTGAGTGAATCACTAAACAATTCCCAGACAATTTCCTTATAAATAAACTGCTAACCTTTATGCCTTCTTCAATGTCATTTTCAAACACCTTCTTTGGTTTCTTTTTCTTCTTTTTCTGATTAAAGAAGTTCAGATCATCTAAATCATCCGAAGTCTCTGTAAAGATAGTTGGAGAAAAGGGTCAACATATCAAATTAATTACAAACTCCTACACACAACTTTTCAAAGTTCTGGTTTAAATACATTTGTTCCGAAACATGACTAAATCCAATGCCACGGTAAGAGGTAAGAGAAAAACAAAACACTGCATGGTTTATGGGAAAAATGTCCTCTCACCCTTTTTCTTGATGTCATCATCTTCAGGGTCCATTTCTCGCTCCTCTCCTGCTTCAGGCTCAACTTCTCTCAGTTCAACCTGTTGGGCTTCCTCTCCAAGCCCATCTCCATCTTCGTCGAGCATGAAGGGCTTCTTCTTCTTCTTTTTCTTCTTTGATGTAGTGGGGTCGAATAAAATCTGGACACATAAAGGACCAGAATCATTTGCTAATAATACTCACCCGTTTTTTCTAATCAAGCAATGTTGAGTGTTCTTTATTAGTTTTTGCATTTTATTCAACTAGAAATCAATAGACTACGTAATAATGCGATAAAAAAAACAGCACATGCAGCCTAGAGCACGTTATAGGCAACACTGTAACTGCTCTCAAATCTATTCCAAAGTCACAGCACGATTGAACATTTCCACTAAACGGTGAATATTTACAAAATATAAAAATAGACCACCACAATACCTCGTCTTCTGACATGATTGAATTAAATATCAATGCTTTACGTCCTGGTAAATATACTTCACACTACTCTCTAACTACTCTCATCCACTGTCTTGCATCAGCACAATCGGAGAGCTAAGCGCGCAAGCGTTCTTCCGACGACAAATGATTACATCATCTCCACGTCTACGTCTACGTCTACGACAATACCATGCGACTTTCCATGGCTGCGCCGCGCCCGAAACAGGAAAAGAAGCTTACTTCACGACAGAGGGACATTTCAATTCTAGGACGAATTTACTTAACTAAGATGGAATGTTTATCGAGATGTATTTACCCTGCCTACTCCAATGCCATTCCAAACAAATTAATTAAATCTATCAACCAAATCAACCTAAACTTCGTTTGGAGAAATAGACCACATTATATGAAGAAAAGCAATATGGTTAAAGACACAAAGGATGGAGCCTCATGGAGGACTAAAAGTTATTGATTTTGACTGCCTTAATAGAACCTTAAAAATAAATTGGTTAAAATCTTGGATCAAACACAACAACTGTTTTTAGTATTGTATTCCAAATAGCCTAGTTTATTCAAGAAAATAGGAGGATTAGAATTTCTTCTTAGAGTGGACTTTAATGTTGACAAATTACCTATGCTTGTCAGAGTTTCACAGACAAATACTTTTGTATTGGAAAATGTTGTACGTTCATAACTTCTCACCCCACACATATGTACTCTGGAACAACAGATATGTTCTGTACAGATCTCTGTTGTACATTTAGACTACATTTATTTTTTTGTTGTATTAAGTGCTGCCCCGTTTGGCTATATTTTCTTTGTATTCTATTTGCAGCCATGTTTGTTTGTAAATCTTGAAATTGCAATAAAAAAAAAAGTAATTACTTCACGAGAATCACGAACGCAAAAAAAAAAAAAAAAAAAAGTATGTCAGTATGAATGTTTGTAATATTAATGTAATCTGGACGTAGCCTATACCTACATTCGACATGGCATGTTGTATTTTCTTTTAAATCATAAATGGGCTTCATTAATTTGGATTTATTGTTATTATTATGCTAGTCACATTACAAATATTAAACATGATAATAGTCCAACATATAATATCAAAATATTGAACAATAGCTGATAGAGTAGGCTACAACAAATGGGAAAAGAAAATATAAATAATAATAAGTAAAAAGAAAGAAAAAATATATTACAAACAGAAAAGGCAACAGGAATGAGATCATCATATAAATACCATAAAAGATTGATATAGAGACCTAGTGTGTTTTTCTTTGCTATTTTTCAACCCAAGTAGTAGCCTAACTCAATGTTATTTTTCATATCTATCTGAAATAACAAAAAATTGTTTTCCTTTAGCCCATTATTCACTGTCAGAAAAAAAGGTACAAAAGCGGTCACTGGGGCGGTACCTTTTCAAAAAGGTACACTTTTGTACCTAAAGGGTGCATATTGGTACCATAATTGTACAAATATGTACCATAAAGGTACCAATATGCACCCTTTAGGTACAAAAGTGTACCATGAAGGTACCAATATGCACCCTTTAGATACAAAAGTGCACCTTTTAAAAAGGTACCGCCCCAGTGACAGCTTTCGTACCTTTTTTTCTGAGAGTGTTGTTTATGTATATGGAATTTCCCCATAATAAAACAAAGATTAAAAATTAAGACAACACTTCTATCTTTGTCTATTAAAATAAAAATGCATCTCTTTCAGAAACGTAAACTTTAATGGCTAAGCATTCAAAGGAAACATTCCAAATCTATCCAAAACATTTTATATCTATAAATGCAATTAAAAAATAAGTGGGCAACACTTTCTTTCTCTGTCACACAGAAATCACATTTAACATCTACATCAGAGCAAAACCTACGAAAAAGAGTTTTAACTTTACTGCAATATTTTTTTGGCAGCAGCCATGCACATATCCAGTTAATGTTCTCAGGTTTAGAATGCCAGTATGTTTTAGAATATATTGGGCAGTTTTCTGTTTGTAACTTCCTTATAAATTAATTATTCCATCTTATATAATAGTAACTCCTTTAATTGAAGCATCAGATCTGAGACCCACAGCCTCCTAATTCACTTCCTTTCAACAGATATTTTAAACCGGATGATATAGCACCAAATATTATACAATATTCTTTATTCTTTAATATTATTGAATAAATTCTACGCATACCCTATTTTCATTAAATAACTTTTTGAAAAATATAGTGCCATTATCAACCATTATGATTTTTGAGTTTTATGTTTAAACATTATTTATCTGTTATTCCAAATTATACATTTGTTTGGAGAAAAAATATGTTAAGATTAGCATCCACGAGAGTTGCAAGTGCCTGTGAAAATGAATTAATCTATACTGTAACTGGAATCTTACTGATTTCAAAGTTGCATTGCAACAGAAAAGCAAGCCCACCCATCTTTTTAAAAAATTAGATTAGGAATTAAACACCAACTTTTATTTTTGTATTGAAAGAAATGGTTGATCCATCTAATCTTTAAAATTGCATTTGAAGTGCTGAAATCAAGTACATTTAAACCTATATAACCAACCAAATTAGTTAAGGTATTTTTTAATGTAATATTTCTCCAAATGAAATTGAAAAGATTTTAATTGACTTCTTTAATTATGTTATTCGGGACTTAGTGAAATAACAGGACAGAGCAGATGAGATAAACATTCAGGTTTTGATTAAATAATTATTTTCTTCTCAATGACACATTGAACACCTATTCAATTTCTCACGAATGCAATTATCTAGTCAACCAGTCACATGGCAGTTGCTACAATGCATTTAGGGCTGTGGTCCTGGTCAAGACAATCTCCTGAACTGAATCCAAACTGAATGTCAGAATGGGAAAGAAAGGTGATTTAAGCTATTTTGAGCGTGGCATGGTTGTTGGTGCTAGACGGGCTGGTAGCTGTATGTAACAACATTATTTACAGGGATGCCATTAATATCTAGAAGTTCACTATTTTTAATAACTCACATTTGTTTACATTTATTTTTAACTATGAAACCGGTAAAAAATGTTATTCAAAAAATCAATCACACGTTTTTTCTAATGAATCTCTAATAAATATTAGTGTATCATAATTTACTAATTGACAGCATTTTATTTATCTTTCTAAAATCCTGATTCTGTGAAAATTATATTTATATTGTAATATTTGTAAACGAGTCATTGTCTGAGTTACAAGTAAAAACAAAAAAGGAGATTGGGCATCCCTTGCCTTATGCCTCTTTTTCTAAAAGAGATATGGGGATAGTACCAAGTTTTATGCTATTACACCCATTATATAATATATAAATGGCCCTTTTAAAGAAATTACCAAAGCCAAAAAAATCCCAATTCTCAAACATAAATTTGTGGTCAACGGTGTCAAATGCTTTATGAAAATCTACAAAAAATATAAAACTTTCACTATCAATATATACTCATAATCAGTTAAATCTAGGACTAAGCGAAAATTATTACTTACTGTATTGTCTGCCCTACATGATCCTGATTGGCATGTGACCTACCAGTGTCAGTTTTGTAGTGTTCAGTTTTCAGTTTTTTTTTTCAGATACTTTCAAACACCAAACAGAAATAGAAAGAAACAAATTTCTCATATCATAAAATATAAGCATAAAAAAAACAAACAAATATGGACATATACACACAAACACACACACACACACACACACACACACACACACACACACACACACACACACACACACACACACACACACACACACACACACACACAAACATATCCATACATATGCATTACAATTATTCCATTTAAATAAAATAAATGAATAAATAAATAAATAAAAATACAATAAAAATAGCTAGCCACAGAATATAAATAGTAAATTCCTCTTACACAGCCAATAAATATAAGCGAATAAAAAAATTAATCACTATAGTATCAGGGAAGCTTACCAAATATATTTTCATAGCACTCTATAAGTCTATTACACTTCTTATTATCTATCAGGGTAAGAGAATTGAAAAGTAATTTCAGTTCTACTAAAAATAAAGGGAATGAGGGTTGAGACCCTAAGAATTTCTGCTTATGAATAAAAAATGTCCCCAATAAAATGAGAAAGTTCACCACATGAATTAGAGATTGATCCTTACTATTATCATAATAACATATTACATCCTTGAGAGAAAAGTTATAAATCATCATGGGAGGATTGAATATGAAATAATTTAAATCAGACCAAAACTTCTTTGTAGAATCACAATGAAAGAAAAGATGAGTAAAAGTTTCATCAGCACATCCACAAAAAGAACAGGAGCTATCAACATCCACATATTTGGATATAATTGAATTTACAGGATAAATTTTATGTAAGATTTTAAAATGCACTTCTTTTACCTTGTTGGAAATGCTAAATTCATTAGGTAAAAGCCATGTTTTTTTTCCATCCAACTGTGAATTCCAGAAAAATTTTCCTCTTGGAACGACTTTGTTTTTACTTTGCAATATTCGACGAATATATTTATTGTTACATTTTTTATCAAGTAATTGAATGCCGTTCAAAGACAATGTAGGTTGAGGATATGGGGTATTTACTTTATTAAAAAGAACATGACAAATCCTCTACCGTGGCATCATGGGATAATAAAATGTCCATCGTCTGCACACTAGAATCTCGCCGGAAGTAGGTCGTCCGTGACCCGCGTACTTAATTTTTTATTGAACAATATGTCATGTACAAACAACATTGCAACAAAAATATATCTTTACAATATTACTAGGATAAGGTGCAAAAGTGCATAACAGAAAATAAAGTAAAAGAAAAAAAGGGCGCTAGGGTTTTACTTTTCAATTCATATTCTTCTATTGTAGCAAAGTCTTTTTGTATTTTCACTTTTCATCATTTTTTAGAACATTTGTATAGGGACGAAACACATTGTGAAATTAGGTTTTACTTTCTTGCCTAATCTTTCACAAATAGAGTGCCGAAGTTAAGACGTCACTCTGTAGACCAAAACGCGGAAGTGAGAGCATCTTAGCACTACGGTTCCCTCGCTCTAAAGCCTATGGGATTTTTGAATGGGTTTTTGCTAAAGCGCTTGAAATAAGGTCTGTGGTGAACAAAGCCTCTAAATATTTCCATGTTTTGATATATGACATAGAACACACAGTTATAACCTGCTTGTATTTTTTTTAAACTTTATTGTGTATGATTGTGTTTTTTAAAATCTTTATATAGGCTTAAAAATGTATAAATTTTGGATTAACTTGCATTGAAAATGCATTGCTTTTCGACCGATGGAACCCATGCGCTGCTAGCTTCCGAGTTGTCCATAGACATTGTCCTACAAAATGACATCATATTGTCACATGACCCTCTGTTTTCCGCCTATGGTATAGTTTTTTTTTTTATTATTGAACTTTTTCTTATTACATTAAACAATAAAGAAATCTGACAAAGAAAAAAAAAACATATGACATTCTCAAAATGTACAATTTAAATCTTATTGTATTACAATTTCAAACCAAGAATCACACCTCCCCCACATCATCCAAAAAGACATCCTTTACACTGTTCACATGACAAGGATGCTATTTCAGGTGTTGCCAAAGATGTGTTTCATTTTAGATTTATAATAATTATTATTATTTTTATTATTAGTTTGGTTTGTAGCTTCTTCCAAACATGTATGGCAAACACCATGAATCGAACATGTCATGAGGTTTATTTAAAATTAAGCCATCTAAACCCCTTACCTACATTAAAGTAAAATAAAGAACATGAAAAGGGACTTAGTAAGGAATAACAAAAAAGACGAGAGGAATAAACAATATACACCACACTCTTCCCAGTAAATTTGATCCGTCAGCTGAGGGATTTTGCAGTTAGTCATTCAAAGACATGCCATTGTTTGCCATTAAATAAGGCACATAACATATCACACATCATTGTATGCTTTTGAGTACAAGAACCAAGACAGAAGTGACTTTTTTATACATAATTTTAACAAGAACTACGGTAGATGCCACAGAAAGACTAACACCACCAAAGAAAAGGAATCCAAAAGTTTAATGATCTCTCAAATAAACACCCTCTGATTTTTTTCAAATATACACAAACACCAAATATGCCTCAACCTGAATAGATACAGCATTTTTCAAAAAAGTATATGCTCCCTTCGGAGGAAAAAAAATGTAGTATTGTTTATTTTGTATGTTTTGAATAATTACAGTCATCTACTGCCAGGAGGAAACCCTCAGGATATCAATGAATCAGACCAGAAAATATCTCAGGGGGAAAAGTCTGTTATTAAATAGGTAATTCTCTGCAACTATTCGGACACAGTACCAAACAATACATGATGGGCAGTCATTATATATATATATATATATATATAATTAAGCTAATGTCAGTTAATCCAGGGTTTTTTGTTTGTTACCAAACCATTATGGTATTGCCAACAAGATGTAAAAATGTTTATGTTGTTGGAAGTGCTGAATAACATTAATAACAGAACACATTAAGATCAAAGTTTGAAGCAAACAACAGCACTGAACATATTTAATATATCAGACGAGATGAGAGAAAGTGAATATGAAACTTGTGTGTTGGCAAACATGCTAATTTCATGACAAATCAAAACAACCAGTTTCTGAAGTCAAATAAAAAACCAAAAATTAGAAACATTAATGCATTACCTTACAATGGCCAAATATTTAAGGGTCACGTCACATATTATGTCATCAGATTGTATTGTCTTATTTAATTTAAAAACCTGCTTCATATCCATTTTTGTTTGTAACTCTTGTTTTTCTAGACTTATTATAGCCATACTGCTAGAGCCATGGTAACTCAGAAGATTTGTTTTGTAGTGTTAACCCTCTGAAGGTACATGGGTTTGCCTACACACGCCGACAAGGACAAGCAATGAAAGTCTGTCAGACTGGGTAAATTCACATGGCCCATGCCTTGAGTTCTTCCATGTCATCCTCATCCTCCTCTTCTCTCTTTTTGTGGGCTGGAGAAACACAGACAGATGGTTATTGAGGGTTTCCACGGGGGAACCTCTCTGCATGTTAGTACTAAAGACTATTAAAGTGGTATTCTACCAACTTACCAAAGTCCAACTTCATATGTAAAGTTTTGATTTACTTTTGATTTAAAAGTATTTTTTAGTTTGTGAGATACAAAACAAATAATTACTAATCTACAATAGTCAGTCAATAGATTTTTCGGCACAATAAAGTTCATTAGTTAAGAGTCTAAGTTAACATGAACTAAGAATGAACAATACTTCTTTAGCATTTATTTAGTAAAGGTTGTATTTGGTAACATTAGTTAATGCACTGTGAACTAACATGAACAATGAACAGTTGTATTTTTTACATTAACAACATTAACAAAAATTAATAAATTTTTAATAGAGCTAAATCACATGAATTTTGGTACTATGTTGATATGTATGAACAGCATGAAACGAACCGATAGCTGTTTTTTTGGGTAATGGATTTGAAGGCACACTGGGCAAGGGGACATCCTCTGTGCCACTAATTTCCAGCAGATTCTTGTCTAGTTCCTCCTGTTCCAACTCCTCCAATTCAGCCAAGAGCTCATCCTAGAAAAAGATAGAATCTTATTGTTCATTCAACATCTGTAAAAACAGCATTTGAAGAGAATGTTGGAGCAAAAAGCAATGAGGGATACATCTATGTAAAATGTATTAACAACCATTTCAATAAATGTATTAACAACCATAATCAGAGGGTTAGGTAGAACGGTTAACACATGCACCGTGCAACAAAAACGTCCAGTAGTGAAAATACTTCTATTGCTATTTTTTCTATGTTGAACTGAAAAATTACCAAAAGTTAATTTCTAATTTCCTAGGTATCTGCTTCATTTTCCTTTTGCTTTATTGTTAGCAGCACATAACTCTACAAGTTTGTGTTAATTGTGATGATCATGTTCTCCAGCATTCTAGTGCTTCAATGTAAGCAAAAGGATCTGAGTCACATGACCAATGTCACTTAAAATAATGCAGTCACAATGTTTTTTATTCCTAAAACTTTATGTTGGGGAGACACTAGAGAGCACATAAAAAAACTCACCTCATCAAAGTCTTCTCCAAAACCTACAGGTCGTGAAATGGCATCAGAAATCTCCTGTGCCAACTCCTGCTGGTCTGTGATGTCTTGCATGAGGTCATCCACTTTGTCAAGATCCCTGAAAACATTCAATAACATCAGTATGTGCTGCATTCTGTACTAAGGAATAAACAGGACATCCACAACAGGTATCTTACATATTTTCATGGGCTGTCTTCATAGCTTTGGCAGCAAAACCCATGTTTTTAAGCACTTCTGTGTTTGTATTGGCATTCTCCAATGCTTCTCGCTGGAATTCAATAGTGGAGAGAGTTCCATCTATCTGAGCTAGTTGCTTTTCATATCGCTTCTTTCTTTTCAGGGCCTGTAAAGCAGCTTGAGAAAGAAAAAGGCAGACATGCACACCATAACTTAATGGTAAAAAATATATAAATACAAATTATATATAGGGTTAATTCAGGCTAATTGGGGCATTTTCCCATTCATCATTCATCTACATTTACATGCCATGAACAAAATAAATAAAATCAACTAGATTCTCACATATGTAATTAACTTTTTCCCAGGTTATCAATAAAGTTAACATTCAACCATACCCAAACAAAAAATTCCCAGCATGTTGGGATGTTTACAATACACTCGATGTAGTTAACCATGTTCCCTGTTAATGGCTGTTCTTTCACAACATATCACATGACACTAATCAGACGTAACGAAGCGATATGAAATCCGATTCTTAAGTCAAAACTCTTTTAATCAGTTTCGTGACAGCAGGGACTTTAATGTTCCTATCTACGTTTTTCCATATATATGTATATGTTCTTCTACCCGACATAGGTCGATATAAATCGACTTCATAGTTTCGATTATCACTCAGTTTAGGTCAAATGACGCAAGGGTGTAACTTTGCTACCCAACCATACTGAAATCGAAGACAGGTAACGTTAACGTTAGGGCGAAAGAAGAGGGTAGCTTTCTTTTTAAAGTTATTTAACACACATGTAAAAACAGGAGGATTCGTTTTAATACATACCTCGTTTGTTTTTCGTGCCGTTTTTCTTTGCTGTTAATAGCTCCGCATCAATTTTTTGCTCTAAATACTCTTGTTTCTTGGTTAACATCTCTTCTGTCTCACGGAGTTTCTGGATTGCTTCTTGTGGATTTGGGCCTTTCCCGCCTTTCCCCCCACCGCCAAACAATTTGCCGAAAACGGACATATTATTTTATATTATCCGAAACTAAGAAATCCCTCTGAGTCTGTTTGTTTCTATACGTCAATCGCTGTTCCGTGTTCAGTTGTTGATTGTCTGTCTTACTTCCGCCTTCAGGCCCTAATGTCGTCATGAGACTCGTCATGGTCAGGCCACCTATCAACGCTGCAGCTGCTGTGCTGCTATAGCGGCTGTCAACTTGAACGAGTAGGGGGAGGCTGCAGACCTGGAGCCGGCAGTTTTACGCCCCTGACAGTTTTACGCCCCTGACAGTTTACCGCGGTCAAGCCAGCCGCAGGTTGAAAATACACGGTCAAGCCAGCCAGTCTCAAGCCAGCCTCTAAAAAAATAAGGGTGTACGCCTATTACTATGAATACGGTAATTTCAGTAACGGCAGAGAGAATGCGCTTTCATGGCGCTTCAGTTGCCCAGCTCAATCTATCTATCTATCTATCTATCTATCTATCTATCTATCTATCTATCTATCTATCTATCTATCTATCTATCTATCTATCTATCTATCTATCTATCTATCTATCTATCTATCTATCTATCTATCTATCTATTCTATCTTTCTTTCTTTCTTTCTTTCTTTCTTTCTTTCTTTCTTTCTTTCTTTCTTTCTTTCTTTCTTTCTTTCTTTTTTTCTTTCTTTCTTTCTATTTTTCTTTCTTTCATTTTTTCTTTCTAGTTTTCTTTCTTTCTTTCTTTCTTTCTTTCTTTCTTTCTTTCTTTCTTTCTTTCTTTCTTTCTTTCTTTCTATTTTTCTTTCTTTCTTTCTTTCTCTTTCTTTCTTTCATTCTTTCTTTCTATCTTTCTATTTTTCTTTCTTTCTTTTTTCTATTTTCTTTCTTTCTATCTTTCTTTCTATCTTTCTATTTTTCTTTCTTTCTATCTTTCTATTTTTCTTTCTTTCTTTCTTTCTTCTTTTTTCTTTCTTTCTTTCTTTCTTTCTTTCTTTCTTTCTTTCTTTCTTTGTAATTAATCTATCTATCTATCTATCTATCTATCTATCTATCTATCTATCTATCTATCTATCTATCTATCTATCTATCTATCTATCTATCTATCTATCTAGCTGTTTTTTTCTTTCTGTATTTCTTTCTTTCTTTCTTTCTTTCTTTCTTTCTTTCTATTTTCTTTCTATTTTTCTATTTTTCTTTCTTTCATTCTTTCTATCTTTCTATTTTCTTTCTTTCATTCTTTCTTTCTTTGTAATCTATCTATCTATCTATCTATCTATCTATCTATCTATCTATCTATCTATCTATCTATCTATCTATCTATCTATCTATCTATCTATCTACTCATTTCGTCTTTGACATTTGTAATTTGTAACACCTCAAGACATTTTTTATGTACAGGTTTACAGCATAATTATTTGTAAAAAGAGATCAAATAAAGTATACACTCTTTTTAAATGCCTCTTTTTTCATGTTTTTTTAGTATTAAAATGACAGTTTCTCTTGAATTAAATGTCCCATGTCCTAATGTCCCAATGCCTCTCTTCTACTTTAGACACCTATAAAAACCTATTTTCTAATAAGTAGAAAAAAAACAATGGTCATGTCATGTACGGGACGTCCCATAGAGTGTGCTCACCAAATATCTAACCATTTTACTGCAGCGCTTTTAGAGATATAGGCCTCTATTCTACTTTAGACACAAATAAAAACCTCATTTCTAATAAGTAGAAAAAAACAATGGTCAGGTCATGTACGGGACGTCCCAAAGAGTGTGCTCACCAAATATCTAACCATTTTACTGCAGCGTTTTAGAGATATAGGCCTCTATTCTAATTTAGACACCTATAAAAACCTCATTTCTAATAAATAGAAAAAAACAATGATCATTTCATGTACAGGACGTCCCATAGAGTGTGCTCACCAATTATCTAGCAATTTTACTGCAGCGTTTTGGAGATATAGGCCTCTCTTCTACTTTGGACACCTATAAAAAATATTTTTTAATAAGTATAAAAAAAAACAATGGTCAGGTCATGTACGGGACGTCCCATAGAGTGTGCTCACCAAATATCTAACCATTTTACTGCAGCGTTTTAGAGATATAGGCCTCTATTCTAATTTAGACACAAATAAAAACCTAATTTCTAATAAGTAGAAAAAAACAATGGTCAGGTCATGTACGGGACGTCCCATAGAGTGTGCTCACCAAATATCTAACTATTTTACTGCAGCGTTTTGGAGATATAGGCCTCTATTCTACTTTAGACACCTGTAAAGACCTCATTTCTAATAAGTAGAAAAAAACAATGGTCAGGTCATGTACGGGACGTCCCATAGAGTGTGCTCACCAAATATCTTACCATTTTACTGCAGTGTTTTGGAGATAAAGGCAACTATTCAACTATAAACAACAATAAAAACCTAATTTCTAATAAGTAGAAAAAAACAATGGTCATTTCATGTACAGGACGTCCCATAGAGTGTGCTCACCAATTATCTAGCAATTTTACTGCAGCGTTTTGGAGATATAGGCCTCTCTTCTACTTTGGACACCTATAAAAAATATTTTTTAATAAGTATAAAAAAACAATGGTCAGGTCATGTACGGGACGTCCCATAGAGTGTGCACACCAATTATCTAACCATTTTACTGCAGCGTTTTGAAGATATAGGCCTCTTTTCTACTTTAGACACAAATAAAAACCTCATTTCAAATAAGTAGAAAAAACCAGTGTGCACACCAATTATCTAACCATTTTACTTCAGCGTTTTGGAGATATAGGCCTCTCTTCTACTTTAGACACAAATAAAAATATTTTTTAATAAGTATAAAAAAACAATGGTCAGGTCATGTACGGGACGTCCCATAGAGTGTGCACACCAATTATCTAACCATTTTACTGCAGCGTTTTGGAGATATAGGCCTCTTTTCTACTTTAGACACAAATAAAAACCTCATTTCTAATGAGTAGAAAAAAAATGGTCAGGTCATGTACGGGACGTCCCATAGAGTGTGCTCACCAATTATCTAGCCATTTTACTGCAGCGTTTTGAAGATATAGGCCTCTCTTCTACTTTAGACACCTATAAAAACCTATTTTCTAATAAGTACAAAAAAGCAATGGTCAGGTCATGTACGGGACGTCCCATAGAGTGTGCTCACCAATTATCTAACCATTTTACTGCAGCGTTTTGGAGATATAGGCCTCTCTTCTACTTTAGACACAAATAAAAAATATTTTTTAATAAGTATAAAAAAACAATGGTCAGGTCATGTACGGGACGTCCCATAGAGTGTGCACACCAATTATCTAACCATTTTACTGCAGCGTTTTGGAGATATAGGCCTCTTTTCTACTTTAGACACAAATAAAAACCTCATTTCTAATGAGTAGAAAAAAAATGGTCAGGTCATGTACGGGACGTCCCATAGAGTGTGCTCACCAATTATCTAGCCATTTTACTGCAGCGTTTTGAAGATATAGGCCTCTCTTCTACTTTAGACACCTATAAAAACCTATTTTCTAATAAGTACAAAAAAGCAATGGTCAGGTCATGTACGGGACGTCCCATAGAGTGTGCTCACCAAATATCTAACCATTTTACTGCAGCGTTTTAGAGATATAGGCCTCTATTCTAATTTAGACACCTATAAAAACCTCATTTCTAATAAATAGAAAAAAACAATGATCATTTCATGTACAGGACGTCCCATAGAGTGTGCTCACCAATTATCTAGCAATTTTACTGCAGCGTTTTGGAGATATAGGCCTCTCTTCTACTTTGGACACCTATAAAAAATATTTTTTAATAAGTATAAAAAAAACAATGGTCAGGTCATGTACGGGACGTCCCATAGAGTGTGCTCACCAAATATCTAACCATTTTACTGCAGCGTTTTAGAGATATAGGCCTCTATTCTACTTTAGACACAAATAAAAACCTAATTTCTAATAAGTAGAAAAAAACAATGGTCAGGTCATGTACGGGACGTCCCATAGAGTGTGCTCACCAAATATCTAACTATTTTACTGCAGCGTTTTGGAGATATAGGCCTCTATTCTACTTTAGACACCTGTAAAGACCTCATTTCTAATAAGTAGAAAAAAAACAATGGTCAGGTCATGTACGGGACGTCCCATAGAGTGTGCTCACCAAATATCTTACCATTTTACTGCAGTGTTTTGGAGATAAAGGCAACTATTCAACTATAAACAACAATAAAAACCTAATTTCTAATAAGTAGAAAAAAACAATGGTCATTTCATGTACAGGACGTCCCATAGAGTGTGCTCACCAATTATCTAGCAATTTTACTGCAGCGTTTTGGAGATATAGGCCTCTCTTCTACTTTGGACACCTATAAAAAATATTTTTTAATAAGTATAAAAAAACAATGGTCAGGTCATGTACGGGACGTCCCATAGAGTGTGCACACCAATTATCTAACCATTTTACTGCAGCGTTTTGAAGATATAGGCCTCTTTTCTACTTTAGACACAAATAAAAACCTCATTTCAAATAAGTAGAAAAAACCAGTGTGCACACCAATTATCTAACCATTTTACTGCAGCGTTTTGGAGATATAGGCCTCTCTTCTACTTTAGACACAAATAAAAAATATTTTTTAATAAGTATAAAAAAACAATGGTCAGGTCATGTACGGGACGTCCCATAGAGTGTGCACACCAATTATCTAACCATTTTACTGCAGCGTTTTGGAGATATAGGCCTCTTTTCTACTTTAGACACAAATAAAAACCTCATTTCTAATGAGTAGAAAAAAAATGGTCAGGTCATGTACGGGACGTCCCATAGAGTGTGCTCACCAATTATCTAGCCATTTTACTGCAGCGTTTTGAAGATATAGGCCTCTCTTCTACTTTAGACACCTATAAAAACCTATTTTCTAATAAGTACAAAAAAGCAATGGTCAGGTCATGTACGGGACGTCCCATAGAGTGTGCTCACCAATTATCTAACCTTTTTACTGCAGCGTTTTGGAGATATAGGCCTCTCTTCTACTTTAGACACAAATAAAAAATATTTTTTAATAAGTATAAAAAAACAATGGTCAGGTCATGTACGGGACGTCCCATAGAGTGTGCACACCAATTATCTAACCATTTTACTGCAGCGTTTTGGAGATATAGGCCTCTTTTCTACTTTAGACACAAATAAAAACCTCATTTCTAATGAGTAGAAAAAAAATGGTCAGGTCATGTACGGGACGTCCCATAGAGTGTGCTCACCAATTATCTAGCCATTTTACTGCAGCGTTTTGAAGATATAGGCCTCTCTTCTACTTTAGACACCTATAAAAACCTATTTTCTAATAAGTACAAAAAAGCAATGGTCAGGTCATGTACGGGACGTCCCATAGAGTGTGCTCACCAAATATCTAACCATTTTACTGCAGCGTTTTAGAGATATAGGCCTCTATTCTAATTTAGACACCTATAAAAACCTCATTTCTAATAAATAGAAAAAAACAATGATCATTTCATGTACAGGACGTCCCATAGAGTGTGCTCACCAATTATCTAGCAATTTTACTGCAGCGTTTTGGAGATATAGGCCTCTCTTCTACTTTGGACACCTATAAAAAATATTTTTAATAAGTATAAAAAAAACAATGGTCAGGTCATGTACGGGACGTCCCATAGAGTGTGCTCACCAAATATCTAACCATTTTACTGCAGCGTTTTAGAGATATAGGCCTCTATTCTACTTTAGACACAAATAAAAACCTAATTTCTAATAAGTAGAAAAAAACAATGGTCAGGTCATGTACGGGACGTCCCATAGAGTGTGCTCACCAAATATCTAACTATTTTACTGCAGCGTTTTGGAGATATAGGCCTCTATTCTACTTTAGACACCTGTAAAGACCTCATTTCTAATAAGTAGAAAAAAAACAATGGTCAGGTCATGTACGGGACGTCCCATAGAGTGTGCTCACCAAATATCTTACCATTTTACTGCAGTGTTTTGGAGATAAAGGCAACTATTCAACTATAAACAACAATAAAAACCTAATTTCTAATAAGTAGAAAAAAACAATGGTCATTTCATGTACAGGACGTCCCATAGAGTGTGCTCACCAATTATCTAGCAATTTTACTGCAGCGTTTTGGAGATATAGGCCTCTCTTCTACTTTGGACACCTATAAAAAATATTTTTTAATAAGTATAAAAAAACAATGGTCAGGTCATGTACGGGACGTCCCATAGAGTGTGCACACCAATTATCTAACCATTTTACTGCAGCGTTTTGAAGATATAGGCCTCTTTTCTACTTTAGACACAAATAAAAACCTCATTTCAAATAAGTAGAAAAAACCAGTGTGCACACCAATTATCTAACCATTTTACTGCAGCGTTTTGGAGATATAGGCCTCTCTTCTACTTTAGACACAAATAAAAAATATTTTTTAATAAGTATAAAAAAACAATGGTCAGGTCATGTACGGGACGTCCCATAGAGTGTGCACACCAATTATCTAACCATTTTACTGCAGCGTTTTGGAGATATAGGCCTCTTTTCTACTTTAGACACAAATAAAAACCTCATTTCTAATGAGTAGAAAAAAAATGGTCAGGTCATGTACGGGACGTCCCATAGAGTGTGCTCACCAATTATCTAGCCATTTTACTGCAGCGTTTTGAAGATATAGGCCTCTCTTCTACTTTAGACACCTATAAAAACCTATTTTCTAATAAGTACAAAAAAGCAATGGTCAGGTCATGTACGGGACGTCCCATAGAGTGTGCTCACCAATTATCTAACCTTTTTACTGCAGCGTTTTGGAGATATAGGCCTCTCTTCTACTTTAGACACAAATAAAAAATATTTTTTAATAAGTATAAAAAAACAATGGTCAGGTCATGTACGGGACGTCCCATAGAGTGTGCACACCAATTATCTAACCATTTTACTGCAGCGTTTTGGAGATATAGGCCTCTTTTCTACTTTAGACACAAATAAAAACCTCATTTCTAATGAGTAGAAAAAAAATGGTCAGGTCATGTACGGGACGTCCCATAGAGTGTGCTCACCAATTATCTAGCCATTTTACTGCAGCGTTTTGAAGATATAGGCCTCTCTTCTACTTTAGACACCTATAAAAACCTATTTTCTAATAAGTACAAAAAAGCAATGGTCAGGTCATGTACGGGACGTCCCATAGAGTGTGCTCACCAATTATCTAACCATTTTACTGCAGCGTTTTGGAGATATAGGCCTCTCTTCTACTTTAGACACAAATAAAAAATATTTTTTAATAAGTATAAAAAAACAATGGTCAGGTCATGTACGGGATGTCCCATACAGTGTGCACACCAATTATCTAACCATTTTACTGCAGCGTTTTGGAGATATAGGCCTCTCTTCTACTTTAGACACAAATAAAAACCTCATTTCTAATAAGTAGAAAAAAAATGGTCAGGTCATGTACGGGACGTCCCATAGAGTGTGCTCACCAATTATCTAGCCATTTTACTGCAGCGTTTTGAAGATATAGGCCTCTCTTCTACTTTAGACACCTATAAAAACCTATTTTCTAATAAGTACAAAAAAGCAATGGTCAGGTCATGTACGGGACGTCCCATAGAGTGTGCTCACCAATTATCTAGCAATTTTACTGCAGTGTTTTGGAGATATAAGCCTCTCTTCTACTTTAGACACCTATAAAAAAATATTTTCTAATAAGTAGAAAAAAAACAATGGTCAGGTCATGTATGGGACATCCCATAGAGTGTGCTCACCACTTATCTAGCCATTTTACTGCAGCGTTTTGAAGATATAGGCCTCTCCTCTACTTTAGACACCTATAAAAACCTATTTTCCAATAAGTAGAAAAAAGCAATGGTCAGGTCATGTACGGGACGTCCCATAGAGTGTGCTCACCAAATATCTAACCATTTTACTGCAGCGTTTTGGAGATATAGGCCTCTATTCTACTTTAGACACAAATAAAAACGTCGTTTCTAATAAGTATAAAAAAGCAATGGTCAGGTCATGTACGGGACGTCCCATAGAGTGTGCACACCAATTATCTAACCATTTTACTGCAGCGTTTTGGAGATAAAGGCCACTATTCAACTATAAACAACAATAAAAACCTAATTTCTAATAAGTAGAAAAAAACAATGGTCATTTCATGTACGGGACGTCCCATAGAGTGTGCTCACCAATTATCTAGCTATTTTGATATGAGGTGTGTATACTTTATATGACGTCCTGTATAAGAACTGACCGTTCGTTTTTTCTACTTATTAGAAATCAGGTATTTATGGGCCTCTGAAGTTGAATAATGTGACATTTCTCCAAAATGCTACAGTAAAATAGTTTGATATGAGGTTTGTGTACTGTATGGGACGTCCCATATAAGAACTGACAGTTATTTTTTACTAATTATTAGAAATTAGGTATTTATGGGCCTCTAAAGTCGAATAATGTTACATTTCTTCAAAATGCTACAGTAAAATTATTTGATATGAGGTGTGTATACTGTATGGGACGTCCCGTATAAGAACTGACCTTTATTTTTTTCTACTTATTGAAAATTAGGTATTTATGGCCCTCTGAAGTCGAATAATGTGACATTTCTCCAAAATGCTGCAGTAAAATGGTTTGATATGAGGTGTGTGTACTGTGTGGGACGTCCCATATAAGAATTGGCCATTAGTTTTTTCTACTTATTAGAAATAAGGTATTCATGGGCCTCTGAAGTCGAATAATGGGACATTACTCCAAAATGCTACAGTAAAATGGTTTGATATGAGGTTGTTGTACTCTATGGGATGTCCCGTATAAGAACTGACCGTTATTTTTTTCTACTTATTGAAAATGAGGTATTTATGGGCCTCTGAAGTTGAATAATGTGACATTTCTCCAAAATGCTACAGTAAAATGGATTGATTGTCACGGTATACAGATCCAATGTTTCCTTCTTGTCTCGTGCTTGTGTTGTGGTATGAAAGCACATGTACTGTGGGCGTGAATGTTGTCATTCCTTGATCCGCTCCAGCTGATCATCATTAATCATCACCAGCTGCAGCTCATCCCCACACTGCTTAAATACTCACCTCATTCTCATTTCCTTGCCAGATCGTTGTTTGATGTCCGGGTGTCGGTGGTGTGTTTGCATTCCTGGGTTCCTGATTTCCTGATTTCCTGATTTCCTGATTTCCTGATTTCCTGATTTCCTGATTTCCTGATTTCCTGATTTCCTGATTTCCTGATTTCCTGATTTCCTGATTTCCTGATTTCCTGATCTCCGTGTCCTGTGGATTTGTTGTCTCTGTGTTGGATTGTTTCGTCTCGTCTTCACTCTTCACTTCACGAGGATTCACCGCACCTTGACCATCGAAGTCCCTGCGTTATCTGTTCACACCTGTGTCATTGTCTTGAGTATCACCATTAAATCTGGAGTAACTGCATTTGCTTCCTGTTCTCGGTATTACATGACATTGATATGAGGTGTGTGTACTGTATGAGACGTCCCGTATAAGAACTGACCATTATTTTTTTCTACTTATTAGAAATGAGGTATTTATGGGCCTCTGAAGTCGAATAATGTGACATTTCTCCAAAATGCTACAGTAAAATTGTTTGATATGAGGTGTGTGTACTCTATGGGACGTCTCGTATAAGAACTGACCGTTCGTTTTTTCTACTTATTAGAAATAAGGTATTTATGGCCCTCTGAAGTTGAATAATGGGACATTTCTCCAAAATGCTACAGTAAAATTGTTTGATATGAGGTTGTTGTACTCTATGGGACGTCCCGTACATGACCTGATCATTGTTTTTTTTCTACTTATAAGAAAATATTTTTTATAGGTGTCTAAAATAGAAGAGAGGCCTATATCTCCAAAAAACTGCAGTAAAATTGCTAGATAATTGGTGAGCACACTCTATGGGATTTCCCGTACATGACCTGACCATTGTTTTTTTCTACTTATTAGAAAATAGGTTTTTATAGGTGTCTAAAGTAGAAGAGAGGCCTATATCTTCAAAACGCTGCAGTAAAATGGCTAGATAATTGGTGAGCACACTCTATGGGACGTCCCGTACATGACCTGACCATTGTTTTTTTCTACTTATTAGAAATGAGGTTTTTATTTGTGTCTAAAGTAGAAGAGAGGCCTATATCTCCAAAACGCTGCAGTAAAATGGTTAGATAATTGGTGTGCACACTGTATGGGACGTCTCGTACATGACCTGGCCATTGGTTTTTTCTACTTATTTGAAATGAGGTTTTTATTTGTGTCTAAAGTAGAAAAGAGGCCTATATCTCCAAAAAGCTGCAGTAAAATGGTTAGATAATTGGTGTGCACACTCTATGGGACGTCCCGTACATGACCTGACCATTGTTTTTTTATACTTATTAAAAAATATTTTTTATAGGTGTCCAAAGTAGAAGAGAGGCCTATATCTCCAAAACGCTGCAGTAAAATTGCTAGATAATTGGTGAGCACACTCTATGGGATGTCCCGTACATGAAATGACCATTGTTTTTTTCTACTTATTAGAAATTAGGTTTTTATTGTTGTTTATAGTTGAATAGTTGCCTTTATCTCCAAAACGCTGCAGTAAAATGGTAAGATATTTGGTGAGCACACTCTATGGGACGTCCCGTACATGACCTGACCATTGTTTTTTCTACTTATTAGAAATGAGGTTTTTACAGGTGTCTAAAGTAAAATAGAGGCCTATATCTCCAAAACGCTGCAGTAAAATAGTTAGATATTTGGTGAGCACACTCTATGGGACGTCCCGTACATGACCTGACCATTGTTTTTTTTCTGCTTATTAGAAATGAGGTTTTTATTTGTGTCTAAAGTAAAATAGAGGCCTATATCTCCAAAACGCTGCAGTAAAATGGTTAGATATTTGGTGAACACAATCTATGGGACGTCCCGTACATGACCTGACTATTGTTTTTTCTACTTATTAGATATGAGGTTTTTATTGGTGTTTATAGTACAATAATGTTCTATATCGCCAAAATGCTGCAGTAAAATTGTTAGATATTTGGTGAGCACACTCTATGGGATGTCCTGTACATGACCTGACCATTGTTTTTTTCTACTTATTAGAAATGAGGTTTTTATAGGTGTCTAAAGTAGAATAGAGGCCTATATCTCTAAAACGCTGCAGTAAAATGGTTAGATATTTGGTGAGCACACTCTATGGGACGTCCCGTACATGACCTGACCATTGTTTTTTTCTACTTATTAGAAATGAGGTTTTTATTTATGTCTAAAGTAGAATAAAGGCCTATATCTCCAAAACGCTGCAGTAAAATGGTTAGATATTTGGTGAGCACACTCTATGGGACGTCCCGTACATGACCTGACCATTGTTTTTTTCTACTTATTAGAAATGAGGTTTTATAGGTGTCTAAAGTAGAATAGAGGCCTATATCTCTAAAACGCTGCAGTAAAATGGTTAGATATTTGGTGAGCACACTCTATGGGACGTCCCGTACATGACCTGACCATTGTTTTTTTCTACTTATTAGAAATGAGGTTTTTATTTGTGTCTAAAGAAGAATAGAGGCCTATATCTCCAAAACGCTGCAGTAAAATGGTTAGATAATTGGTGTGCACACTCTATGGGACGTCCCGTACATGACATGACCATTGTTTTTTTCTACTTATTAGAAAATAGGTTTTTATAGGTGTCTAAAGTAGAAGAGAGGCATTGGGACATTAGGACATGGGACATTTAATTCAAGAGAAACTGTCATTTTAATACAAAAAAAAAAAAACATGAAAAAAGAGGCATTTAAAAGAGTGTATACTTTATTTGATCTCTTTTTACAAATAATTATGCTGTAAACCTGTACATAAAAAATGTCTTGAGGTGTTACCTGTAAAGAAAAAAAAACAAAACATATGTCAAAGAATTACAAATGTCAAAGACGAAATGAGTAGATAGATAGATAGATAGATAGATTACAAAGAAAGAAAGAATGAAAGAAAGAAAATAGAAAGATAGAAAGAATGAAAGAAAGAAAAATAGAAAGAAAGAAAAAGAAAGAAAGAAAGAAAGAAAAAAAAAAGAAAGAAAGAAAGAAAGAAAGAAAGAAATACAGAAAGAAAAAACAGCTAGATAGATAGATAGATTAATTACAAAGAAAGAAAGAAAGATAGAAAGAAAGAAAGAAAAATAGAAAGATAGAAAGAAAGAAAAATAGAAAGATAGAAAGAAAGATAGAAAGAAAGAAAATAGAAAATAGAAAAAAGAAAGAAAGAAAGAAAGAAAGAAAATAGAAAGATAGAAAGAAAGAAAAATAGAAAGATAGAAAGAAAGAATGAAAGAAAGAAAGAAAGAAAGAAAGAAAGAAAGAATGAAAGAAAGAAAAATAGAAAGAAAGAAAAAAGAAAGAAAGAAAGAAAGAAAAATAGAAAGAAAGAATGAAAGAAAGAAAGAAAGAAAAATAGAAAGAAAGAAAGAAAGAAAAATAGATTTTGAAATTACCGTATTCATAGTAATAGGCGTACACCCTTATTTTTTTAGCGGCTGGCTTGACCGTGTATTTTCAAACTGCGGCTGGCTTGACCGCGGTGACAGACCGAAGCCCCTGTTCGTTGTTCCTGATGCGTCCAGTAGGGGGAGACTACACTAATGACGTTATATGAGCCTAGTCCTATTTTAGAAGCGACATGAATTGAGGTATTTTAAATAATCTGCTAAAGTTATTGTTGTTGATTGAATTGTAATGATGCAATATTGATTATTTCTAAACGATAAGCTAAGATTCGATGTCAATTCAAAAGATGGGTCTATAATTTACAGTTTTTTACAATCACTTTGCTATTTTCAGAACCTTGATGTCATTTTTCAAAACTCTTGACACAAAACTCAAAACGGTTATCACTTGTAACACAGGCTGTCTAATGTTCAAAACATTGCATAGTGCATTCACATCTTTAAAGAAATCTTGCACTTGCACAATCATTGGTTCAAAAAACAAATTTACTGTGAAATAGGCCTAAACAAAACTATCACCCACACACAAGCAACCGATAGTTTCACTGTCATTTTTCGTACAATCATTAAATGTTGTAGAACAAAATAGGTGATACAGGTTTCATTATGGCAGTAAACACATCTCTGTAAAGCAGTAGGCTGCAGTAGTATAGGGATAATACACACATAGAAGAATCATTCAACAAAGTGTGATATATTGATGCGAAACACTACAATCACAACATAGGTTTATTGAATCTCATTATCTTGAAACTTTCATGATTTACTGTAAACATGGAAGATTGTGTGTCATGCAACAGTTATCATTTTGAGCAGTTGTATCAGTTGATAGTTAGATCATTGTAAGGAAATGAATAGACACTCATTTGAAATGCAATGTGTGAATTGCCTTTTAAAATAGTACTTTGATGTTAAGTTGTGTCATAATGAACAGGTGATTTTTGTTGAATGAACAAATTATCTAAGTTTTATGTATATTGTTTCCAAGCAATTGAGAAAACGGTTAGAGTTTTTAAAATGTGCATTTTGATCATTGGTTGTGATTTTTGTGTCTAGAGTTTTGAAAAATGACATCAAGGTTCTGAAAATAGTAACAAAGAGAAGGTAAAAAACTGTTATAAAGTCTACTATTTCGAGAGACAATAAAATTTGGCTACTTGATGGTCAGGTTGATGTTCTGTCTGGCTCAAACTTAGCAAACTTAACCACATATAGGTTTAAAAGCTGTCCTAGTCTACTCTTTATCTGCTCTGTCTCACTCACTTTTAAAATTCATTTAATTTTTATTTTTATCTTGTCTGTCTTTACCTTGCGTGACATGGCATCTACTGCAAGACCCAGTTTACTCCTTGCATTTAACATAGCCTACTCCACGTGGTTTCTGGAGCAACATCATATTGGATCACATCACATTTTACTGTAGCATGGATATTGGAAATGTGTTAATTACAGTTTATGATGTGTACACAAACACATATAGACGAATCCGACGAGCGTTCTTGTGTAGGCTGCCATCTTGTGGCGACGCCATTACTGAGCTGTTACACCGGCATAGACATATGCACCGGTATGTAAACAAACCTCGGAGATAAGGTGATAACGTACCCTTGATGACAGCTACAGCCAGGCAGACTTGTTGGGTTGATGATGTTAGACATTGGCCTCCAGTCACAGATGAAGGTACAAACGATCTTACAGATTATTTATGAAAATAGCTTGGCAAGCTAGCTAGGCTAACGTTTGCTACCGAGGAAACTAAAAAAAGATCTGTCCATTTGGCAACAATAAATAAATAAATAAATAAATGAAATCAAATAAACAATTTCATGTTTTTCATTTGTGTACATTATTTATCTCATTTTTACATTGCAACGGGCATGGACCCATGAAGGTAACGTTACAGCTAGAAAGTATACATAATATCGACCAACTAACTGTTTTTAAACCATGGAAAGAGGTCAATATAACAGCAGGAGAACAATTATGTCACATAACGTTACATTCAGCTCAGGAAAGCCATTTAATGACCATAGCATGTAAATTGAATAGAAAAAATAACAAGAGAGGAGATTTTGCTGATCACTATATCACACATTTATTATATTTTTTTACTTATGTCATTAAATAATTGTTATTATACGCAAATGTCCGCGTCTTGTACTCGCCCAGGAAATCTGTGTAAACCGTACGGCACCAGACAGGGGCAGTCGACCCGGGGTATTCACAATGTTTTCTCTTCAAAATTGAAATTTTACTGCCACCATTGAAACAATTTATAACGGAAACGGTTTACCCACTCGACATTATACAAGGGCTAACGTTGTAGCATTAGTGACAGTCGTAAATCGCGAGCTGTTTATTCCAGTGGACGCAAGTTGCAACTAAAACAATAGAAGGCAATGGCGCAACGCTACCCAGCAACAGCTCAGTAATGGCGCCCGCTTACGTCCGGTAGTTTCGCCGGATTCGTCTATAATAGGCATGTATATATGTATGTATGTATTTGAATGAAAATCTCTCTAAGTAAAGATTCAAACGGCACACTTCCAGCGTCGTTTTACGTTATTTCGCCATATATCCATCTCCCCCTACTGGACGCATCAGGAACAACAGGGGCTTAAAACTGTCAGGGGCGTAAATGATCTTCACTTTATAATACGAATCCAAATAATTAGTAATTCCCACAGAAGTATCTAATAACACTTTCATCTGTGAGCTATTACTTACTAATTCGTTAATAAGAGTTTCTTTTAGTTAATAGTAGTTACTAGATTGTTAATAAACTTTTTCAGTAGTTCTCTGGGAAGTATTAAAAAAATTGTAGTTATTGATTACTTAATAGTGAACTACCACTTTCGTCTGTGCGCTATTACTTATTAGTTCGTTAATCAGAGTTTCTTGTTAGTTAATAATAGTTACTAGATTGTTAATATTGTGTTACTCATTAGTTCTTGTGTAGTTATTCATTAACCAACCGTATTCTAAAGTGTTATCAAAAATTCTTATATAAGGTACATGAAATATGACAAAATCCTGTCACTTTTTGTTAAATTTCAGTTTTATTGATCAATAATAGACATTATTAATAAGTAGCCTAAAGGTAAAATAAGCTCATACAAGTCAAGAAATAAAACAAGTTAAAAGATTCAGTCAATAAGTCAGCAGGCTACAGAACAAATCTAAATCAGAACAATGTTTTAAAAAGGCGCTATCTTTATAAATAAACCACAGATTTGAGCTTTAAACAACTATTTTATCGACTTTTAAACTCTTAAAATTACATTTCATGACAAAATAACAGTAATATTTATTAATATTTATACAATTTCGCGGACTTTCTCCTCTGCTGTTGACGCAACCTACTATGAAAAGCGCTAAACAAATAAAGGTTTTACTTGAAAAGCGCTAAACAAATAAACGTATTACTTGAGGGCAACAAACTGCTTTTATCAAGTTCTCGCGAGAACATATTTTGATCAGGCATACTACTGGCATACTATGGGGTCCTAAGGTGGGACTCATCTCTTCAGGGGGACCCATCTCTTTACCACACCGGCTCCAGGTCTGCAGCCTCCCCATATAGACTTGAACAGATATTTTGGAAACAATGTTTTTTTTTTATGCGATAATAACTAATTTAATTGTAACACTGACTGTAAAGGATACTATTTGTTATTACGTGCATGACGTCAACAGTATTGACAGTTTTGTTAACAAATCCTTTACCCTCATTCTTCCCTCGCATTGTGTAACACATCTTGCCCTCGCGGCTCAAAATGACCCGAAAAATTATATATATATATATATATATATATATATATATATATATACAGTATATATATATATTAACTTAGGTTGTTTTATTTTATTTATTTTTGATAATATATTTTCTATAAAAAAATATTTTTTTTGAAAATTTTTATGATTGTATTTACCTTTAAATTACTATTTGATCAATAATAAATAGTAATTTAATTTGATTTGATCAATAAGTTATAAATAAATAGTAAGTATAGTAATTAGATACACGTAGACATTCTAAAATATTTGATTATATTTTATATTTAGTTTGAATTTTGAGCAGTTTTTTTTGTGATCAATAATTTTCATTTTAAGTTAACATACCAGATACAAATCAAGGCTCACTAAACTATACAAATAGATGCCATGAAAACTCTCCACATATAAGAATATATATATATATATATATATATATATATATATAAAATAACATGTATATAAGAAATTACAGAGAGAGGGAGATGCAGGATGTCAAAATCTTAGTTCTTCTAACATAATTTTTGTAATTTTTGTCCAGCTCTGAATAGTCAAGTCACAAGTCACATTTATTTATATAGCGCTTTTCACAATACAGATTGTATCAAAGCAGCTTCACAGTGATAACATGAAAGTAGCACAACACAGATCAACAACATTGCTAAACACTAAATAACCCCAACTGAGCAAGCTCAAAGCAAGCCAAAAGCAAGGCGACAGTGGCAAGGAACCAAACTCCATCAGATTGGATGGAGAAAAAACCTTGGGAGAACCCAGGCTCAGTCGGGGGCCAGTTCTCCTCTGGCTTACATTCATATTGTTTAAATATAAATATTAAATATAAATATTGTTTATGAATCAAACGGCGCCATAACATATCGCAGGCGTTGAGTCGTCTCTTCACAGGCGTTGAGTCGTCTCATCACAGGCGTTGGGGCATCCGAATTCCCCGTGAGAGGCTGGACACAAAACTGGACCTGACGAACGCCATTTTTCTCGGGACAAGCGTCCCGAGATAACAGCAGAAAGGCAGATGGGAAATAATTAGCATAGCTGATGTTCATAATGATTTCCGTTATAACTCACAAACTCTCCGTAACCTGAACTCTCCGCAACCCAACCATACGCGCCGACCCGTTTGTCTAAAAGGCTGTCGAGCCCCACTGGTGCGTTAAGCAGTTTCAGTGGCAAACGGTTCCGTATGGCATAACAGAGGACTAGAAGGTAAGCATTATGTGAATGCTTGACTAAAGAGAAGCGTCTTTAATCTAGTTTTAAACTGTGTCAGCGAGTCAGAGGCTCGGACCGTATCGGGAAGGCCATTCCAGAGTTTTGGAGCTAAATGCGAGAACGCCCTCCCTGCTTTACTGGACTTCGATATCCTAGGAATGACCAGAAGCCTTGAATTTAGTGATCTTAAGGAACGCGGTGGATTGTAGGGCGAAAGAAGGTCCGTTAAGTACATAGGTGCTAAACCATTTAGGGCTTTATAGGTCAGTAGTAGTATTTTGTAGTTGATGCGGAACTTAATAGGTAACCAGTGTAGAGATGATAAAATCGGTGTTATATGATCATATTTTCTTGACCTAGTAAGAACTCTAGCAGCTGCATTTTGTACTAACTGTAGCTTGTTTATTGAGGATGCAGGACAACCGGCTAATAAAGCATTACAGTAATCTAGTCTCGAGGTCATGAATGCATGAACTAATTTTTCAGCATCAGAAACAGATAGCATGTTACGTAGCTTAGCAATGTTTCTAAGGTGGAAAAAGGCTGTTCTTGTAACATATGAAATATGATCTTCGAAAGACAAGTTGCGGTCTAGTATAACACCCAGGTCTTTTACTGTAGTGGATAAAGTAACAGGACATCCGTCTATATTAAAGTTGTATTGTGAGAGGTTTTGTGAGTAGTTTTTTGGACCAATAAGTAATACCTCCGTTTTATCTGAATTTAATAGCAGGAAATTACGCGTCATCCAGCATTTTATATCTTTGAGACACTCTGTCATTTTAGATGAGTTAGTGTTTTCATCTGGTCGTGATGAAATATATAATTGAGTGTCGTCAGCGTAACAATGGAAATTAATTCCATGTTTTCTTATAATATTACCAAGTGGCAGCATATATATTGAGAATAGCAGAGGGCCTAAAACCGATCCTTGTGGTACTCCATAGTCTACTGACGTTATCTTTGATTTTTTCCCATTTAATAGTGTTGTCACTTGCGCCATTGACCTTGGCAGTGGTGCCTTCCAACAATACTGTCTCTGAAATATGATAACCTTATGAAAGAAGTTGGTATGGACAGCTCTATCCATAGCTTTAATATAGTCTTTTTAGCAGCCATACTAGCTGACAGTAAGGCCCTTTTTTGATGAGCATTCAGCTGAAGGGCAGTCATCTAAATTTTGAGCAGTTTTATGGTTTTCAATGTGTTCTTCTGATCCATTCCATTCATTCATAAGTGGGCCAAATTGAGAAAAGGATTTGTTACTTTTTCAAATTTAACCAAAAAACTCAAAATCCATATTATTATTATTTTTTTGTGTGTGTGTGTGTGTGTAATCGTGGTTTAAATGTGACAAAAGTCCTAGAGACTTTGTACCCCTCTTATGAACACTCAATTTAAAATAAAAAAATAATAATTTTGCACCAAAATGACCAGAGGGAAGGATAAGGGTTAATAAATGCATAATGTCCAAATTGTGGTCCTCTTTGGTCAAAAATGACCGAAAACCTTTACGTTTTGAATCATTGATTTTTTTTTTTTTTTTTTTTTTGCTTTATCGAAATGGGATGACACTTAGCCTATTCGTGACTTTTGTACTTGGCTCCTTCGCAGTAAATATATTTTTATGAATTTGTATTCCTCTTTTTTAACCTAAAGTTTGATAATGATTGTTTGCTGTTTATATATATATATATATATATATATATATATATATATATATATGTATGTAACCCCTACACCCAGGTCCCACTCAACCCGCTTCGAGTGGGCCTCGAACCCGGGTCTCTGGCAAGAGAGTCAGGCGCTCTAACAAGGAGGCTAAAAACTGCAGCCTCTAACGTCTGTCGCTAGAGCGCTTATTGAGATCAGGGGACTCAATAAGCAACTACTAGCTGGCCTCCGTTACACTCACCCCCCTAAACCTCACTCTCATCTGGGTCACGGCACCAATGATGTAACCCTCTTCGTCTGTGTGCTCCCCTAGATGGCTCTGCGTTGTGTTTAAATGGCGTTGAATGAGGAGGACACAAATATCGTGGTCATCACGATAGCAGCTTTATTTTGGGCTCTCTTATTTTGCATCAACCAGTACGCAACATCTTTCCACAAGGAAAATAGATCTGTTAGTAAACTATATTAAAAAATAAAAATGCATACAAAACTATAAAATAAAACAGCACAGCCTTAGCTGCAGTTATATTAACAAACAAATCACGGGAATTCTCAAAGATTGGAAAAAATAACTTTCCCCATATGACAATTAAATGTCAAATGTCACATCCAAAATACAAAGAACAAAACCCAAAATACTCAGACAGATGTTAATCACCATACAATACACAGAAAAATATACCCCACCACATGGAATTTACAACAATAATATCAGAAATATAAAACCATCCATCACAAATAACTGCACATATATGTTAGTTGACATCTTTAACAGTTATATATTTTCTAAAATAACATGGATGGCCAATATAATTCAAGAAATTAAATAGATGTGTGTGATGGCCGACCACGTGGCCACACAACAAGGCGGTAACGAACATGCAAAAAGCACATCTTTTTCTTTTGTTTGCTTATGTTATTTTGGCTACCTTTTAGTACATTACATTTAATGTTTGGTTACAGATCGCTTTATAAACCATTCATAATAATGACAGACACAGATTTGGTTCATTACATTCACTTTATTTATCATTTACACTTGTACCATTTATGGCTAGGTTGGGTGCACACTTTCTAGTGGTCAATGGTATATTGTGTTAATGTTTTTTTTCTTTAAGTTTAAGTTACCTGCGTGTGGAGAGTGGAGGTTTGGGGGCAGCCTGGGACGCAGAGCTCTGGTGGAGGTCCATTCCATTAAAGGACTGGATGGTGTCAGTGGCTGCCATTTTATGCTGTTGGGTTAATCCATGTTGCCAATTAGCAGGGGGGTGGTTATGATTGATTACGTTAGTTTTGTTTATTCTATTTACAGATTACGTGTTTATTGTCTATTATAATTAGTTGAGTAAGTTTATTTTTTGACCTTTATTGATAATTTACGTTACGTTTACATTTACGAGTTAATTACGTTTTATTCATTGTAATTGTTAAGTGATGATTGTGTTGTCCCCTGTGTGTGTTTAATGGACTAGACCTTTGTGTATATAAATTCCCCATGTGTGTCATTAAGGAGGCAATGTTGGTTTGGTTGGTTTGATTTGATTTCTGTTAAGTTGGGTTCTGTTCAGTTGACCCTTTTTTGTTATAGGCCCAGACCTGACTTAATTTTGTAACTTTATTTTTTGTATTTAATAAATCTTTTTTTTTTATCGGAAATCCTGTGTCCTTTCCCCTTGACTGCTTGGTCCCTCACAATGTGTCAGAGAACACCAAAAAACCCTCCTTGCCTTTCCACAAGGAAAATAGAACTGATTTAAAAACATATGCTGCGTCCCAATTCGCATACTATCCATCCTAAATAGTATTCGAAAATAGAATTTGTGCGTCCCAAACCGTAGTATGTTGAAATGAGTGTTTCAAAGATACCCGGATGGTCTACTTTTTCCGGTCCGAATCCGAAGTGTAGATCGATGCAGAGCCGTAAATGCACACTCTAACGGCTGATATTGCCCACAACCCTTTGCGCATTGAACGAGGATTCGGTTAGAACTACAAACACGAGTAAAAAGTGTAAAAAAAAAGTGAGTGCTGCGGTTATGTTGAGAGGTTTAGATAAAGAGGTTTGAGTGATTAATTAACACTATCTGACCTGACGAAAATTAATTTATTCAATGTTCTCCACATTATATTGCATCTGCAGCAGCATTGTGAACTTTTGTAAGGATACGTTTAGCCATTACTTTTTAAACGCATCATTATATTCAAATGGAAAAACACGAGGAAAGTATACAAATGAAAGACCCATGACTGGCAGATTAACATGCTCTGATACGGTAGGAAATCAAATTAGATTGAATGGAGGATTTTAACTGTGACGAGATGATTGACAGGGCAGTTTATGGTGACAGGATGCACGCAGCACGCGACAGAGCCGTCCGTTAAAGATGACGTGATAGTATGTCCCAAAGCTTGCCTACTTTTTTGCTACAATTCGCTCATGGAACTTCACATTAAGCAGGAGTTATGGTTTTATTACACCGATTTAAAGGAGACGTATTTAATTGTGTTGCAGATTAAAATGGAAGATGGATTTTTGACTGTTAAATTGGACAACATAACATTTATACTTTGTAATGTTTACGGTCATAATTCCAGAGTGTTAAATAAGTTAAATAAATGTTGTTCAGTCTAAACTTAGTAATTTCCAGACTCCATACGTTATATGTTCAGGTGATTTTAATGAATGTATGGACGATTTGATAGATACCCTCCTCGTTCCTCTCAAGGTGCTGTTCAGTCCAGTGTGGCATCTCTTTGTGCCAATTTATTACTTGCTGATGCTCGGCATTTCTATAACCCTGGAAAGTTAGAATATACATGGTCTAACAAAAACAAATCTTTGCAATCTAGAATTGACTTGTTCCTAATTACTAATTCAGCCTTACAATATGTTAAGGAAATTGTCCATAATTATGCCCCATTAACCGACCATAAACTTATCTCTTTAACTCTGACAGGCTCAGAAAGGATTTCTAGCCTTAGAGGATACTGGAAATTTAACAATAATCTGCTTAAAGATGATAACTTTAATGCTTGTGTTAAAAATATTGCCAAAGTTAGTTTTGGAGGATTAAATGAAGGATTTAAAAGTAAATGGGAGTTTTTTAAATATAATATCAGGAAGATTGCAGTTAAACGCGGAGCTAAAAAAATAAACAAACAAAATGAAATAGAATTACTTGAAAATGTAGGTATATTGGAACAGAAGAAAAATCTAACTAAAGAAGATTAAGTTGAATTAGCTAAAATACAATCTCAACTAGATCTGATCTACCTCGATCTAGCTAAAGGTGCCTTTATTCGTTCAAGGGCCAAATGGCTAGAAGAGAGTCAAGTCAAGTCACATTTATTTATATAGCGCTTTTCACAATACAGATTGTATCAAAGCAGCTTCACAGTGATAACATGAAAGTAGTACAACACAGATCAATAATATTGTTAAATATTAAATATTAAATAACCCCAACTAAGCAAGCCAAAAGCAAGCCAAAAGCAAGGCGACAGTGACAAGGAACCAAAACTCCATCAGATTGGATGGAGAAAAAACCTTGGTGAGAACCCAGGCTCAGTCGGGGGCCAGTTCTCCTCTGGCTTACATTCATATTGTTTATATATAAATATTAAATATAAATATTGTTTATGTATAAAACGGCGCCATAACATATCGCAGGCATTGAGTCGTCTCTTCACAGGCACTGGTCCTCTCATCACAGGCGTTGGGGCATCCGTCCCGACAAACGTCCCGAGATAACAGCAGAAAGGCAGATGAGAAATAATTAGCATAGCTGATGTTCATAATGATTTCCATTATACGGGAGTTGGTGTTAGAAAACCACTATCTCACAAACTCTCCGCAACCCAAACTTTCCGCAACCCACCATACGCGCCGACCCGTTTGTCTAAAAGGCTGTCGAGCCCCACTGGTGCGTTAAGCAGTTTCAGTGGCAAACGGTTCCGTATGGCATAACAGAGGACTAAAAGGTAAGCATTATGTGAATGCTTGACTAAAGAGATGCGTCTTTAATCTAGTTTTAAACTGTGTCAGCGAGTCAGAGCCTCGGACCGTATCGGGAAGGCTATTCCAGAGTTTTGGAGCTAAATGCGAGAACGCCCTCCCTCCTTTAGTGGACTTAGATATCCTAGGAATGACCAGAAGCCTTGAATTTAGTGATCTTAAGGAACACGGTGGATTGTAGGGCGAAAGAAAGTCCGTTAAGTACATAGGAGCTAAACCATTTAGGGCTTTATAGGTCAGTAGTAGTATTTTAGTTGATACGGAACTTAATAGGTAACCAGTGTAGAGATGATAAAATCTGTGTTATATGATCATATTTTTTCTTGACCTAGTAAGAACTCTAGCAGCTGCATTTTGTACTAACTGTAGCTTGTTTATTGAGGATGCAGGACAACCAGCTAATAAAGCATTACAGTAATCTAGTCTCGAGGTCATGAATGCGTGAACTAATTTTTCTGCATCAGAAATAGATAGCATGTTACGTAGCTTAGCAATGTTTCTAAGGTGGAAAAAGGCTGTTCTTGTAACATATGAAATATGATTTTCGAAAGATAAGTTGCGGTCTAGTATAACACCCAGGTCTTTTACTGTAGTGGATAAAGTAACAAGACATCCGTCTATATTAAAGTTGTATTGTAAGAGGTTTTGTGAGTAGTTTTTTGGACCAATAAGTAATACCTCTGTTTTATCTGTATTTAATAGCAGGAAATTACGCGTCATCCAACATTTTATATCTTTGAGACACTCTGTCATTTTAGATGAGTAAGTGTTTTCATCTGGTCGTGATGAAATATATAATTGAGTGTCGTGAGCGTAACAGTGGAAATTAATTCCATGTTTTCTTATAATATTACCAAGTGGCAGCATATATATTGAGAATAGCAGAGGGCCTAAAACCAATCCTTGCGGCACTCCATAGTCTACTGACGTTATCTTTGATTTTTTTTTGAGGGTGAAAAAAAATACCAGCTTTTTTTGTTTCCTCTAGAGAAACGAAATTTAAAAAGAAATAGTTTATCAGCTCTAGATATTAATGGAAGTTCTTGTACAGATCCTAAACTAATATCTGATTCAGTTTTTTCTTTTTATAGTAATTTATATAACTCTAAATTTGATCTGCTTAATTGTGACAAATTCATTAAAATAATTCATCAGAACATTCCTACTATTGATAAAGAACTTCATGATTTATGTGATTCAAACATAACTCGTCTTGAGGTTAAAGATGCCCTTTTTAAAATGAAAAAAAGGAAAGCACCTGGTATAGATGGGCTGACAGTAGAATTTTATTTACATTTTTGGGAACAAATTGAAAATCCTCTTTATAATATGTTCATTGAATGTATTAATAGTGGTGAAATGTCTACCATGAAACAGGGAGTTATTTCGTTAATTGCCAAGCCTGATAAAGACCCACACCTTTTAGAAAATTGGAGGCCGATCTCCCTTCTTACAGTTGATTATAAATTAATTACTTCGGTATTTGCAAACAGATTACAAAAAGGTTTAAATAAAATAATCAGTGAATATCAAACAGGCTTTCTAAAAAAGGTCGCCATATAACTAATAATATTAGATTAGTGCTTGACCTTTTGGACTATGCTGATAGTGTAGAAGATGGTGCTATCATTCTTTTTTTGGATTTTTTTAAGGCGTTCGACACCTATAGAACTTTTTGGTTTTGGGAACAATTTTCTAAATACAGTTAAAAATTTTTATAGGTTTTATAATGTTTTATATCACTAGCTCTGTGATTCTTAAAACCTCCAATAAAAGATTCAATATTAATCGCGGAGTGCGTCAAGGTTGCCCAATCTCCCCTTTTTTTATTTTTATTAGTAGTTGAATTATTATCAATCGGTATTGTTAATAATTATGAAATCCAAGGTCTTCAAATTTTACCTCTACTTTGTTTTTAAAAACGTGTCCTTTATTCCCCATTGTGACGATCACCAGTTGGAGTGCCCTGGAGAATCACCAGAGGGCACTCCACATCAGAACTGATCACTCCCACCAGAACTCCGTTTCCCATATAACTCATCCCTGTGACTGATTACACACACAACTGCACCTCATCAGACTCTCCATATAAGCCACACTCAAACATGAACTCTTTGCGAAGTATTACATTGCCACTGCCTGTAATTTCTGAGCGTGTTATCCTGTTTCTGGTTTCGATCCTGGTTTGTTTCCTGACTTCTGCCTGTTTGCTGCCTGCCCTGATCTTCTGCCTGTTGCCTGACGACTCTCTGCGCTCACTCTCTGATATCCCTGTTTTGCTGTTTCCTGACCCCTGCCTGTTTGATGATTCTAAATAAAGCTGCACATGGATCTCATCTCGTCTCCAGCTTCGTTACACCCATGCTATTTCCTTCATCAATCATTTTTCAAGGGCTTCTGGTTTAACATTAAATTTATCTAAATGTGAAATCCTCCCTTTACACAAATTAAATGATAAACATATAATGAACATTCCAGTTAAATCCACTGTCAAATACTTAGGAATTTTTGTTACAAAAAATTTTCATGAAAGGCAAAACCTAAATTTTTCTTCTAGATTAAAGAAGACAAAAGTAGTGTTAAATTGCTGGTTACAACGTGATCTTTCCATTTACGGTCGCGTCTTATTATCCAAAGCGGAAGGTTTATCTCAATTTGTTTATCCTGCTCTATCACTGTATATTAAAGATTCTGACTGCAAAATGATTAATAATTCATTCTTCTCCTTTATTTGGAAAAACAAATCCCAAGGACTTAAAAAAAAGGGTTCTCATTAATAAGAAGGCAGAAGGAGGCCTGGAGATGCTTTATTTTGAGGATGTAAATAAGACCTTTAAGGTTAACTGGCTTAAGAGATGTTTGATTACCCCTAATTCTCTTTGGAACCATATTCCTCATAGTCTCTTTAATCAAATTGGTGGCTTGGAATTTTTGTTAACAGGTGATTATAAAATTTCTAAAATCCCCCTCAAATTATCCAAATTTCATCAGCAAGCTCTTCTCGCTTGGAAAATTTGTTACTGTCACAATTTCTCTCCTCACACCTCTTTAATTTGGAATAATGGCAATATAACTATTTCTGATAAATCCTTGTTTTTAACAAATTGTTTCAACAGAGACATTAATCATCTTATTAAAATGTTTTACAATTCTGGCAATCTTTTAACTTACGAACAATTCATGTCAACTTATAATTTTCCCGTAAAGTTTAGGGAATTTAACTCAGTTATTAAAGCTATTCCTGTGACACTTCGTCAACTTGTCAAATGTCATATTTGTTACAATTCTCTATCTGTGACAAACCCAAATTTAATTTAAGAAGGTGTTGGGTTACTTGAGAAAAAATGCAATAACAAACATATTTGTAATATCTTCCAAAAACAAAACAAAATATCCTAAGTTATGACTATAACTATGGATCTGAGACCGAACGATGACCGTCACCACGGTCTTACCTTGAATGACGCCATTCTACTAGCTCTCCTCGAGACCTAATGTAAACAATGTCAGATGACTGACCCCAAGTGGTTGGTTCCCTATAAAACATCCGGATGAACCGAACACTTCCTCTTTGCCTGGAACGTCTCAGTTCATCCCGAGTGACAAGAAATGGTGACGGTCATCGTTCGGTCTCATAGATCCATAGTTATAGTCATAACTTACGATCTATTTCGACCTCACTCAGACCGTCACCACGGTCTTACCTTGGATGACTAGTGCCATCAAGGTCACGAGGGATGGAAGTCTCCCTTTCTTTACATCCTTGCTTAGTGGCCGAAAGCAGAATTGTGGACCCAAGTGTCTGTGGGTCCGCCACATTGACCCTTTAATACCTGGCAAAGGTACAAGGTGAACTCCATGATGCGGCTGCACATATGTCCGTTATTAGTGCTACCCCCTTCAGTGCTGCCCATGATGTGGCCAGGCTCCTGGTAGAATGAGCTACCAGGTTCCCTGGAACTGGTAAACTCTTACTGGAGTATGCGTAAGCAATCATGTCTACTATCCAATGAGATAGACGCTGTTTTAAGGTAGTAAGATCAAACTCTGTACAGGAGAGATCAGGATCAGGTTGAAATGCTGCAAGTTCAATTACTTGATTGATCGAGCCAGTATTAAGAACTTTAGGTAGAAAAGCAGGGTTCGGCCAAAGAGAGACTCCTGAATAGTCTGCTTTCCACCTTAGACAGTCCTCACTTACTGTTAGAGAATGTATCTCACCCACTCTTTTTGCTGCAGATAGCAAGAAGAAAAACTGTTTTCCATGTTAACGATTTAAGATCCGCTTGGGCCAATGCTTCAAACGGGGCTCTAGTCAGTGATTGTAGAACCATGGGAAGATCCCAAGATGGTGATCCAAGGGGCGGTTTCCCAGACAGGGTTTAAATTAGTAGGCCTTAATCTAGAATAGTTAATCGTGTCTTAAAAAATGGCTTTTTGTAACATCGATTAAGTACAGATTAGTTACACTTGGACTATGGAGTCCTGAACTAAAATAAATCAAATTAAATTAAAACCAACTTTGCTAATCTGAATTAGCATGACAGAGGTTGCCTATAAAACACGGAATGAACCAAGAAAAGCTTAAAATTGCATGGAACTGAGAAGAAAATCCAAGGAAAACAATGGGATCAGAAAAAGATTGCAATCAAAAAACATAAACTAACAAGAGAAAATTATTTTTATGCAAGCTAAATAATCTGCACACACCAGCTATGCAATAAAAATGTCGGTAATTTGTTTGTGTATATGTATATAACAAAATACATATACATGTAAAATCAACGATGTACAACTAGAATCAATGATGTTCTTTATTATTTATTAAATAATTAAATTTATTTATTTATTTATTTAACCTATATTTAACCAGGAAGTCCTTTGAGACTGAGTCTCTTTTCCGAGGGAGACCTGGCCAAGACGGCACACCAGATACAATTTATATACAAAATACAACAGTCCAAAACAAACAAACAATCATCACACAGAAAAGAAAAGAGCAGGTCACATATGGCAGTTACATTTTTTAGTTATATTGCATTTTAACATGGCCTTAAATTCATTTAATGGAACTAGATCATTTAGATGTAACAAATTTTGCAAATTATTCCAGGACCATGGCGCAAAGTAAGAGAAGGCTTTTTTTCCCAGCTCAGTAAAAACCCTTGGAACCTGGTAAGAAAACCATCTGGTGGAACGGAGAGAAAAACTGCTAGAGTTCTTCTTAAGGAGATTACATAAATATGCCGGCAATTTACCCAACATGGCTTTATATAGAAAAATATGCAAATAAAGTTGTCTACATAGATTTAGTGACGTCCAGCCTACCAGTTCATACAGCATACAATGATGAGTACGGTAACCAGAGTTAGTTATAAAACGTAGAACACAATGATACACAGAATCTAAAAGGTGCAGAGTACTAGAGGCAGCATGCATGTAGACGACATCACCATAGTCCAAAACACTTAAAAAAGTGGCCTGCACAAGTTTTTTCCTAGCTAAGTTAAAACAAGCCTTATGCCTAAAGTAAAACCCCAGTCGTAGTTTCAGCTTTTTTACAAGCTTTTCAACATGAACTTTGAAAGAAAGTTTGTTGTCCAGCCAAAAACCTAAATACTTATATGAGGAAACATTTTCAATTAGGTCACCATCTAGTGTGTTAATGGTTATTTTATCTGAGGATTGGGAACGAGCCCTAGAAAACATCATAGATTTAGTTTTCTTAGTATTTAGCACTAGCTTGAGACCATGTAGTGAGATTTAAAGCTGATTGAAGGCTAACTAAAGGTAATTTATGGCTTGGTTCAGTGAAGGGTCAACTGAATATATCACAGTATCATCTGCATAAAGGTGTAATTTAGCCGTTTGCACACCATGTCCAATATTATTAATGAATATAGAAAATAAAATAGGGGCTAAAATCGAACCTTGAGGAACACCTTTAGTAATTTCTATAAAGTCTGATTTAAGACCGTCTATAGAAACACACTGCGTTCGTTCTGTAAAATAGTTTTTAAACCAACTGACAGCTGTGTTTCCTATTCCAATGTTCCTTAATCTATTTAGCAACAGCTCATGGTCAACCGAATCAAATGCTTTGGACAAATCCACAAATAAGGCAGCACAATGTTGCTTTTTGTCCAAAGCATTTATGATATCATTTAATAGCAACAAAGTTGCTGTAACAGTGCTGTGTCCAGCTCTAAAACCTGACTGTACATCAGTTAAAATATTGTGTTTTACCAAGTATTCTTTTAGTTGACAATTTACTTGAGCTTCCAAGATTTTTGCCAGAATAGAGAGTTTGGAAATCGGCCTATAATTGTGAAGATCTGAAGGGTCGCCACCCTTTAACAAAGGAAGCACATAGGCTGCTTTCCATAATTTGGGAATTAAATTTGTCTGCAGACTACAATTAAAAAGATCTGTTATCGGCTTAGCTATAATTTCAGCTGCAACCTTCAATAAAAAAGGCTCTAGGTTGTCTGGTCCTGTTGGTTTTTTTGGGTCAATAGCTTTAAGAGCACTACAGACATCCTCTTTTAAAATGGGTTTGAAAAACAAAAGTCTCTGGTGGTGTTTCAGTGTTGGAATCAGAATGATGACAATTTAGTTTGGACTCGTTAAGAATACATGCAGCTGATACAAAGTGATTGTTGAAATGTCCAATTATGTCAGTTTTGTTTTTAATTTCAACTGAATTTACAAAAATATGTTGTGGGAGACCTGCAGAAGAATTTAAGCCAGACAGAGAATTAATTTGCTTCCAGAATTTGGAGGGGTTATTAAGATTTTCGGACACATTTTTTAGATAGTAATCTGATTTTGCTTTTCTGGTCAAGCTTGTGCATTTATTTCTTAAGGTTCTAAAAGCAGTCCAGTCAGCAGTAGAGTTTGTAACTTGAGCCTTGCCCCATGCAACATTTCTTTTTCTGATCATAGAGCTCAACTCTTCAGTAAACCATGGGTTACTCCTACCGCTGATCCTAAATTTCGGAAATGTCTGAAAGAAAAAGAAATGTCGGAAATTTGTTTGTGTATATGTATATAACAAAATAATAATTCTTTAACAATGAATTGTTTTCATTTAAAATGAATTATTCAAACAACTCATATGCTATAATTAATGCTTCTTGTTTATTCCTGTGATTTACATAGCAAACTTACTAAAACATTACTTTACACATGGGGGGTTCAGTGTTGACAGTCTAGAAGCAATACTTTCAACTAGAGTAGTACCTAGGGGTTGCTTTATTAATTATACAGCTTGAATTTTTGTAGCAGGTCCTCGATCCAAGGCTCAACACTTCACCAAAACGGTAACCCCCAAAAACACTAACATAACATAAACGTTTAAACAACATGATAATAGAACATTAAACATTCTCTCTGTTTTCTCATCTTAATAAAATAATTGCATAAAATATCACTCAGGGTTCTCAAGTTTGAGCAAAAGCTTGGAGTGAGATCACACACAGTTAGGGGAGGAGCCATAATGAAGCCCCGCCCCACCCATCCCCGCCCCCAATTTTACCCATTGTTCATAATTAACCAGAACAAATTAAAATTATAACAATTAGTAAATCTGATAAATGACAGATCAATTCATCACATCAAATCCTCTTTAAAGGAACACTCCGACTTTTTGGGACTTTAGCCTATTCACCTTACCCCCCAGAGTTAGATAAGTCCATACATACCTTTTTCATCTCCGTGCGTGCTATAAGTCTGTTTGACGCACCCACCGCTAGCCTAGCTTAGCACAAAGACTGGATGTGAATGGTTGCAGCTTTCATACTGATCCAAATGAGTGGCAAAATAACGCAAACGTTTTCCTATTTACATGTTGTGGTTTGTATAGTCACAGAGTGTGCAAATACCAAGGCCATATGAGACACAGACATCTTTTGACCGTATAAATACTATATTTTCTGAAGGGGAAGCACTGCTACTTGGGCAGAGTGATAACAATCACCTGAGACGCACCGTGACGAGGAGCAGAGAGTTCGCTTCGCTCAGCGTTGGAATAAAGAGTCAGCAATTACTAACGTTAGATAGAAAAGCATAGTTTATCATGGGTGTTTGCTTTATTGTATGAGCTGTGACAATAAACAGGGGAGACCAGGTAATACAGTACCATGTTTCATTGATTTCCAACCAAAAACGCACCCAGATTTATAAATATCACATGAATAAATAATAATTATTACAGGAATCAATATATTTTAAATGCAATTTATTAGCTGAACCAAATGTATTCAACAGTAGCCTATATAATATACAGTATTGCATTACTATAGGATAGAATAAGGGGAAAGTAATAGCACAAATTGTTTTTGCACAATGAACTCACAGCCTATCGTACCCTTTTGCACGCTCAAGTTCGTTATTTCCATGGTTATTTCAAATTTAGGCTAGGCGCGCAGCGCGCAGGGTGCAAGTTCAACGCGGTGAACGCGCTCGGTTTTTTTTCCCAAGCGCGTCCGCACCGCATCAAGATAAAAACATATTCATACCCTAATCATATAATAGTCTCACTAACGTTACATTAGATCTGGCTAAAGGCACTGTTACAGTAGGTCATCTAAAAACATAACGGAACACTTACCTCAGCCGCAGGTGATCCACTTGTCCTGTCTGTGCTATCGATGGGATGGCCGTATCCTTCAGCACATTATGGTCCGTGTGGCAAATTCCATTTTTTCAAAATAGTCGTCCTCATTGAAATGTACCGAGCAAACATAATGTCCCTTGATAATCTTAGGTGTGTTTGGATAAATATCCAGAGTAAGTTAGCCATTTCTTCATCCAGTCAGCGTTTTTAGTTGGAATTCTGTGAAACATGGTATTACCTCCCCTGTTTACAGTCGCAGCTATTTACAATAGAGCGAAAACCCATGACTGTAATTAACTACGCTTTTACTATTTATAAATTGCTGACTCTATTACCCAAACACCGAGCGAACTCTCCGCTCCTCACCACGGCGTGTCTCCGGTGATGCGGTTATTACGCCGTCAAAGTAGCAGTGCTTCGCCTTCAGAGAATAGTTCCCAGGTTTTATACGGTTAAAAGATGTCTGTGTCTCATTTGACTTTGTTATTTGTACATCATGTGACTATACAAATCACAACATGTAAATAGGAAAACGTTTGCGTTATTTTGCCACTCATTTGGATCAGTATGAAAGCTGCAACCAGTCACATCGAGTCTTTGTGCTAAGCTAGGCTAGCGGTGGGTGCGTCAAACAGACTTATAGCACGCACGGAGATGAAAAAGGTATGTATGGACTTATCTAACTCTGGGGGGTAAGGTGAATAGACTAAAGTCCCAAAAAGTCGGAGTGTTCCTTTAATGCAGTATTAGAAATATAGCTAACCAAAAATATAACAAATTGCTCCAAACAGTTTCAAACAAATCTTTAAAAATTGCATTTTGATTTTTTAATGGGTCTTCTATCTAGACGAATGATTTATTGTGTGGTGGGACATTGAGAACAAATGGACAGATTAGAGTGCACCACCTCTTCCACTGTTTCCTCCTCTAATCTGGCAACCTTTTTAGGGGGCTTACCCTTTGGTGCCCAAAATGACAAAATATCTTTCTGCTTTTTTCCTGACATCTTTGAAAAATACAAATGCAACATTATGACAATGATTAAATATTACCCAGAGCAATCTGCTGAAAAACATCCTTAATGTAACTAGAAAGACTATTAATATTACAGTATAATATAATTTAAAATAAAATCAGTAAATCTTCATTCCTTTCCATACCCACTAACATTTCTCTTAGTTTCAGATAACGTAAGATAGCCAAACTGAGCCTGGTTGCAAAGTAGTTGTAGAGTTTTTGACTGCATCAATAATAATGTACGATGGGCTATATATTAAATATTCTAGCCCAAAAATGTTAGACGAGCTTCTTCCAACTTACCTTCTTCTCCATCACGACACATGTGTTCGCGCGATGTTGTTGGTTACCTAGTAACGAACGTACGGTGGCCGAGGATGTTCCGTCCATTTCCGTGTGTTCGCGCTACTGAATGACATGTCATGTATAGATCAGTGGTGCACGCAGCGCGCATATATGTTGCCTAGTAACGAACGCAATCTGGCGGAGATACGCGCTGGCGGCAGGAAACTTCACTTTGTTTCCCTGCGCCTGGTATACAACGTTAGAAAGCTTTCAGCCAGGACAACTTGGTTGGCATTGCCTTTTCAGCGTGAGAAATACAAAGTGTGGCGTGTGAGCGTGTGAACCGGTCGAAATGCGTGTGTCTCACGGCCAATGCGTGAGACTTGAGAACCCTGATCACTTTATTTCAAAATTTACATTTCAGCCCTGTGCAAAGCATGATGGGAAGTGAATGTCATGTATAGGTTACTAGACTGAAACATATTTCAAAATTAAAACATCAAGTGAAGTCAAAGTTAAGTGACCATTTCAAGTTAGTTTAACTTGAACTAATCACATTTTAACAAGGAACCCGATACAATTAAAACGTAATTAAATGATATATTAATATATGTACTGAATGTGTGTGTATCCAAGTAATGCAGGTGTCTTCTTTCAAACACAAAGTTAATCTGAAGTTAAACCTGCCTCCTGGTAGGTTTAATTTAAGACTCAATTTAGTCCTGGAGTAACTGTAGTCTTCCTCCAGGAAATCGGCTTATTAAACTCTGGATTAAACTAAATCTAGGACTATTTAAAGCCATGACATAGAAAGCAGATTTTTGTTAATCAGGTTTAAAGGGCCGTTTTATTCTAGGACTAGGCTTAATCTCTGTCCGGGAAACCGCCCCTAAGTCTTTTTTTCTGGATAGAGGCGACGTGCCCCTTTGAGAAATATTGAGTAACCAACATGTGTTTACCAATGGACAAGCCTTCCACCAAACTGTGAAAATGAGAAATAGACGCTACATAAACTCTCACTGTGTTGACTTTTCTTCCAGAGTCTAAAAGTGACTGAAGAAAACATAAAACACAATCAAGGTCACAATTCGTGGGGTCCAAGCTCTTGTCCTGACACCAGTTAGAGAACACACGCCACTTGCTTGAGTAGTTATCCCAAGTGGAAGGTGCTTTAGCATTTTTTATGGTTTTCTTTACTGCCTCCTCCAGCTGACAAGAGAGGGGCTGAGTTGGGGCCAAACCCAGAGTTTTAACGTGTCTGGATTCGGGTGCCAGATCTGACCCTCTACTTGAGAGAGAAGGTCTGTTCTCATTGGCAGTTTCCATGGATGGCCCTGTACCAGACGTAGGAGAAGTGGAATGTCTCTTTGGCCATTTTGGGGCGATTAGTAAGACCCTGCAATGTCCCTGATCCACTCGTTTGAGCACATGAGGAATCAATGGTAAGGGAGGAAAAGAATATAATATACCTCCCGGCCACTCGTGAGACAGTGCATCCAGTCCCAAAGGCCCACCTTGGCCATTCAGAGAGAACCACATCTTGCAGTGAGTTGTCTCGACTGATGCAAATAGGTCGGTGTGGGCTTTTCCGTAACGGGCCCATATCAGATTCACCACCTCCGGCTGTAATCGCCATTCCCCCGGGAGAGGTCCTGTTCGAGAAAGGAGATCGGCTGCCCGGTTCATTACTCCGGGTAAGTAGATTGCCCTGAGGGATGCAAGTCTTGGGTAGACCCCGAACAGAAGTCTCCTGGCTTCTTGGAGACAGCGCAATGACCTGGTGCCTCCCTGATGATTGATGTGATAAACTGCCGACATATTGTCGGTCCTTACAAGGACATGCTTGTTCTGTAGGAACGGAATCAAACGTCTCAAAGATAGATAAATGGCTCTCAGCTCCAGCACATTGATGTGTTCCATGGTCCAAGGGAACACCCATGAGCCTCTGACTGTTCTGCCTTGCCAGACAGCCCCCCAACCTGTCAGAGAAGCATCGGTTGTCACCACCATTCTCCTTGCTGTTATATTCCCCAGAGGAACCCCTTGATTCAACTTGTTGCTTCTTGTCCATGGACGCAGAGCCTGAACACATTTCCGTGTGACTTTCAGCTTTACTCGCCTGTGTAACTTGGGGTGGAGTTGAAATTTGTTGATCCATCATTGCAATGGTCGTGCTTGGAGCAGTCCCAGAGGCACTACCTTTATTGCTGCCGATATCATCCCCATTAACTTTTGGAACTGTGCCAACTCCATCCACTTGCCTAAGCGAAAAGATTGTGCCAGGGTGGATAACTGTGTTACCCTCTGTGGGGATGGAGATGCTGTCATTGTTAGGGTGTTCAAAACGAACCCAACAAATACGGTTTCTTGTCGTGGTTTGACATTGCTCTTTTCGTGATTAATGCGGAACCCGAGTTCTTGTATGTGGTTGATAACAGCCTCTGTATCCCTTAGAACCTCGTGATGGCTTGGTGCACATATCAACCAGTCATCCAGATATGGAGGGATCTTTATGCCTACAGCCTGAAGAGGATGAAGGGTGGCTGACACTACTCTGGTAAATACCCGGGGAGAGAGAGAAAGGCCAAAGGGAAGGACGTTGAATTGGTATGCTTGGCCTTGGAAAGCAAAGCGAAGGAACTTCCTGTGATCTGGATGAATAGGCACATGGAAATATGCATCTTTGAGGTCTAGTGTTGTAAACCACTCGCTTGGTTCTATGACCTCCAAGATCTGGGCAGTAGTCAGCATCTTGAATGGCAACACTTTTATGTATGCATTCAGACGCCTTAGGTCTAAGATGGGTCGGAGACCTCCATCTTTTTTGGGCACAAGGAAATAGTTTGAATAAAACCCAGTGTGCTGTTCGTTGGGTTGTAGCTGAGTAATTGCCTTCTTCCTCAGAAGGGCTGCTATCTCTTTGGATAAAATTTCTGCCTGGACTGGATTCTTGACCACAGTTAAGTGGATACCTGAAAACGAAGGAGGTCGTCGCCGGAACTGGATCCTGTATCCGTTTTTTATCACAGTGAGTACCCAACGATCTGATATTTTCTTCTCCCAGCTGTCCAGGCATAGCTGGGAGCAGATTCCGGCAGCTCCTCCGGGATTGCTAAGCAGTACCCCCATAGGGGCATGAGCCCCTGGGGTTCTGCATCTTTTGTGGTGCATCTCTTCCTGAAGTACGAGACCGAGCCATATGTGAATGTCGTGGTGCTTGTCTGGCACTTCGACTGTTATCAAACCCCAGAGAATGAGTATTTTGTCTTCCATTAAGCTCCCATGATCCTGACCGATTAAAAGCAGGAGGATGAGAGTGTTGATAGCCTCGATATGACTGTCTAACTGTCCTTGCAGGATCGAACGTCCGTTGCACTGAATCTCTTTTACGCAGCACTTGTTCTGCTTTGTCAAGCGTCAACTGAGAGTCTGGATGAAACACCCGGCCTGGGGTGACAGGCATGTTAGTCAGTTCCTTCCTGATAGTATCCGGTAAGGAGGTCTGTGCCAACCAAATCTGTCTACGGGAAAGTATCGCAGACGACATAGAGGCTCCAATGTCCATCAGTCACCTGGTCTAAACCCAAGGGTGTTAAAGATGCCATTTCACGCTCCACCGCTGGCATACCTGCCATGCCCGTTTCTGTAGCATATTGTACATTAGCAAAACGTCTACAACCAGCATTGAACTGGGGTGCAGCTTTGGGGTTATTCCAAGTTTTGCTTAACATTTGTGAATAATCCTCAGTAACAGGGATTGAAAAAGATGAAGATGAATGAGAATTCAGGTAAGAATGTCAGGTTGTGCAACATCCTTATCATTAGCAGAAGACCTGGACCTTATCTCCTTGATCTTCCTCACCCATATCCTGATCATCACTACCAAAAAGCGAGTCATGAGCATGGAGAGAAATAGTGTCAGGAATGTTACCTCTTCCTCCCTGATTTGGAGGGATATCATTTTCAGAGACAACAGATGAAGCTGCATGCTGTTGTGTGTTTAAACCAATATTCTGGGGCCTAAAAACATCCATCTTACCAGCCAAATCCCTCAAGGTTGCAAGAATTTGCATCTGGGTATCAGCTTGAAGATCTGAAGCCCTTGACCTTCTTCCATCAGAACAGGTAGATCCATCATTAACCTCAACAGGAGAATTTTCCCGTCTCCGTTTAAGGGAGCGTGCCTCAGCCATTGATGCTGATGCTCCTCTATCATTAGTTGCTTGTTCAAAAAGTCTTGCTCTTTGCACCCTTTCTTGTAGGGAGAACTCAGCTGCGGCGGGACATGGTCTCTCAATGTCCTCCAGCAAATGGGCCATACCCAGACATGATGGACACTCCCAGTGTCCGTCCTGAGGATGCATGGTAGCATGACAATAACGACACATAGGTTGACTCATAATTACAATACAACTGCGTACAGCTGTAGCCTAGTAATAATACCCTACCATGCGTACAGGAGTTTGACAAATGTTAATAATTTTTTTTTTTTTTTACCAAAAACACCTATCTATACACGAACACACAGATCAAAACAGGTGACAGAGTCCCCTCAGCTGCGAACAGCCGATCAGCGGGTAAACAATTAAGCTCCTTTCAACTGATATGAATAATAGAGCAGAAAAAAATATTAGTATTTTACTCACCACATCCGTATGCTTTTTTAAGCGTCGGAATACAATCCCTACAAAACAAATATTAACATGAATCAAATTCGTAAATTTGTAATGTAAATAAAACCAACCACAGGGAAAATAATTACCGCAATCCTCAGGGGCACAAGGCGCCTGCACTTAAAGTGACGGATTGAGTGGGTAAAGATTCCAAATATCAGCGTATACACGCGGATTTTCTCCAAACCGGTTTTAGAAGAGGCGAGAAAGGCAAAGAGGAAGTGTTCGGTTCATCCGGATGTTTTATAGGGAACCAACCACTTGGGGTCAGTCATCTGACATTATTTACATTAGGTCTCGAGGAGAGCTAGTAGAATGGCGTCATTCAAGGTAAGACCGTGGTGACGGCCTGAGTGAGGTCGAAATAGATCTCCTAGAGGGAAATTTTTCTGGAACTCTAAGATTGAAAATATTGAATGGAGAAGAGCTTGGTTAATTCCATTCAAATACTGTATTAATAACAAAATAAAAGAAATACACTACAAAATTCTACATACCATTTATCCTTCTAAATCTTTAATATCATGATTTTTTGATATTGATATGTGCTGTTTTTGTAATAATGAGAAAGAGACACTGACTCACTTATTTTTTGACTGTGAAGTCGTGAGCCAGTTTTGGACTGATTTGGCAGACTTTATATTTAATTTGTTGAATACTACCCAGATAGCAGACTGACATTGAATCAACGTGGAAATATGACATAGAAACAACGTTGATCTGACATTGTTTTGCTCATCGAATTAACGTTGAACCAACGTCAGACGCGTCATTCTTTCAAAACTAACGGAAAATCAACTTGAAATCAACGCGTTGTTTCAACGTTATGAAAGCAAACCAATTTTCGATTTCATTTAGCTTTGAAGAACGCCGCGTCTGACGTTGGTTCAACGTTAATTCGATGAGCAAATCAACGTTGTTTCAATGTCATGAGAGACGTCGTTTCCATGTTGATTCAATGTCAGTTTGCTGTCTGGGTAATTATTGCTTTACTTTAAAGGATGTTACCTTGTATTATGAAAATAAAAGCAATAAGGATCTGGAATTTATTGTTAACCTTTTTATCTTATTAGCAAAATTTCACATACATAAACAAAAATTCCTTAATTCATCTCCTATGTTAAATTTATTTTGTTATGAGTTTGATTCCTACATTTCTTCAATAAGATTGTTAAAAAATGAAAAATCTGTAAAATATTTACAATGCTATGATACACTCTACACTGTATTTATTTTCGTTTTGGTTGTTTATGTTCTGTTATTATTTGTATGTTAACTTTCTGCAATAAAAAAAACAACTTTTTTGCTACACACTCAAAAGTATGTACCTTTTCTTCACAAAAAGAGTACATACTAGGGGATTATCACGCTGATACGTAGTACTTCCGGATTCTGTGATCTTTGTGCACTGCCACTTCCGTTGAATCACCGATCTCGCTGGCGAACTGATGAAGGACTACACTAAGTTTATTTATACAGCATCCCTGGTAAATTAGTCTGATTCACTAAAGTGCCGGCTGCAAATAAACGTTCTACCTTGTTTTATTTTAAAGTTTTAATCCATTTCTTCCTTATACTCAATTCAGTCGGGAATCCATGAAAACTTAAGTAGGGTTGGCTTTGTTGGTTAGATTTACAAAGTGGAACAGAGTAGTGACATAAATAGCATTCGTCTCAGGCATTGTTGAACTGCTTCGGAAGTGGACATGCACAAAGTTGACAAATCCCGCCCATGAAACCCGGAAGCGTGATAATCCCCTCTTTTAGGGCGTAGTATAAGTAAGCGAATTGGGACGCAGGGCACGATAGTAGAGGTGCGTTCCATTCGACCGTAAGTGGACTGCGAAGTTGACTTCACAGGGTATTTCGCCATCTTAAGTGAGATTCCAATTTGAAGGGAACGAACATGTTTAGTTCGAAGGGCACTGCAAACGGCATAGGGAATAAGGGAACATCGATACATCACTTCACAGGAAGTCAGTGAAGTCCACTTCAACTGATATACCGTCTTCAGGGAGTAGGAAGCAGTGAACACAGCGTAGGGACCCTGTCGAATGGAACGCACCTTAGGTTTTTGAAGCCTAAAGTTGGCGGGGCATGCCGTCGCCATCTTGGCAGTGCGTCACCGTTCGTCACTACCGGATAAATTAAAATGGGCAAAGAGGCGGGACGCGGGTGGAGCTGAGGTGCTAATGCTAGCCTACCGCCCTCACGCTGAATTGACAACTGATTGAAAAAGTTCATGTTTTGCCCTTCGAAATATTACAATAGTTAAGACGTACCTAAAAGTGAGACTATTTACTTTACTTTTTTATCAACTTTATTAATCTCACAAGGGGCAATTAGTTAAGAGCATATACAACAGGACATAACACATATCATCACATTTCTCACAACATACAAACAGTCAACTATGTGCATTGTGATGCATTAATATTCTGCTAGTTAAAAATGTATTAGTTACTTACAATATTGCTGCTCTAAGCATGTGCATGTGACAGTGATTCAAGGCAAGCACACATGTCAGTCGGCATCTCACGTCAAGTGCGCTTTATTCAGTCCATATTCAGTTCATTTTACAATTGATTTTGGCCGCCTCTCAGATTCTCAGATGGGTCAAACCAAAGATATTACCTCAGAACTTCAAGTAAATGAACTAAAAATCCACGCTCATTCAAGGGTGTGCATCTATTGCATGGACGGAGAGAAAGCACTGAAATCATCAGACATCCATTACTGCATACGAGGGAAACAGCGCTCTCGGTCGTTCTCTCCATACTCAACACGACGGAATCCGGGCGATATAACACATGTATTAAATTGTATGAAATAATCCCGGAAAAAGCACAAACATAGCTGAGGGTGACGTTAACAGACAGCAGACAAACGACTAGCAGTGAAAGCGGCGGCAAGACTCAACCTGTCACTCAAGTGGCCACGCCCTTAATTATGCAGAACTTTAAGGCTTAAATATAATTTAAACAGATGAGTTGTAAAAAAAATTCACCCCCCTCACAGTCGTCATAAAGGGCAAAATTAGCGATATAGACCAAAACAACTATTTGCCACCAGGCTGTAAACATGTTTTTTTCTGCTGTGAAGTTAGACATTTTAACTTGAGGGAGATCAGAGCCCGTCTAACGGAGAGCCTTGGCACTTCCTATTAGCCCCGTTGTGTATCATCCTGGTTGCAGTTCCATTAGAATTCCACTGGAGGTGATCGCGGGCGAGAGCAGAATGAATGGGAGTCTATGGGGCTAAACGGCTAAAAGTGTCTCTTTCACCTGCTTGTCGTTAAATTAACATAGATTTTATTGTTGATTCCGCAAGTTCAATATAGATTATAGGCCAAAAGTCGAATGAACGAGTACTTATGTCCTTTTGATTTCTTAAAGGTTAGGCCATTGTTAGCCGGGACACGCTAGCATTCTGCTATTGTGTGACATCATCACATTTTTGAACGGATTTTTAGAACAGATAAGTGAACTTAAAAATGCAATTTTCAACTGAGTGTATTATCTTAGCCCTCCCTTTTGAATGCAACTTTCAAATTACTTGACAAAAAATTATATCCTGAGAAAAGCGGATTTATGGGCGTGAAACCCCATTGACTCCCATTCATTCTGCACTCGACCGCGAGAGACGTGTTACTGCAGCCAGTCCAGAACCCGGAAGTAACTAGCCAGTGCCAATTCTCTTCAATTAGACATAGAGCATCACAGTCCCGCCCACAGCCGGTGCCGGAAGTAAAAATTCAATACAATTTCTCCATTGACATTTGAGATATAAGCCATAAAAACGTAACCATACATGGTAGACTTAAAACCAGCTACGGCTGTACTATGCGATTGTATATGCTCATATAAACGGCAAAAGTTCATGGGGCACTAACCTTGTTTTAAGATAAATGCCTTTTATTCGCGATGTATTGGATAAGTACTTCATTACCCACAATCCTAGACAATCCCACAATCCAACAGTGATGCATCTGATTGGTGGAAGTCGTGTCACGTGTCTGAAACCCCGCGAAGGCGCGTGAAGACTGAAGATCGCGTAATGTAAGTTCATTGGTCGCACTTCTGAGACGTCCGCGCCATTGGATGTGCAGTTGCCACAGCTTAGCTAATGAGCGAGCCAGATACTCAATGTTTTTGCATGTTGAGCTGCAAATGTGTTTGCTTCAGTAAATCGAGGAAAAGGAGTTTCCCTGCACACTCACTATATAAAATTCACTGGAGAAAAAGTTCACACGGCCGTCGTCAGATTTGGAAGTCGCTCAAAAGGCTCTTTCACGGTGGCTTTCAGACGACTTCAGTGAGGCGCGGTGGTTTATGGGAGGAGTAGTTCCTTTGCTCGGAAATGAAAATATGTACACAGGCTTGTACCCTCGACTTTTTTAGATTTTCTCTTCGTTTTTTCACTTGAAATGATGTATTGTATGCTTATGAGTTCAGCCGTAGCTGATTATCCTCAGACATGCTCTAATACTCTTTAGATATGGATTTTACAAAATGTCAATGGGAGAAATGAATGGGAAATTTACTTCCGGCACCAGCACTCTCTCGCAGGGGCGGGTCCACGTGGTGGCCAGGGGGGGCACCGGCCCCCCCTGAAATTCGATTGGCCACCCCAGGTGCCCCCCCTATAAGATGTCTTGTGATTGGTTCATTTTACGGCCAATCAGTTTATAGACTTTACGGAAGTTTGTGATTCAAAGAAGTGCAGCGCCAGAGAAACAACGGTCAACATATTATTATAACTAATGCTGCTGCGTTGCGTAGTGTGAGCGGAAAGTGAACGTGTTCGCCGGGCTGGTCATGTTAGCGCGGAGGTACCTGTGCATCCCGGCAACGTCAGTCCCCTCATCAGAGCTGCGTTTTCAGCGGCTGGACTGAAGCATTTGCTTACACTCGACGCGTCCGCAAGCACTCGCAGTCTGCAGAGACTCGCGCTCACGCGCTGAAGTGCCAGGCGAAAGTGTAAACAAGGCTTGACGGTCACCATACAGGTTGCGGTCGCGTCTGACCCCAGATCATGTCATCAACTTGCTTATCTTTCTCAACAAAAATCAGTAGACTGGAGCAGAAGTTATTTGCGAGTTATTTTTTATGAAGCTTAAAGTAGCCCATAGAAAGTAGCCTAGCCTAATTGATTGTCAGGTAGGCTAATCTCTCTCACCCTTTCTCGACTCCGTGCCTTATGAGTTTCATGTTGACAAAACCTGTCAGATCTAAATGTTATTATGTTTTTGGTTAAGTTATTTTTATTATTATTTATTATTTTGGAACAAACGAGGGTCTCACGAGGGCCAACTCGCAGCTGCAGGTTCAGTTGCGTTAGAGCACCGACGCGCATCTTCAAATTTAGCCTAACCGAACGCCCAGTTTAACTGCCACAAGTTGATCATCTTGTAATAAAGATCTAATCGAGGAAAAACACGCTTTATTTTTGTATTTTTATTACATTTTTAATTTATAAAAAGTGAAATATAATAAATTTGAATATAAAAATATTAATGATTAATCGATAGTCGATCGTTAATTCTTCCGACGATCGGCTAAGAAAATTTAATCGAATGCCCATCCCTAGTTCAGTCAAAGTTGAATAAAACACAATAAAAGTATAATACGCACTATCAAACAAATTAATAAACACTGTCATGGTGATTTTGCATATTTTGTAACAGTGAGTGACCACATTATAATAATTGTCTGGTGACACGTACGTTACTTGTTAATGCATGAGAGTAAGTCAGTTAGATAGTCAGTTAAATTGTGAGTCCTAACTTAGTAATTTATACGTGAAATGACAGCCCTAGAAATGACATGGATGCATTCTGTGCATTTCATTCACAATTTGAATTGTTTTTGTTGATATTGAGAATAACAGACAAACATAAGTGTTTCTTTTTTGAAGGCAGGGAAGAGAACAGTGCCAAGCCATGAAAAGAAGTAAAGATATAGGGAGTTTCTTTAAAAAAAACAAAAAAACAAACAAAACAAGTGTGAGACAGAAGCAACTGAAGAAAATGTCAGGCAGCAAGAAAAAATTGTCACTGGAACAGAATCAGCCAGCAAGGAATCAACAGGCCAGACAGACAGTGATTAATTATTATTATTTGAAAGAGATTGTGAATAAAACTACTGTATATTGTAATGGCAAAACTAATTAAAAGAAAATAGTTGACCTTGTTTCTGCTTCTGGGGTTTTAAAATTGTTCATTATTAAAATTGCTTTTATTTTATAAACTTATAGTTTTATAAAAAAAAAAAAAACACTAAAAATAATAAACACTGGCTCTCAAATTTAACTTAATGGACAGGGATGCCAAAACTAAATTAATCAAAAATGTGCTTTATTACTACATTTGTTTACAAGTAACTTTATTCAAGTTAAAAAAAATAATACAAATCAATAAGATTTATGTATTATACTGTAGAATTTAGCTTTTTTTTTTTTTGGTCACTGGTGGCCACCCCATTTGGAGGCAGTGCCCCAGCATGGCCCCCCACTAAAAATGCTCTAGACACGCCCCTGTTCTCTCGGGCTGTGGGCGGGACTGTGATGTGATGCTCTATTCTCTGGGGAGATACAGATTTGACTTTTGCAGCCAGCCTCATGCGGCCCCTCGATGAATTGCAGTTTAATTCACTTCCGTGTTGGCTTCAAGAGAGAGACGGGGAGGTAGCCCCTTGCTCCATAGATATCTGTGCCTTGCTCTGCACAACTTGCTTAATGTCCCACCCACGGCGCTATCTGATTGGTTACACCTCACGCCTATCAACACTTGCGAGACGGTTGCATGTCCGCGCTGGGCTGTAGAGCTGTGTGTAGATGAAAGGAAGGCAGCATTTAGAATAAACATCACAATCTGATTATTTGTTTCTATGATGACAAGCAGAGCTAGTGTCCCAGTCACTGAGAATGGCCGAAGTTATACACACGGTGTTTCACTCACTCTTGAACGTCTGACGCGAGTGATTTCAATGTTTGCGCGCGTCTAGAGGTTCTGCAGCGCGAAAGAGGCAAATTGATTAACATTGATGATGCATCTTTCTTTTCTATCATTTTGCTGTCTATCTCAGCATCGCGATGTAACATTAACATTATTACTTTCACTTAACAGCAGCAGTAAAACTGTTTCTATGATGGTTTAACTTTGCAATCAATCCGTGGTTCAGGAGAGGCTGATATAAATTAGCCTACCCTATTAATCTATTGATTTAATTATTGCATGTTTTTCGTTGAGCATGATCACAGGTCATATGTGTGGGAAGGTATTAGAGTAAAAATATTGCGTTAGGATACTTCATGAGGGTAATAAGATTTTTTTTCCTGCAAAGCGAAGTTCATGTTCTCATGATTTATTTTTATGAATGTTTTTTTTTTTTCAAAACACCCCCCCCCCCCACTCTGTTTTTTTACACAAATCATATGTTTTTGCTGTTCGATCATAATTGCTGTTCCCTTATGAAGTTTTATTACCATTTATAGAATTAAACTGAATAAAATACCAATTAGTTGCAAAATTTCTGTATAAAGTGTTTATTGCACCCGGAACAAGATGACGGGCAAAAAAAGTTTGACAATTAAGGCTCGAACAAGACGTTTCTGAATGGTTGGTTAACGTAATGCCACTTTGATCTATCTTTGTGTAACTTACTGGCAGAGTAGAGTGACTTAGTGAGATGTACGAAGTGTAATAACACAATGAGTTAACCTTACCAAAATATACTTGAAGAAAACAATATACAGTACAAACCAATGTCCTGTATATATATTGGTGTGCTGAAAAACTATGTACTCTAAAGAATGTGACATCACATTACTCAGTGAAAAGTGCTGAGGACAATTCAGAATTGTTTCAGCTTATGTTTCCCAATAGTGCAAGTACACAATCCTTCGCCTGTAGTGAAAAGAATACCTCATACCTTGTGAATCATGGACTTGCACTTGGACTAAGAACAGTCTGTTGGACAAAGTGAAAAACAACAGCGTCTCTGTTTTACTGTTTGACGATGACGAGTCATTTAACAAAAAGCTTCATTGGAAATAAATGGATGTTCATGTAAGGTTTTTAGATTCGGTTACCAACCCACTATCTCGATTCTGCCTTCCTGGGACATGGAACAGCAGAATCCTGCCTATCACACCTCACTTCATTGACAGAAAAACTGTCTTCATTGCAAATCTCTTTGGATGGCCCCAATGTCAACCCTAAAATTTTACAAGAATTTCAAAATAAGAGTCTGAAGTTACATACAAGGAGTTGCTTGATGTGGGGATATGTTCTCTGCACAATGTACACAATTCATTCAGACATACAATCCATATTGGATATTGGAGAGCAACTTCCTCCACCTGTCAACAATCTTTCCAAAGAAGTTCTGTCCCCATCGGTGGGTTGAAAATGTTGAAGATGCCACACAAGCTTTGGAAGTAATCCCTCATTTGATAAATTAAAAACAAACAAGCAAACAAACAACAACAACAACAAAAAAAAACAGTTAAGGGGGCCAAGAAATGGTATCGGCAAGGATTTCCAGTCAGGATTTAGACCGTACCATAATACTGAGACAGCTCTCATTAAAGACAGAAATTATTTGCTCTTATCATCCGATTGTGGTTGTATCTCTCTATTAGTGTTACTCGATCTTAGAGCTGATTTCATACCATTGACCACTGAAGACAACAATTTTGTTATTTATTTTTAATTATTTTTTATTTTTCTTTATTCATAATAATTTCATAATGTATTTTGTGAAGTCTGACGATGTTTGTACATGTATGCTGATGAGAGATCTGGTAGAGTTATATTTTGCTTAGAGGTATGCAATGTTCACTTAGCAAAGATGTTCCAATGGTGATTATACTTCAAATGTGTACAGTTGGTATGCTCTTTGTAAGGGAAGGAATGTTTCAAATGATGCAAATGTACCATTTGTATACCACTAATGTATACACTGAGAAATAATTTCTTAATGTGGAAGGTGGATTGAACTATGTGTATAAATATATCTTTATAAATAAGCAATGTGCTTTTCTACCTTATACAAGAAAGTTGTACGTCTCTCTGTGATGTATATAAGCTCAATCTTACTGTACCACCTCAGAGAAACAAAAGCATGACAGGGTGAGAGGAAGGAGAAACTGAGGCATTAGGGGGTGAGGGAGGAGAAACACCCAGAAGCCATTTACAGCTGGGATGATGGGGTGAGAGGATAGATAAATGGGGAACAGAGAAATCTGGAATGAAGACCTCCTCGCCTGTAATCTTATATGCCTGTTTCTCTCTGTCTGACACATGACACAATTTTAATTATATCTCTTGGCAAAAGTAACTGGTGTAGCTTCTGTGATTCAACAATAATGGGGAAAGCAGGATTTTCAAATCTACAACCACAACATTCTTTTAAAGTTGGCATGAAACGGACGTTGAGATTGTCATTTTTTCCTTGTTGTGACATATATCCGAGTGAAACAGCTTCTGAAATTAGAAAAAAATGTAGGGTGGGGCTTGATTTTTTCCTTTGGGAATTCATTTGATCGTTTGAGGTTGGGCGTTGCAAACAAAATGGAGGCAGATTTGAATGCGATTCTCTGAGAGGCGGTGCAGCCGTGAAATGCCATTGTGGCTAAGACGGAAACAATTGTCAGCAAATTATTGGATAAATCTTAGAGGGCATGAGGATAGTCATCCAACAAAAAAGGTGTTACAGAAGTGCTGGGAAAAGGAGAGAAGAAAGAAAGAAAGTTTTGGATGGACAGGTGATTTAATTGCCCAAGAAATGGAAGTGTATAATAAAAGATTTGCTAATACTGTTTTATGGCCTGTTAAACCAATATGGACTTTGGAAGTTCCGAACGTTGATTTAGAGCTTTTATTAATTAAAGGAAGTAACAGAAATATAGATATAATCAATGAATATTATACATATAAAAACAACAAGTATAAAGATAGTATTCACATTTTTAAAGACGGGTCAAAGGATTTACAATCAGATCCAACAGGGTCGGCGGTATACATCCCTAAATATGAGGCATTAGCAAAAGAACATCTGACAACCTAAATGTTTATGCTGTTGAATTATGTGCTATAGGTATCGCATTAGAATGGATTGAGCAATCCAGGGATAATAACATCTTAATATGTAGTGACTCTGCATCAGCTCTTATGAGTATGAAGACTGGAAAAGCTAGTAGTCATCAAGAAATATTATATGAAATCTTGTTTATAAATTCAAGGGTATGTAGACAGGGGAAAAATATTATATATGTGTGGATACCAGCACATGTGGGCATTGAGGGAAATGAAAAAGTTGATAGACTGGCAAAAAACTCATAAAAAAAGAGCATATTGACATAGAAATTAAATTGTCAAAATCAGAAGGTAAGAATAGTGTGGAAAAAGGTAATGGAAATATGGCAATATGGGATCAGTAAAGTAAAAAAAGACATCTATACAGGATTCAAAATAAAGTAGGTATTGTAAGAGAGATGTCAAATAGAAGGAAAGAGCAAATTATGTTAACAAGACTTAGAATTGGACATAGCAAATTAAATGGAACTCTTTGTATTTTAGGAAAACATCCCACAGGACTATGTGATGAATGTCAAGAGGAGGATACAGTCAGTCACATTTTTATGTCATGCAGGAAATTTACCCAAGAAAGGCAAGAGTTGAAATATAATTTGCAAGAAATTGGTATAGGACAATATAATGTTAAAAATATATTAGAATATGGGAAGAGTGAGCAAGGAAATAAATATTTATTTTATTTTCTAAAGAGGACTGGACTGGAAGGACGAATTTGAGTATGAAATGACAAGATAACAACCAGTAGATGGCAGTAATGCAACTATTTGGATGCCAACTGCCGTAAAACACCAAGAAGAAGGCGGTGCAGCCACACGGTGCAGCCGCACCTTAATTGCACACCCTTTCGCCATGGCACGTGACCAGAAGAGAAGAGAGGTTAGGTGTGTTGGACATCGGCTGCGGCTGGTTGTAACCGATCGGCGAGAGTTGCCGTGTGCGGGGGCGGGAGGAGCTGCAAACAGAGACGTGAAGTTGACACTTTCTGGTTCCGCGTAATGACCGTTCACGTGGTGTTTGCATACTTTACCACAGCTTAAAGTCCCCGTGAAATCAAAATTGAACCTATTTACTTTGTTAGCGCATATTACTAGTCTTGTGGTGATTAATCCGTGCAAGTGAATATATATATAAAAAATGTTTTACCTTAGTAATCTTTAATCAAAATCTGAAAAGTTACTTCCGGTCTGGAATGGTTTCTTTTTCTGATGACGTAGGTTTCACAGTTTGGGTGGGGAAACGCTTAACCACTCCCCTCAAACCGTTAGTTTGCTATGAGCGAGAGATGGAGAGGAGGAGCGCTAGAGTAAAACCCTGCCCTCTGTTCAATATTACGTTTCACTTGGAAATACGTCACAGCACTGGAGAAAAATCGTTTGCAACTTCCGGTTCACGGGGACTTTAAGTGAGATAAATGCATTATTGGCCAAATACACAGATATTTCAGACACATTTTCATTCAATACTTTACTGCTTCACACAGCATCTGTTTGAACTAGAATAAAGTTCAAAATAAGCCTATATCAATGAAGTGGAGTCAACGTTTTTTAATTAGTTTTATTTTGATAAACATGACACAATATAATAACTGATTTGTGAGCTTTAGTGCAACTAAATAAATATATAAAAACTGATTTGTGAGCTTTAGTGCAACTAAAGGTGTGAGAATAAACACGAAACGCACGTGATCGTTGTCATACGGTAAATCTGGCGAATCGTGGAACAGCTGTGTCATCATCAGAGCTTGTGCAGCCGCTCTTGAGAATCTGCCTTAAAATCGCATTCTTCTAAGGTAAATCCAAGTGAAACCGCACAGTACAGCACAAACACAGTCTTCCAAACTCGATGAAAAGCAGAGAGGAGTAGAAGTTACTGAAGTCTCTGATTCTTTGTTTTGAGTTGATGAGGGTGTTTACAGCTCTGCTCCACCACGTGGATCATTTGCATGTGAACAGCTCTTGCGCACATGGGTGTGGTCACATTAGAGTTAATTAGGATGCGTTTGAGAAACTGTACATGTCACTGCTTTCATACGGATTACTCAAACATAGAATATTTGTTTTTGAGATTGGTGCCAGACGGGCCAGTCTGAGTATTTCACAATCTGAGAAAAAGAGGCTACAATTTGCAAGAGCTCACCAAAATTGGACAGTTGAAGACTGGAAAAAATGTTGCCTGGTCTGATGAGTCTCAATTTCTGTTGAGACATTCAGATGGTATAGTCAGAATTTGGCATAAACAGAATGAGAACATGGATCCATCATGCCTTATTACCACTGTGCAGGCTGGTGGTATAATACTGTGGGGGATGTTTTCTTGGCACACTTTAGGCCCCTTAGTGCCAATTTGGCATCGTTTAAATGCCACAGCCTACCTGAGCATTGTTTCTGACCATGTCCATCCCTTTATGGCCACCATACCCATTCTTTTATGGCTACTTCCAGCAGGATAATGCACCATGTCACAAAGCTCGAATAATTTCAAATTGGTTTCTTGAACATGACAATGAGTTGACTGTACTAAAATGGCCCCCACAGTCATCAGATCTCAACCCAATAGAGCATCTTTGGGATGTGGTGGAACAGGAGCTTCGTACCCTGGATTTGGATCCCACAAATCTCCATCAACTGCGAGAAGCTATCCTATCAATATGGGCCGACATTTCTAATGAATGATTTCAGCACCTTGTTGAATCAATGCCATGTAGAATTAAGGAAGTTCTGAAGGCGAAAGGGGTCAAACACAGTGTTAGTATAGTGTTCCTAATAATCCTTTAGGATCCGCTCGGCGACCCTCTGCATTCACAGGCTGATCTGAGATACAGAAAAGGCCCTGATCCTTCCACTGCATTTCATTATAGCCAAACCTCATTTCATATGTAAATATGAGTTTACCGTGGAATTGTACTGTGTCGCCCACACTGCCCACACACAACCTACTGGATGGATGCTTTCTGCAAAGGGACACCTGTAAGAAATTATAGTCTGCTCCGATCCAACTTCCACTCCAATATAGATTATCTTGAAAGGTTCCTTCACTTAAAAGAGCTTATTTATCATAGAATCAATTCCTTACAATCTTAAAAGTATCACAGTCATGTTCATCACCTATAGCGTGGGAAGGACAGCAGGTATTCAAGAACCATCTTGATTAGGTGGCTTCAAAGAGATGTTATCACCTTAAACATTTGGCCGTATTGCTTTAAACATTTGGCCGTTCTTATTTGAAAGTAGATCAAAGACAGAACACGGCTATTACGACAAGAGCAACTTAATTTAGATTAAGAGGATAGTAACAGGATAAAAGGTTGAAGATTTGAATGTTCGGGGTTCATTCTTCTGACACCGGTGAACCCAAGGTGCTTCGTGTGCCTTGCCACTGCTATGCTGTAAATAAACTTCATTTTTGAGATCTTCGACGTCCACTTCATTTTTTCTTACACAGGCGAGCCACCCTTCCAGGAGGTTTTCAACAAAAAGTGGGGAAAAGGTACGAAAAAAAGCTGTTTTCTTTCATTTATGCTGTTGGAAATCCCAATTAGTCATTGTATTGGGAGACACGCCCACTTCCTTGAGCTTCCTTCACCTGAGGATAATTACCTTACCAATCACCCTCACTAGTGTGTTTCTCTTTGTGCTGACTGTTTGCTCCTCTGCTTGCTGCATGTGTTTGCTGCGTCTATGACTTTGTAAGTTCATTTAAACTTTCTGTATTGATATTAATTTTATAACTGTTGATTTGTTTAAAGATTTTCTTTATGGTGATGTGGAAATATATTTATGTAATTTGTATCAGTAAAGTTAAGTTTGTTTGATTGTAGACACCAGCAATATGCAGCAATTGTAAAGTCATATGAAAGAAATGGGAGAACTAAGAAAGAAAGCAAATGGCAATAAATCAACTGAGAAGTAACTTCTGGACTCATTCCTGTGTTCTAATCGACACACCATTCTGGTAGCACTCATCCTTAACCAGCTAAACACCGAATAATTTACATGGTCCTTCGAGCCGGAGAGGCTGCTGGAATGGAGTCAGAAGATAACCCAGGGAAACTGAAGTGTTCAACTAGGCGTGTGAGGCCTCCGGTGTGGCATCAGGATTATGAAATGGTACATCCCCACTCTTCTGCTACAAATGTTCGAGGTCAGTTACAAGGAGGAGTGAATCCAGAAGCCCTGCTACCATCTGAAAACACTGATGTGAAGTCTCTGACCGAGGAGGTCAAACAGATGAAAAGCATGTTGATGAATTTGGGAGAAATGATGAAGAATATGCAGGACCAAAGTGAATGTTCTTCCTTTACTTCTGATTCACAAAGCTTGCGTGCTGCATCTCCTGAGAGACGGACAGAACAGAGAGATCCATCAGTGGATTTTAGGACATCCTTTGTGCAGGAGCTAGGAGAATGTCTGCGTCAACATAAGGGAGAGAGACAAAGCCTGCCTCCTCTCTCACCATCAAGGTTGAGTGGACCAAGCACTCTTCCACCTCCACCGGCCTCTATGCTTCCTACACCCTCTGCCCAATCTAGTAGAGAACCAATGAATATGCAGCCAGGCCTAAACGTTCATGCACTACCTGAGCCATCAGTTCCCTGTCAGAGAAACTTTACTCCACAACACCCTATGAATGCAAATCCGGCCACGAGGTGTCAATCAAGACTTATCTCAAATCTACGATTTTGGTCATCAAGGATGTTATCCCAGTGACCCTCAGTTAGCAAGGAGTGATGTCCACCAATATAGTCAAATGCCAGGAAACGCTTTCTACTTTCCAGGCCCTTTATGCCCTCCATGGATGCTGCCGCCTTATGTTCCAAACGGTGGAGTATTTAGGCCTCCGTATTTCCCTTATCCTTTTCCCGATCTGCCATATGCCTTACCTATCCATTCAGAGTATGTGGATCCACTAGCTGCCGCACGACAATCTCCTCAGGCTCCCCACGGGCCTCTACCAGCTCCATCTATTAGAGTGACGGCTTCTGCTACTAATCCCCTAGTCATGCCTGCTTGTGGTTCTCGCTATTTGTCTCAGTGCCCAGCACTAGTCGATCCTGGTAGGCACCTAGAAGAGTATCCAGCTAGTGACCCTAGACATGTTCAATGCCATTCTGTTGCTGATATGATTCCCATAGTCTCGGCGTCCCAGTCTCATGAAGCACCTGCGGATTGTGTGCATTCTGCCCATAGGGTTCATTCTACGACAACTGCTCACTCCGGTCTTCCAGCCCAGTCAGCAGTTCCTGTATCCTATATATCAGTGCCCCCTGTTCAGCTCGGAAGGTCAGCATATGAGAGGCCTTCATTTCCGTTTTTTAGAAGAGAAGACCCTCATGAGTTTGCAATGCTAAATATGGCTCTGGAGAACTTATTGCCACTTGAGGAAAATGAGCAGTATAAATATCATATTCTTCTTGATCACTTGAAATTGGATTCAGCCCGTCATCTTGCCCTCGCTTATGCTCATCATCCACAGCCTTACACTACTTCTTTACAAGCTCTTCGGAAGAGGTACGGCCAACCCCAACATCTGGTGTTAAGAGAAATTACTTCTGTCCAGAGCCTTCCAAATGTTCGTTCTGGAGATTCTCGAGGATTCAGTCAGTTTGCCGTACGTATTAGAGCTTTGGTAGGCATGCTTCAGACCTGGGGTCATGGCGAAGGTGCAAGGGAGCTGGCCTGTGCGTCTCATGTCCATCAGCTGCTTAGTAAGCTCCCCCCTGACCAGGTTGCTAGTTTTGCCAGACAAACCCGACTATTAAGACCAGATGTGCCGTATAATCTGATAGACTTTGCCAACTGGTTAGAGGAAGAAGCAGAATGTCAAAGTTTGGCTGTTCAAGTGAGTGAGCCATCACGGAGGATTACAGGGCCACTGGCCAGAGATCATTCCACCGCCACTTTCTTTCAGGGTGTAAGTCAGGAAGGGAGTGCTAGAGATCACATCCAGAATCAAAGCACTAATCCTCGTGTGAAATTCTCTAGTGAATCTGCATTGCCATCCTGTGCTTTCTGTGACAGTCAAGCTCACCATCTTAGTCGGTGTCCTGGATTTCGAGAATTTGATGCAGCCGCCAAGGAAAAGTGGATTACGGACAATGGCCGCTGCTGGAGGTGTGGACGTTCCCATCGTTCATCTAACTGCAACTTAAAGAAAGGCTGCCCCCAATGCAAAGGTCGGCATTTAGGAATCCTGCATGAAGTGAATACTCGTAAAAGTGAGCAACAAATTCTCTATCTGAGGAGGCCCAGTGGACTCAATTCTGTACTCCTTAAAGTGGTAAGAGTTGTCTTGACTCATAACGGGAAATCTCTGGAGACCTATGCCATTCTGGATGACGGTTCAGAAAGAACCATGCTTCTGTCATCTGCTGCGGAGGGTTTGGGCCTCAATGGGGCGGCGGAGACCTTAATCTTGCGCACAATCAGACAAGGCACAGAGAAAATTGTGGGTGCTACAGTGTCATTTTCAATTTCATCAGCTTCCCAACATCAGAAGAAATATGAAATCAAAGATGCTTTCACTGCTAAGCAACTAGCTCTACCTGAGCAGACTTACCCGATCACCACTCTGCAGAGACGTTATCAGCACCTCCAAGGCTTGCCAATGCAGGAGTTCCATAAGATCAGACCATTGCTGTTGGTTGGTGCAGACCATTCTCATCTCTTGTGCTCTACGGAATGTGTGAGATTTGGCCCCCCTGGAAGTCCAGTTGCCCTGCACACTTGCTTAGAATGGACGTTGCATGGTCCGACCTCTCTGGTGCAAGAATCCAGTTCTGATACCCGGTGTCTTCTTACTTCGCTTGACAAAGACCAGTTACAGAGGGATGTGGAACGATTGTGGCAGATCAACATATTTCCATATTCTAAGAATTCTAAAGCTGTTATTAGGTCCAAGCAGGATCAGCAAGCCTTTGAGTGCCTGGAGCAACAAACCGAGCGTCATGAGATTAATGGAATAGAGAGATATGCCACTCCTTTGCTCAGAGTCAAAAATTCCCCCTTATTGCATGAGCCTCCTGCCAAGCCTGCAGTCGAACACGCAAAGCCTGCAGTGAGGCCTTCCGACGAACTACCAAAGCCTTCCGACGAACTGCCCGAGCCGCCAGCAGTCAAACCCGTAAAGCGTCCTGTCAAGCCTGCAGTGAGGCCTTCTGACGAACTGTCCGAGCCCTCCGAACTGTCCGAGCCCTTTGACAAACTACCCGAGCCGCCTGCAGCCGAACCCGCAAAGCCTCCTGTCAAGCCTCCAGTGAAGCCTGCAGCCGAACCTCTGAAGCCTGCAGTGAGGCCTTCCGACGAACTGTCCGAGCTTTTTGACGAACTACCGGAGCCATCAAAACCCCTTGGCTACGTGTCATTGAACATCTCGGACACGGATTCGATAACGCCAAATATTCTTCTGATGGGGCGGCGAGACACGTCCCTTCTACAAGTAATGTATGTTGACTCTGAGCTCTTGACCCATAGGAAGTGGAGACACAGTCAAATCCTTGCTGGGTTCTGGGTTCGCTTTATCAAGGATTATCTCCCAAGCCTTCAGTCCCGTCAGAAGTGGAAAGCAGATGGTCCCTCTATCTCAACTTCTGTTGTGGTCATCTTGATGGATCCTCAGCTCCCTTGTAGTTCCTGGCCTATAGGGACAGTCTCTAAGGTCCTGCCTAGTTCTGATGGCTGCATTCGAGTGGCTGGGATCGTCATAAATGTTAAATAATTTATCCGTCCAGTTAGCCGATTAATCGTTCTTCCTGCCTTTCCCATTGATCCTACTGTATGAGTGGGATTTCTTAGGACAAATATGTTGTCATATTTGGGGGCGGCTGTTGGAAATCCCAATTAGTCATTGTATTGGGAGACACGCCCACTTCCTTGAGCTTCCTTCACCTGAGGATAATTACCTTACCAATCACCCTCACTAGTGTGTTTCTCTTTGTGCTGACTGTTTGCTCCTCTGCTTGCTGCATGTGTTTGCTGCGTCTATGACTTTGTAAGTTCATTTAAACTTTCTGTATTGATATTAATTTTATAACTGTTGATTTGTTTAAAGATTTTCTTTATGGTGATGTGGAAATATATTTATGTAATTTGTATCAGTAAAGTTAAGTTTGTTTGATTGTAGACACCAGCAATATGCAGCAATTGTAAAGTCATATGAAAGAAATGGGAGAACTAAGAAAGAAAGCAAATGGCAATAAATCAACTGAGAAGTAACTTCTGGACTCATTCCTGTGTTCTAATCGACACACCATTCTGGTAGCACTCATCCTTAACCAGCTAAACACCGAATAATTTACATATGCTGTTTTGTCAGGAAACCCCTTGTTTTGAAAAATCTAGAACAGAAAAATTTAAGGACAGAAGAGAATTTGGTTTATTCAGTCTTAGCAGGAGGAGTTGTTAAGCCCATTCTGTACGATTTTGTTTAAGATTCTAATGGAACTGAATCAACCCGGAGTAGTGTGGTGACAGAGATGTATTAGAATTGTTGTTTCTAAAGTAAATGAAACAAAGTGCTTAAGTGTAAAGTTTCTAAAGTAACTGAAACTTGGGGTCGTTCTCTTATAATTCTGTTGAGATTCTAAAGTAAGTGAATCAACCCGAAGTAGTGTGGTAGCAGAATTATATTAGATTTGTTGTTCTCTTTCATAGGTTCACTCAACGCTGCGGATAGCGCAGTGGGATATTCTCTGAATATGCTGATTGTCTGAAGCCCAATACAATCACGCCAATTCATTGGCTGATGGCGCTCGCGCAATCTGGCCCCGCCCCGACGCAATTACGTCGCATAATCATATACGCGCGTGCGCCATCTTCCCCTCAGATTTCTCTGCCTTCACGAAGCGATCACATCGTCCTTCGTCTCGGTTTTTCTAAGCCTAAAAACGGATTATTCAGATTCTTGCACTTCAGCGACTGCACAAGTGGAACTCTGTTCTCCTTCCAGTGAAGCTGCAATGGAGTATCGACGTTGCTCTCCGCCATGTGCTCGCTTCATCGCAAGCGAAGACCCTCACAGTAAGTTTCAGGTGTTCAGGTGTTTCACAGTAACACATCAGGTGTTTGGGTTTCTCACATGCGCGTGAGGCCGTGTTGGGTTCGCGCATGGATGGCGCATGAGGCCATCCTTCAGGCCTACCAGGCCGATATCCATAAGGAGATGGATGAGGGTAGTGGTGTCACTCCTGAGGCTGTGAAGGAGCTGCGTATGGCCACAGATTTGGCCTTGAGGGCCACCAAACATACCGCACGTGCGGTGGGCCTCTCTATGGCTGGTGCGGTTGCTGCAGAACGCCACTTATGGCTCAACCTCACTGAAATTCGCGATAGAGATAAGGTTTTCCTCCTCGACGCTCCTATTTCTCAGTCAGGTCTGTTTGGGGAGGCGGTCAATACAGTGGTCGAGAAATTCCGTTCCTCCAAGTCTCAATCCGCCGCTTTTAAGCAGTTCATACCCAGGAGAGTTAGGGAATCCCCCGCTCCCTCCCCTGCCCGAAGACCTAGAGAACGTTTTTCTCAGGGAGCGGAGTCCTCTTCCAGGAGGGGTGAACCAGCGCGTCCCCCACCTCCCACGGTTTGGGGAGCCAGCGGTCACCCGTTCCCCCGTCAACGACCTCACAAACGTGTGCAGCTGAAGCGATCCGACCAGCCGCCCGCTCCAGCTGCCTCGTCCCGCTCCTGACCCTTTGGTCGGGAAAAGGAGAGCTCCTCCACAGGCACGAGGTTGGGACAGACCGCGCAAGCGTTTCTGTCCACCTCCAACCAGCTCTCCTTTTCTTACCCTGTCTCCTTCGCCACCCTGGGTGTTTCGAAGAGCAGGCCATATTTCACCGCTTCTACGCAGCCCGGTGCGAGAGGAAGGAGACACCCTGGGTTTTCTCCCCTCTCCCCCAACACTTTCTTTGACTGCCGGTCACGTCCTCAGAAACGCTCTTCCTTTTTCTCTGGAGCAGGCAGGCCCGGTCACCCAGACCTCAGCATTAGCACCTCTCATCGCATGTCAGGACGCCAAGGGCTCTCCTGCACGGCCAACCTTGCAACTCCACGACCTTCAGCACGACACCCTCACTCAGGTATGTCATATGCATTGCAACACCCCTCTTCCTCTTTCACATTTCTTTCCAGAATGGGAGCGGTTACAAGGGGTATCGCCGTGGATTCTTCGCACAGTTCGGTTCGGCTACACTCTCCAGTTTTGCCGCAACCCACCTCGGTTCAACAGGATTTTTCCTACTGTAGTCAACAGCGCCACTCAGGCTTCTGTGCTACAGCGGGAAATTTCTTCCCTCCTTCTCAAAGGTGCTATAGAGGAGGTTCCTGCGGAGGAAACCGAACAAGGCTTCTGCAGCCGTTATTTCCTGGTTCCGAAGAAAGGCGGTGGCTTGCGTCCCATTCTAGACCTCCACAGACTAAATTTCGCCCTCTTCAGGGGAAAATTCAAGATGTTGACATTGAAAGCCATCATCTCTCAGATTCGGCCAGGAGATTGGTTCGTGACAATAGACCTCAAGGATGCCTATTTTCACATCCAGGTCGTGCGGCGTCACAGAAAGTTCCTCAGGTTCGCCTTTGGAGGGAGGGCGTTCCAGTACGAAGTGTCCTCCCCTTTGGCCTTGCCCTGGCACCGAGAACGTTCACGAAATGCGTGGATGCAGCACTGGCCCCCTTGCGGCTCCAGGGCATCCGCATTCTCAATTATCTGGATGACTGGCTCATTCTAGCCCAGTCCAGGGAGTTGGTTACCCACCACAGGGACACTGTTCTCCGCCATATTCAGTCTCTCGGCCTGAGGTTGAACGTGGAGAAGAGTGTTCTTACTTCAGATCAGCACACAGTCTTCCTGGGTGTGCACATGGATTCCGTTCGTATGCAGTCCCGGTTGGCTCCTGCACGGATTTGCAGTTTGATGACATGTTTGGCCCGCTTTTCGCTTGGCCATCATGTCTCTGTGGGCACTTGCCGCAGGCTTCTGGGCTTAATGGCCGCAGCCTCCCCTGTGCTACCCCTGGGTCTGCTCCACATGAGACCCTTCCTGTGGTGGATGAAGCTCTCAGGCATCCGGCCCACTGGGTCAGCCTTTCGCCTGTTGAGGGTGTCGGGCAGTTGCTCTCGCGCCCTGTCGATTTGGCGGGACCATCTCTTTCTTCAGAAAGGGGTCAGCATGGGAACAGTATTCCGTCGCCAGATGCTTACGACGGATGCCTCTCTAACCGGTTGGGGAGCAGTTTTCGAGGGCAGGCCAGCATGTGGGGTCTGGACGGGCGAGACCCTCGCTTGGCACATAAACTGCTTAGAACTGAGAGCCGTCTTCCTGGCTTTGCGTCATTTCCTCCCTTTTCTAAAGGGTCACCATGTCATTGTCAGGACGGACAACATGGCGGTAGTTTCCCATGTAAACCGGTAAGGAGGTTCTCGATCTCGCACCCTGGACACTTTCAAGGACACTTCACGAGAACGTTCACGAAATGCGTGGATGCAGCACTGGCCCCCTTGCGGCTCCAGGGCATCCGCATTCTCAATTATCTGGACGACTGGCTCATTCTAGCCCAGTCCAGGGAGTTGGTTACCCACCACAGGGACACTGTTCTCCGCCATATTCAGTCTCTCGACCTGAGGTTGAACGTGGAGAAGAGTGTTCTTACTTCAGCTCAGCACACAATCTTTCTGGGTGTGCACATGGATTCCGTTCGTATGCAGGCCCAGTTGGCTCCTGCACGGATTTGCAGTTTGATGACATGTTTGGCCCGCTTTTCGCTTGGCCATCATGTCTCTGTGGGCACTTGCCGCAGGCTTCTGGGCTTAATGGCCGCAGCCTCCCCTGTGCTACCCCTGGGTCTGCTCCACATGAGACCCTTCCTGTGGTGGATGAAGCTCTCAGGCATCCGGCCCACTGGGTCAGCCTTTCGCCCGTTGAGGGTGTCGGGCAGTTGCTCTCACGCCCTGTCGATTTGGCGGGACCATCTCTTTCTTCAGAAAGGGGTCAGCATGGGAACGGTATTCCGTCTGCAGGGGTTTATTTGGATTTTAATGAACTGACAAAAACACATATGAATTTATATGCATGTACACATTCAAGAAGGACCAAAGAACCCAAGACTCGGAAGGGGAGAAAGAATGCACACTGCCTGCTCAGCGAATCTCAAAAGAGGAACTAAGAGTCGCATGACTATTGTTCGCATGACTATTGTGTTGCAAGTGTATCCGTTACTATTGTGTTGCAAGTGTATGGAAAAACCCAGATGGTCTGAGAGATTGGGTCACACAGCCAGTATAAATAAGGCTGCTTTTTCAGTGTTAGTTGTTGCATCTTGCTAGAAGATTTTTGCGTGCATCCTCGAAGGTAATCATTCTTCGGTCCAGCTTGCTGGAACATATATTGCTTTAAACTGCTTAGCTGTATGATGATAACTTGACCTGCTCATAGAAAGACAAGGTTAGTTATTCATTTGATATTTGAACTGTGTATGTTAAGAAAAACTTTGTGACTGAACCACTTATACAGGACTGCCCTGTTAAGTTGGGAGAAACTGAGGTATTATAATCTGTAACCTTTTCTTTTGTTGCTACTATTAACAATCATTGTGTAACCAGTGTTATTATCGTTTGTATAAATAAATTTTCATTTTATAAAGATAAAAGTTGAATAGTTCTTTGCCTCGGGTCACAATACCAGTTCTATAAGCAATAGTAAGAGCATTAGAGCTACCCTTGCTAGGGCAAGAGGTCACCAGGACTCCACGGAAGCATCTCCACGGAGGGTGAGTATGAATTGCATTGATGGTTGTTGCTAGTAATAATGTATTGGTTCACAAGAGTGTAGGGATACACCTAGATTTACTGGTATAGGTTAAGCGAGCTATAAGGAACGTTTATCCAGAAATTCTGACCTGACAGCAAAAGGCACCTGGCCACTTCGATACCAGGCGCTCTTCAGGGCTGAGGTAATACCAGATCTCACCACATGGGGGCTCGTCCGGGATTAATTATTATCAATTTAATAATTTGAATCCGAGTGAACAATAATTATTAAAACACCATCAAAATCCGCTAAACAGTGTCTCCAGAGTTAAAGGAGAGGGTTACCGAGAGTAACTGTGTCTCCCTAGTGCAAAGAGGAAGTTACTGAGAGGGTGCTTCCTCATATTAACTGTAAAAAATCTTCAGGGACGCCTGAGAGATAAATTATATGGTTAAGCACTAAAAGGGGTAATTGATCCAGAGGACTGCGCAGAGGGACCACACGAGTACCCAATATATATAACCTCGAAGAAGGATAATTACCAGAACTCTCGAAAGGCAGACACACAGTCATGGACAAGATAACTCATATTGCTTTACTCCCACCAGATAAATTTAGCAAGCGCTTGAAAGACGCAGGGCTAAAAGAAACTGAGGAACTCATAGCTACCGAGTGTACTTTGTATACACCTACCGTCGACGGATTAAGAAGGTTAGTCCAAACCGTTGGCGAACAAACTCGAAGTGATAAGATCACTGTAGAAGTAGGGGACCATGATGTCACAATACCGTTAGTTCCGGGTAAAGAAATCCAGGTAACTAGAGACGGGATCCCCGACCAACGGGCTCGAGGCTCGGCTGGATCTCCGTCCCCCTCAGCACATACTGACCGGGAAGAGCCAGCCGAGAGCGTCTATAGCCGCTTGGAAAGGGCAGGCGCTAGAGCAGCGATAGGGTCGGGGGCAATACCTAAACATGCGAACTTTATCACCGGTTTCTCTCCCGCGAATTGGGAAGAAGAAACATGGGGGGAAAAGAATTCCGTGTTTAAACCGCGTCAGACTTCCACCGAGAAAAAAGATAAATACGGAAAACTGGTGCAGGAAGACTCCAGTGATAGCTCGAGTACGTGTTACAGCGAAGATGAGATGTTGCCTAAACGAAAGAAAGTTAATTATAAGCGCTCAAAGAGTCTGTCGCGTGAGAGGCGAAGTAGTTCGGGTCAAAGGGAGCATGAAAATCTCGGGGGTAGAACATTTTTAACCTGCCCGGGTCTAGTGTTAGATTCGCAAGATCCGCAGTGGTCAGCCCTTACAGAAGTGCAGCAGAAAGTAGTCAGACTGGCCGTGGGGCCGACCTCGGATGAAATCTTAGACATGCCAGGAACTAGTTTCAAGGCTAAAATAGATATGCTGGCGGAACAGCTGGATTGTATGCAAAAGTCATTATGCTACTTGCTGTTAGATGGTCATAAGCCGGCCAAGCAAGAGCCAACCGTTAATGACGTGAGAAAAATGAGGGAGACAACTTACAGGGAACCGGAATCTAATAGAGACAAGAATAAGAGCAAAAAGGAAAAAGCTCAACAGAGAGATGGCTCCGCTAAAATAGTTGCCAGGGAAAGCTTCGAAAAATCCCGCGGTAGGGAAACACATAGGCAAGTTGTAAAATATGAAGAGGAATCTTCAAACTCGCAGTCCGAGTATGACTATTTGACCTCTGACACGGAGGGGGATTGCGGGGGTGAAGAAAAGGTATTCCCCTTGAAACAAGGAGTAGATTTATCTCTCACCGCGGCTCTGGCAAGACAAAAAAGGGAAAAGAGAAAGTCAGATAGAAAAGAGGAAGACGTTAGTCTGAAGCCTAGGCGGGGACCACCGAGACAAGCCAAAGGCGACAGAGTGTCTGCAATTCAGTTACTGCAAAACATGAGATTCCAAGGTGCCAAAGATAGCATGCAGAAGGCAAGAATGATAGCAGCTCTAGGAAAGACGCTGAATGCATCCACTGCCTTGATAGAGCAGATGATCCGACACCACACTGGGATATCGTTGAAGTTGCAGATAATAGAATCCCATTACGATCATGTGATAGGGAAAAATGAAAAAGCGGAAATAAGAGATGAGTTAGAGGTAGTAAAAACTGTAGGCTTATGGGCATACCTCTCTGAGAAAGCCGACAAGGGCTGGACTGAAGAAGAGGTACTGGCGCAATTAAAACAGCTGGCTCCTGAGCTGCCAGGCTGTAGAGAAATCACTCGCTGGGGGGCAGAAACTGATTGGTCTGAAATATCTAAATTCGCAGTGCGGTACGATAGAGACACTGTAAGAATACGGGAGGAAAGATCAGGCCGAGGTAGAAGCCGACCGCTAGAGGGGGTTAGAATAAAGCCAATAACTGACTTCAAGCCTAACCAGAGTAGGTCGAGTAATGATGACAGAGTTAAGCCAGTCAGGAGAGAGCCCTCAAAGAATCGCGCTTACCAAAAACCTAAGCACCAGCCCAGACAAGAACAGAGAAACAAGAGTGAGCAAAAAAATGGCTATATAGACTCGGAAACATGGGCAAAAATGACAGATGAACAAAGGAAGGCGCAGAGGGAGAAGCGTCGCGGAAGAGAGGCGCGGAAACCAGGGCGCGCAACAGCGGTCCGAACTAATAAGTCCGCTAGAGCTAGTCACCAATAGGACAGAAAGGCTCCAGGAAAAGCGACCATTGCTTCTGATCTAGTTGAGGAGACAGAAGAACAGGATTTGTTTATTAATTATAAGGGGATTAAGTTCCGTCTCGATACCGGAGCGGAAATAACATCAATCACCGAGCTGCCTCCCGGGGCTGAGAAGCTAAGTGGGCAATATAGGGTGTATGGTTTTAGTGATGAAATGAAACCAGTGACTAGAGATAGATATTTCTGGGAAGGAATACACTGTATTGTAGACAGCTCGAATTTAATGAGTCTTAAAGATGCGATCTATGTTAAGGAGTTGAACGATAGGAATCCTGATAATGATAAACGAATCAGATGGCTGAAAACGGTCGACCTGGAGCACGAGATAAATAGACTCGTAAAAGAGACTCTATTACCCAAAAATGAGTTGAGGAAATTATTAGAGAAGTATAGGAATAGTTTTGCAAAGAGCAAAAATGATTGTGGAAAATTAGATGATAAATACGAGTACACCATATTAGGGGGAATCCCCGCGCCGCAGAGACAGTATCCGCTGAATAAAGCCGCTTATCCGGAAATAAGAGGGACATTGAATGAATTATTGCGCAAAGGGATCATAAGTGTGGGGGAGAATTGTCCAACGAATGCCCCTATACAGGCGGTAATAAAAATTGATGGCTCGTACCGTTTGGTGTGTAATTTTAAGGCGCTGAATAAACTAACGGTGCCAGACACCAGATATTTGATCAATGCTAGGGATGCGACAAACTGTTTGGATGACGGCAAGATATTGTCAAAAATTGACTTGGCGAATGGATTCTGGTCGGTGCCTCTAGCAAAGGATAGCCGGGCAAGGACCGCTTTCACTTTCGAGGGAAAGCAGTACGTTTTTAATCGATTACCTATGGGATTTTGCAATGCGCCTAACGCCTTCCAGGCAATAATCCTGGAAATATTGGAAGGACTGCCCGTTACGGCTTACATTGACGATGTATTGATAGCTACGCAAACCACGGAGGAACACATGAGAGTCCTGTCCGAAACTATTAGGAAATTGGCGGACGCTGGTTTTCTGTTGAACTTGAAAAAGCTAGAATTAGGAAAGGAGAATGTCAATTTCTTAGGATTTGAAATTTCGGGGGCCGAAAGGGGCATAGCAAAATCGACGCAAGAAAAATTAGAAGAGTTGAAAAAGGAACGTATCACAAATTTGAGGCAGCTGCAGAGCCTGCTGGGGAGATTAAATTTCGTGCGAGACCTGATTCCAGGGTATAGCGCCAAGGCTAAAATACTGTACAAAGCAACGGCAGGAAAAGAATTTCATTGGGATGATAGATTGGAAAGTATCAAGTGCGATATTATTAACATGGCTTTGGCCTCAGGGCGAATTGTCAGGAGGAACCCTGACAAAAACCTCAGGGTTAAGATTGATAATACCCCCGAGGAAATGGAATTGATATTATATAACGAAGGGGATTCAAAGTCCCCAGTTATGTTCATTTCGCACGAGAAACCCGCTAACCATAAGAAGCATGAGAATATGTCACCTGTTGATATTCTAGCCACAATTGCTAGGAATCTGCTCGTTATTAAGGCATTGGCGGCTGAAAAGTTGATTATTATAGTTGCTAAAGGGGAGGGGATCGACCTCTTGGCAAGGGAAGCAAAAAACTTGGTCAATGAGAATAAGCGCGTGCATGTTTTCACCTGGTCGAAGTGGATAAAAATAATTGATGATAACCAATTTGAGTTTAGGAATGAGAAAAGTCCGAAAAAGGACAGGAGGACCGTAATAGATCCGGAACAGATTTGCTACTTCACGGACGGTAGTTCGGAGAAGGGAGAAACCTGGTGGGGATTTATGGTCAAATTGAAAGGAAAAATTATTCACAAAGAAAAGGGCAGATTAGATAATGACAAAAGCGCGCAGGAAGCTGAGGTTACAGCGGTTGCGAAGGCAATAATGCACATGAGGGACAACAATCGTAAAAAATGCGTATTAGTCACCGATAGTGAATACGTGTATTTGGGCATTGTTCAAAACCTGTCCACATGGGAACAGAATAATTTTTATAATGCTAAAGGTAAACCACTGGCGCAGGTGGAATTGTGGAAAATCATTAGTGAATGTGCCAAGGTAGTGCAACCGAGAGTGTTGCACCAGTCCAGTCATACGGTCCAGAAAACTCCAGCAGCTGTGGGAAACAGGGAGGTGGATCAGTATGTGCGCGTGAGGGCGATTACTAAAGAGAGTGAGGGGAACCTACTCCAAGAGCTGCACGATAAGCTTAATCATCCGTCCACGACGTATGTTGCGAAATATTGTAAGCAGCTGGGACTGCATGTGCAAAATCTAAAGACCAGCTATCAGAAAATTAAAATAAAGTGTCCTGATTGCAGAAAAGTGATGTCCAGTGTGCATCACGATTTTGGGCACATTAAGACGGAAAAAGAGCACGAAGAAATAAGTGTAGACTTTGCTGGGCCTTTATATCCAAAGACTAAGATGAAGAACGTGTATTTTTTGGTGGTAGTCGACAACTGTACCAATTTTACGCAGATTTATCCGTGTCCACAGGCGACCAGCGCGGTGGTAGTGAACAGTCTGAAAGAATGGATAAAGTACCGGGGAAAGCCCGAAAGGGTCCGCGGAGATAATGCGCATAACCTTACAGGAAGTGAAGTGGAAACGTTTTGTAAGGAAAATGGTATAGCCCTAGTAAAGGCCGTGAAATACCAAGCCGCAAGTAACGGGATCGCAGAACGCGCCGTGCGTAGTGCAAAAGAGTTTTTCGTGAAGAATCAGGGTTTAGGTGATTGGGATTCGATCGTTAACCTGTGTACGCATTATCTTAATTACAGGGTCGACAAACCTAACCAAAAGCCCGAACCGCCAGATACAAGCAAAAACCCGTTTAAGGTAGGACAGACAGTTTACATCCTACTTAAACGCAAAGATAAGAGATTCAGGGCAAAAACAGGGACTGAAGATAAGGTAGTCGAGTTAACCTCCAATACTACCGTTAGGTTAGAGGCGAACGGGATTTGGTCAATCCGAAATCTGGTGGGGAGTAAAGATTGGGTATAAGAAATGAGTCAATTCAGTACAGCCAAAGTGTCGTTCCAGCTGGGCGTGAAGTGTCCAGCAGAGGGCGTCATAGTAGTGTGTAAGGATTTGAGTGATTCATTCTTAGTGAAGACATGGCATAAAGACTGTCGGGAGGGAACTCCGTCAGTTAGGAGGAAGCCAATTGACTGTGTGTTCTGTAGCAAACAGGACGTTTGCAGCCTGCTCTGGGAGGGGCCGAGAGAGATACGGGAAAGTCAGGCGTGGCTGAGAGCTCAGCTGACAATTTTGCCCAAATGGTTCAGCACAGATAGGTCCATTGGGGCCTGTGCGGTGGGAGACGTAACTGTATGCGGAAGCTGTCGAACACAAAGGCAGCTATGGAGTATATGGCAGTATGAGCTAGCCGTAGGTACTTGTGGATGCAACACCTGTACCGACTGTAGATTGAAGTACAATCTACGAGGTCAAGAATGTAAGTGTACATTAAATGACCTAGGTGAGCTTGCAAAATGTGAGAGATGCAAGCTGATGCTGAAGAAACGATGGTTAAAAGTCACCAGTTTCAAGGGTGTCTGGCAAACTAGAAAAAGCGAAACCAGCTTGGGATGTTTGGCCAAAGACAAGATCATGGCGGAATGGGAAGTGAATCCATTGGCCTTGATCAGCAACACGGAGAAAGCTTTCTTGTGGGAAAGGTTGCTGTGTTCAGGGGGACCGGTTCCAAGAGATTCGGATCCGTTAGTGAAAGGTGGGGTATTAGATGTAACCCTAGCCAGAGACAGCGACCTAGACCTTTGGAAGGAAGTCATAAGAGACCCAGTGTATGAGAAGGGGCACCCGGTTAGTTATAAAACCAAAGGGGTGTATAAAGAAACAAGTATGCATGAGATGATTACTGACTTGATTAAGGAAATGTCTTTTCAGGAAGAGTATCCCATTTACATGCCCAGAGAATATAGCCATTATGTCAGGGAAACTTCTCTGACCGTAAGGGCTAGATCACAACAGACTTTTGTAGGGACAGATAGGGTGAAGATTAAAATGGGCCTTGGCAACAGAAGTGAGCTGTGGGAATTCAGGGTGCATTTGACCACTACGTCCGACTTTCTCGGAGTAGGGAAGGCAATAGAAGGGGTCAAACTTATCAGATCAAGCATAACAAAACCCAGCTCACTGAGCAGAATGACCATCTGGATCAGACAAAAGCTAGGGAAAGTTTAGGTTGATGTATGTCTCTGTGTCTGTTGTGTGTTTTACAGAAGCAGGATGGTGAAACAGCGGAAACATCTGAAGAGGAAGTACCTAAAGCTGCAGAGGAAGCGAAGCAGCTTGGGAATCGGGCTGTTGTCAGCGCTGACTATGCTGGGAGCAGCATTGTTAATATTGGGTCTGGGATTATCAGTAGATAACGAGACAGAAGTGGTTAGCGTATCATCCTGCTCTGTCGTTGAAAAATTAGTGTTAAAAATATGCTATAAGCAAACGGTAAATATTGGTGGGGTGAAATATGGCTCGAAAATGATAAGGGACATGTTTAAAGGAATGATAGAACATATAGATAAATCATTTTGGAACTGTACAGGGGCTCGGAAAATAAGTGCTACGAAGGGGCCAGCTCTTTACGGGGGTAAAGTAATTAAGAATAGTACCAGGTGGAGATGGAATATTCTCGACGGTCATAATCAGACGCACGTAAAGCTAAAAGGCCTAAAGTACAATCTCACTGATATCACTAATTTGACGTTTAGTAAGCATGTGTACAAAATATGGAATAGTCCTGTACTCCAGATAACCGGAGTGCAACATTGGGATTGTTTGACCAAGGAAATTGTTACGGAGCATAGTAATAAATGGTTGGGTAAATCTGTTGGGGATCAGTCGATAGAGATGGAAATTGATAAAGTTCCAGCAGATAAAAGACGTAGCGGTAGATCTGCCCCAGAGGGGGCGAATTATCGGATCACGGACCAAACATGGAATAATGAAGATAATTCAGACCCAGTGCAACAAAGTTATTGGCCCAAGGGTCTAAATCCGCACGTTTTAATTGTCGGAGTTTATAAAAATAAACCTAAGCCGGCCTATGTTGAGTTAAATTGGGTAACGTGCGAACATTTGGTCATGCCTATTGGGATGTGTGAGAGGCGCAGTAAGTGCCCGTTGTTGACCAAGAACAAATTTGTAAGTAGTAAACCGGAAGATCAGTTTTGGTACAACATTGACCAGCATTGCAGAACTGATTATGGTAAGACGACCGCATGGGTGTGTTATCTGAATAGCACCTCTAAATGGGACTATAAGGAATTCGAAAAGCACGGTAATGATATTATTAACCTGTGGCATGATTGGATGTTGTTGCAGGATCCGAGTAATGACATGGTGAAGAGGGAGAGTAGGCGCGATACGTGGACGATCAACGCCACCTTGTGGGCGAATGGGGTAGGGGGTAAGAGATTGCATCCCCTGACCTTAGATTATGCGCCCAGACCAGGTCTGTCGATAGAACTGGCAAATTACTCGGGCATTATGGACTATATCTTGAGTAATGTGACTAACCAGCAATACAGGTCTGCTCTTGCCCTGTACTGTATGGGTTGGGACGGCGTTCATCGGAGTACCCATACAAATCAAGGTATTTGGGCGAACCATAGTGATGCTGCTAACAAGGGGACTTTAAGATGGATTGGACTTTCTAACCTTATGTATAGGGTGTGGGATGTTTTTCCAGTGGTAATGGGGCTGGATAAGACAACGACGCGTACTGTAAGCTGGAGGTCGTTCCATAATCATCCAGCTAATAAGAGTATATTCCCGATCGTGTGGACAAGATGGAATAAAACCTTAGGGATGCAAACCAGAACGTTGGCGCATGGTTTTTGGAGTAGTAAATATTATTTGCCGATGTTGAAACCTTCAGAAAGGCGCGGTGCGACAAAAACTGACTATAAAATTCTGATGGCCTCGCCCAAATTTGATATCAAAGACAGTGGCTCATTCTCGAGACATAGTCTGAGGCCTGAGGACCATGACCGTGATGAGATAAAGAAACGGTCAAATGTCTGGAACATGGGTTTGGGAAAATTTGTGTACAGGCATTGGGATGAGGTTAAGTATTTGTGGATACCCGCGAAAGAGCAATATTGTGACATGGAAATGTTTAATTCATGGAAAATTAAAACCCCAGGAAATATATTTAGTCCTAACATTACGTGGATGCATGGAGATGAACATGTTTTTTGTACTTTTAAAAATTTCAAAGTGATTGGCACAGATCGAGTTGGTAGTGTAAGTGGGGCGGTTGATATAAGCTCGATAACCGGTGCAGCTCCCTTTATGATGATTGCGCGTAATCAGATAATGAAAAAATGCGCTTTCTCCGCTCTATTGAATAGCGCCGAAGAATCACGGAGTTTTTATGACCCTATAGACGATTTCCTGGAGGGACTGTCCATGGGGCCAGGGTTTCTGTTTTTTTGGGACTTTGAGTCTCAATTGATTAAGCCAAATAGGGGCGATATTTTTACCGTATATTGGAAAGTGCAGAAAAAGGCTATTCTATGGGTGTTGGATAACGTTAAAGAACTCGCTGTCTCCGTGTGGGACCTAATAGTGCAATCTTGGTTTCACGTTAAGATTGCCATAATCTGCCTGGCTATTGTTATAGGAATGATAGTCATGGTGGTCCTGTTCGTTAAACTTTCGAAATTGGGGCTGGTCTGCAGGAAACTGTCGAAATTGCCTGACTCGGCAAAGGACACAGAGGCCCTAGTTCCTCTTGTGACCAAATAGGGGACGGAAGTGCAGGCCTAGCGGTGACAGGGATTGAGAAGTGTCTATATGAGCGGACAAGGTTACGGATCATTCAGTTGCTTTTTGGTGACGGACAAGGTGGCTATCTGCACCCTTTTCACTCTCTCTAAACTTTCTTCTATTCGCAACAGCAGCAGTAGACTCAATGGCAGGCAATTACAGCAATACTACAAGGCATTGCATTGACAGACCAAAAGACATTGTGAGTATAGTTTCTATAAATTTATGGTTGATTGTATATTGGATATCTGGAATATTAAGTCAAAGAATGCCGGAGCAAGTAGTATTGATGTTTTTGAGCCTTGGCCTTTATAACTTTTTGGACGATATTTCCTTAGTGCTAATTCTAGTGTCTCAGCTGCTGAGAAGTGCGAGATATGTTAAATTGTTTGGAAAAAAGGGAATTGTTGCAGTTATGGTTTTTTCCATAGCTATAACTGTGTACAATTTCACGAAATGCTACGTTGAATTAATTTGGGTTAAATACGTAGGTGTGGGGCTTGCGCTCATCACATACGTATTTTTGATTATCTTAAGCTATAGAAGAAATACTGTTTTAAAGCCTTTGGTGAAAAAATTGGCTGTTCTTTATTTCTTGGTTTTACTGATTGCTGGCAGTTCAAGACAAGTGAACGAGCCAAAGCTATTCATGTTGGCCATTCTGATGGGCATTAATGATTATAGCTATATGTGGAAAATGATTGACAATTGTCGAACTGATTGCATTATTTGTGGATGAAAACAAAAGAAAAAAAAAACAACGAAAAAACGAACCTGAATGACTTGGGCAGTGCAGAAAAAAAAAAGAGCACTTGCTGGTTGTGATTGTTTTGTTTTGTTTATTTTGTTTTTGTCATAAATTGTTTTCATGATGATTTTTGGTTTCAATAATTTTGGAGATATTTTGATCAATAGAACAGTGACGGGAAGAAAAAAAAAAAAAAAAAACCCGATTATTGTCACTGACGGAACATGTTAAGTTCGCCGATTTGTTGAGTTTACAAATTGTTTTCTAAAAAGGTCTGGATTTAGTTTGTTTCTTTCGAAATGAAAAGCAATTTGGTTTTGTTAACAATGTTTTCATTTTCTTTTGTACTACATCATTTCATGTATAAGTAGGGTGGTGCATTTGGAAATTTTAATTTATGGTGACCAGTCAAGTCATGGGGTTGCTGCGTTCAGGAAGGGCCCCCTGGGGGGCAGCAACTGACCAATGACAGTTTGATTGACGGGGTCATTGTTGAAAGGACAAGGAAAGAGGAAAATAGCAAAGGAAAAAAAAAAAGAAACATAGATAGTTCGTTTGGTTTATTTGGGGTTGAAGAAACGAATTTTGTTTTTTTTTATGATGTTGTTCTTTTTGTTTGAACTACCTCATTCATGACATGATTTATTTACTGTATGTATTATGATTTTCTGTTATCATACTATAGGTCCCTGCTGACTGGAGGAGGGCGACGCAGCTTGGGCATTTTTTGATTTGTGAAGAATGTTTTGATGTGTTCAAGAGTTATAGTATGAGAATTGAAGCATATAAACAAGAGTGTAAGGACGTTAGAGTTTATTGTCCAGAATGTGTGAGGAAACTGGGTGTCAGCATGAGACAAATGACTCGCATTTGCTTTGACAGGCATGGGACACGGAGTGGAGGTCCGGGCAACACTCATAATTTTACATATGGGGAAATGAGATTTTTCCTTGACATGAAATGGAAAGTCATCGAATTAGATGATGGATTCGAACGGTTGTTTAGTTTGGGGGAGCAAATATTTCAGAATACCTGCTGTGTTAACATTCAGACCTATCCAAGAAGACACAAGGAAGTCCTGGGCTTTTGCACAAAACAGGCGCGTATTAATGGCCGAATTGTCTGTGTGCTTGTCCTCGATCCCAATATAGATCTGCCTGGAGCGTCTGACACAGGTTCGATGGGAACCAAGAGTGCTGAACGAGGGCATAGCAGCCAGGGGAAGCGAACTGGCCTTGGCCCTGGCAGATCTGGTGACGATGGACCAGGCCCCAAGAGAAAAGGACTCATTCCGGTGGATGCCGGTGGACCGGCGTTGGTATCGACAAACGATGGGCTGTCTGTTGGCACAGTACGGAAGGCTGATAATTGGCTTCTTCCAAAGAGAGTCTGAGTTAAGATATAGGTTTTATGAGTGTTGTTTGGATTTTGTGGTGCCCACTGTCTATGTTTATAATGTTAAACTTGATGAACTTGATATAATTTATCCGGGAAATTTTATTAAAGGTGTTTCTGCCACTCCAAGAGGGGGTGCAGGGGTTTATTTGGATTTTAATGAACTGACAAAAACACATATGAATTTATATGCATGTACACATTCAAGAAGGACCAAAGAACCCAAGACTCGGAAGGGGAGAAAGAATGCACACTGCCTGCTCAGCGAATCTCAAAAGAGGAACTAAGAGTCGCATGACTATTGTTCGCATGACTATTGTGTTGCAAGTGTATCCGTTACTATTGTGTTGCAAGTGTATGGAAAAACCCAGATGGTCTGAGAGATTGGGTCACACAGCCAGTATAAATAAGGCTGCTTTTTCAGTGTTAGTTGTTGCATCTTGCTAGAAGATTTTTGCGTGCATCCTCGAAGGTAATCATTCTTCGGTCCAGCTTGCTGGAACATATATTGCTTTAAACTGCTTAGCTGTATGATGATAACTTGACCTGCTCATAGAAAGACAAGGTTAGTTATTCATTTGATATTTGAACTGTGTATGTTAAGAAAAACTTTGTGACTGAACCACTTATACAGGACTGCCCTGTTAAGTTGGGAGAAACTGAGGTATTATAATCTGTAACCTTTTCTTTTGTTGCTACTATTAACAATCATTGTGTAACCAGTGTTATTATCGTTTGTATAAATAAATTTTCATTTTATAAAGATAAAAGTTGAATAGTTCTTTGCCTCGGGTCACAATACCAGTTCTATAAGCAATAGTAAGAGCATTAGAGCTACCCTTGCTAGGGCAAGAGGTCACCAGGACTCCACGGAAGCATCTCCACGGAGGGTGAGTATGAATTGCATTGATGGTTGTTGCTAGTAATAATGTATTGGTTCACAAGAGTGTAGGGATACACCTAGATTTACTGGTATAGGTTAAGCGAGCTATAAGGAACGTTTATCCAGAAATTCTGACCTGACAGCAAAAGGCACCTGGCCACTTCGATACCAGGCGCTCTTCAGGGCTGAGGTAATACCAGATCTCACCACAGTCGCCAGATGCTTACGACGGATGCCTCTCTAACCGGTTGGGGAGCAGTTTTCGAGGGCAGGCCAGCATGTGGGGTCTGGACGGGCGAGACCCTCGCTTGGCACATAAACTGCTTAGAACTGAGAGCCGTCTTCCTGGCTTTGCGTCATTTCCTCCCTTTTCTAAAGGGTCACCATGTCATTGTCAGGACGGACAACATGGCGGTAGTTTCCCATGTAAACCGGCAAGGAGGTTCTCGATCTCGCACCCTGGACAGGCATGCGCGTCATCTTCTATTATGGTCTCAGAGCAGGTTCCTTTCTCTGAGAGCGGTCCATGTCCCAGGGGTTCTGAACCTCGCAGCGGATTTTCTATCGAGGCAGAAACTCCAGTCGGGGGATTGGATGTTGAACCGTCAGACAGTTTCCCTGATCTGGGAGGTGTTCGGGAAAGCAGAGGTGGACCTCTTTGCCTCGCAGGAGTCATCCCAATGCCCGCTCTGGTTCTCCCTGAATCCTCCAGCTCCGTTGGGGATAGATGCATTCGCCCACCCTTGGCCAATGCAGAAACTCTACGCCTTCCCGCCCATCAAACTGATCCAGGCGGTCCTGGCCAGAGTGAGGGAGAGCGGAGTCCGCCTCCTTCTAGTAGCCCCATTCTGGCCATCTCAGCCATGGTTTTCGGAGTTAATTCCTCTGCTGGAATCGCCTCCCTGGAAGATTCCAGTCAGAGAGGATCTGCTTTCCCAACTTCAGGGCAGGATTTGGCATCCTCGCCCGGACATGTGGAAGCTGTACGTTTGGCCGATCAGGGGTCGTCGACATTAGGCTTGGATCTCCCGACTGACGTTCAGGAGACCATCGCTAGTGCTAGAGCTCTTTCTACAAGGAGACTGTATTCTTCCAAATGAAAGGTTTTCGCGTCTTGGTGCTTGGCACGTGATGGGAACCCAGTTAACTGCCCTGTCGAAAACCAGTTCGCTCCCCTAGAGTTCCCTCTTGGGATCTTTCTATCGTCTTGGAGGGTTTAAAGGAGGCCCCCTTTGAACCCTTAGAGTCAGCTCCGGATCGGATTCTGACTCTTAAGGTGTCACTTTTGTTGGCTTTGTCTTCTTTAAAGCGGGTAGGGGACTTACAGGCTCTTTCTGTTAGCGAGTCATGCTTAGACTTTGCTCCCAGGTTAGTCAAAGTTTCCTTGAGACCTAGGCCAGGCTATGTTCCTAAGGTTCTCTCCACAGCATTCCGCTCTCAGGTTGTTAGCCTTAACGCTTTCCACCCTCCGCCTTTTTCCTCTGAGGAGGATAGGAAGCTTAATCTGCTCTGCCCAGTTCGGTCATTGAAATTTTATGTAGACCGCTCCAGCTGTTGGAGGAAATCTAACCAGCTTCTGGTTTGTTTTGGTGCTGGCCGCCGTGGGCTTGCTGCATCGAAACAGAGGATTTCTCATTGGGTCACAGAGGCGATATCGATGGCCTACCAGGCGCGTGGTTTGCCTTCGCCTCTTGGCATTAGAGCACATTCCACCAGGAGTGTGGCATCCTCTCAAGCTCTTTTCAGGGGAGCTCTCTTAGAGGACATTTGTGTTGCGGCCGGCTGGTCCTCTCCGCACACTTTTGTACGTTTCTACAATTTGGATCTTGACATGACCCCGGGTTCCCAGATTCTTTCTGTTTGAACCGTTTGTAGTAGGGCTGTAACCGTACATGTATTCGTATTGAACCGTTTCGGTTCGAGGCTTCCGGTTCGGTACGCATACAAACCGAACGATTGCTTGGACCATTTTTCTTGCCGGCAAAATTCGTGCTGACGCGGCCAACACAACGTTGCGCAACATCCAAATGGCAAGGGTAATGAAAGCAGAACGAAACTGCGCTCCTCGTTATGTGCTTCACGGGTCGTTTATCAGTTCAGACCAGCAACATCTGTGCAGCGCGAGCCAATCTCGATCAAGCAACACTGTTACCACACCGCGCTAAGAGATCCGGTAAAGAAAACATTTGAATTCGCCACTGAGGTAATAACATCGCTGCGAGATCTAGTGAGATGCATTCACATTTCTCCGTTATTAACCGTTGATCTCTATTAGATCAAACAGCGCTGTCATGGAAACCAGGAGAAACATTGTGCCGTGAATGAACTAGTAATACTTTATGTCCACAGACCAGCAACATTCACCATGGATTTAATATAGTAACACTAACTGGAACCAGTTTGGCTGGAATGGTGAAATGCTTTCAAGTACTACACACATTTTTTCCAGCACTTCAAAATTCAAATATTATATAAATAAATATATATTTAAATGTTATGTTTTGTTAAATGTTTTTAATGTGATGACCAAAACATTATTTGTTCATCCTTCAAAGATGACCCCCATTTATAAACCTGAAAGTTTCAAGATCTAGGAAAACTCACACTTATTTAAAAATATTTTTTCTTTAAACAAATAGGACATTTCTCTGGCATTTCTTTCTTTTTGCTGTATCGAAAACGTACCGAACCGTGACTTTAAAACCGAGGTACGTACTGAACCGTGATTTTTGTGTACCGTTACACCCCTAGTTTGTAGTCATTATCTTTCGATACCAGTCATTACAGCGCTCTTTGCTTGGCGAGTTTGGTATCCCGTTCCCACTGCGCTATCCGCAGCGTTGAGTGAACCTATGAAAGAGAACGTCTCTGGTTACTTACGTAACCTATGTTCTCTGAATAGGGAACGAGACGCTGCGTTAGCGGCCAAGCTCCTCGCGCTGCTGACAGTCTTCTTTTCGGCAGAGAAATCTGAGGGGAAGATGGCGCACGCGCGTATATGATTATGCGACGTAATTGCGTCGGGGCCAGATTGCACGAGCACCATCAGCCAATGAATTGGCGTGATTCTATTGGGTTTCAGACAATCGGCATATTCAGAGAATATCCCACTGCGCTATCCACAGCGTCTCGTTCCCTATTCAGAGAACATAGGTTACGTAAGTAACCAGAGACGTTTCTAAAGTAACTGAAACAAATGTGTATGTTTCTAACGTATTTGAAACTGCTGGTGAAGTAGTTATAATTCTGAGGAAATTATAAAGTAATTGAATAGACCCGACGCAGTGTGGTCACAGAATTATTTCACAACTATTGCATGTTATAGGGGGAGTTGTTAAGCCTATTCTGTACGATTACGATTTTGTTTAAGATTCTAACGGAATTGAATCAGCCCGAAGCAGTGTGGCGTCACACTGTTTCAAACATTTTGTTTCAAACTAATTGAAACAAAGTGCTTAAGTGTAAAGTTTCTTTTTTTTTTTATTGTTTGCCCACAATAGAAAATAATTTACATTTACAGAATCAAAACAAAGTTCTATTTGTATTACAAGGTGTACACAACATAAAAGACAGTAATAATTGAAAAAAAATTAAAATAACTACCACACATAAACAAGGTCACATTGACTTAGCATCCTTTAGACTGGAAATTAAGGGAGTTCCTTTATATAATCCCAAAGGGAGGACCATATGGACCAAAATCTGTCAGATTTTTTATGTTTATCGTAAGTGAGCTTTTCAAGTGGTAACCATGCAGCGATTTGTAATATCCACATTTTGAAGGATGGAGCCTGCGATGCAGACCAAAGTAACAAAATGCATTTTTTAGCAAAGTCTACCAGTATCACAAATAGTGTTACTGCATCTTTTTTAAACAGAATGTTCACATTGAGATTTAATAGATACAAAGCTGGGGTCATATCGAAATGTAGTCCAAGAAGGTCTTCCATTACACTATGTACTTTCTTCCAGTATGACAAAATTATGTCATAGTGCCAAAAACAGTGCATGAATGTACCTTTATCCTTATTGCACTTGAAACACAAGCCTGTAGCGTTGGTAAACATCTTCTTAATACGCATCGGCGTAAGATATATTCTATTAAAGAATTTGAAATTGAGCTCATGGATCCCAAGGGAGGTGCATTTAGGGTACACATTCTCACATACAACAGTCCAGTCATTCTCTTCAATGTTTTGACCAATGTCCTTCTCCCAGACTTCCTTCAGTCCCAGTAAGGTAGAGGTGCAATTACTAGACAAGATGTCATATGTCCTTGATATCGATCCCTTTAGACAGATGGGATTTAATAAAATGTCTTCAATCTCTGTTATGTCCATTCTTAACTCTCCTTTGTCTGTCTTTAGATTAAGAAAATGTCGCAACTGAAGATATTTGTAAAAATTTGACTTTGATAGTTTATATTGCTCCACAATCTGTTGGAAAGACTTTAGAGTTCCCTCTGAGTATAGACAAGAAATCTGAGAGATTCCCAGTTTCAGCCATGACGAAAGCCCAATATTTTGTAATGTTAAAGGGAAATCAGGGTTGAAAGATAGTGGAGAAGATAGGGAAAGAAAGGCTGGTATTCTAAAATATGACTTAATATCTATCCAGGCTTGAAGAGTGTTTGATATGGTATAGTGTTCCGAAATATTTTTAAGCTTTGTATAGTTCTTAACAAATGGTAGAAATCTAATTGGTAGTGGAGAGCAAGTTGCTGCTTCTATATTATACCAGATAGAATTGGTCCTCTCACTACACCAACCAGTGGCGGCTCCAGACAATTTTGATTGGGGGGGCAATGGGGGGTCCTGGTCATTTCAAGGGGGGGTCTCATGAAAACCAACAAAAAAATACAGTTGACACGGCTAATAACTGCATATTACTGCTACTTAACAACAAAAACAACACAGCATATCAACTATAACTTTGTTTTTAATTAATTTCAGTTTGCAAACAATATGCTCGAACTTTAATTGCCATAGCCACACCACACCCATTACAGAAAACATATTTACAATATGTGATGATTGGTTGTAATTTCAGAGGGAGTCAGTAGTGGTGGCTGGGGGTTGATAAATACGAACATGGATGAATAAAGCAACAGAGAAAATGTTCATTAAAAAGATGCAGTTTATTTCAAGCACAACAATGAACAAAACACAAAATAGTATCTATTCTCATACTCTCACCACCTTTTGATTGCCGTACTCCTGTCCAATTGGACCCTGGCATCTTCTCTGCTCATATAGTCCAGTCTCCTCCTGGCATCTTCTCTGCTCTCTTCAGTCTCCCCATATGTTATTTACTGCAACACATGAATAGGATAGTATTTATGATAAAAACAGCAATACAATATGAAGAGATTCACCTCAATTACTTCACTAACCAATATTGACAGCTCTTTTGTTTAGTCTCCTCATGTCCTCTTCTCTGCTGCTCTTAAAGGGTTAGTTATTCGGTATTTTACACTTAAAGCCCTGTTTTAAGATAGTTTCTGATGAAATAGAACGGTTAAGATTGAAATTTGGTCAAATTAGCTACTGCTGTCCCGAGAACTTGTGTTAGCACTGGAACAATCATTCATAAAACGCATAAAACTTTCGTTTACAAAGGCGTGAAACTCACCGAGTGGTCTGGGGTGTTCACTGAAATTCTCACGCAAAAATCGCTGCAAAACATGCTTTCCAAAAGGTTTTATCATAGTTTTTGTACAACTACATTGACTTGACTTGGGACAAAACTACGATAAAACCATGGAAAGCATCTTTTACAGCGATTTTATTATGATTTTGTATTCTATTTCATCAGTAACGATCTAAAAACAAGATCTAAATACCTAAATAAACGATCTAAATACCGAACTAACCCTTTTAAGTCTCCACTCTCCTCCTGTGTCTTCTTCTCTCCTCCCGTCTCCATCAAGCAGGCCTCGCCCTCCACGGCAACAGGTATATTTTCACTATTGCTATAATTTCCGTCAGCTCTCATTTTTTTAGGTATGATATATAAAGCGATCCATTTTTAGCTTCGTTGCAGCTCGCGCGGGCTCGCGGTAGCGCCTTGAACACATGACGCAAGGTGAAGCAGCGACGTTCATGGGGCGTGGCATTGATTCTTGTGTTTATATTTTTTATATGTCGAATAAATTATTTATGATTATTGTTCTGCCTAGTTTGAAGAGAAACATTTTAAAATCTTTATCCTGCATAAATATATTTTTTAATCAGGAAGTGGGTGGGGGGTCGAATGGGGGGTCACAGCGTTTTTTGGGAGGGTCTTAAGACCCCCCAAGACCCCCCCTGGCGCCGCCACTGACACCAACTAATCATATTTTTAATCTGGGCTGCCCAAAAATATAAAAGTGTAAAGTTTCTAAAGTAACTAAAACTTGGTGTTGGTCTCTTATAGTTCTGTTAAGATTCTAAAGTAAGTGAATAAACCCGAAGTAGTGTGGTGGCAGAATTATATTAGATGAGTTGTTTCTAAAATAACCGAAACAAAAGTGTGTGCAGCCTATTGGAAACCGATTGTGAAGTCGTAATAATTCTGGAAAAGATTCTAAAGTAATTGAATAGACCCGACGCAGTGTGGTCACAGATTTATTTCACAATGATTGTGTTTTATAGTGTAGTAGATAACCTAAATCTAACACTGCAGCTCTGTGAAATTTAAAAAACAAGAACCTGAAGCAGTGTTTTGAATTGGATAAATATTGTTAAAGGGTTAGTTCACCCAAAAATGAAAATTCTGTCAGTATTTACTCACCCTCATGTTGTTCCAACCCCGTAAGACCTTCGTTCATCTTCGGAACACAAATTAAGATATTTAAGATATTAAGATCGCTCCTGCATACAGTCCATAGGCTTCTTGAGGGACTGGCTCTTGCTGTCCTCGAAAAGTCATTAAAGACATCGTTAAAATAGTCCAAGTGACAGGGGCTCAATCTTAAGTTTATCAAACGACGAGAACACTTTTGTGCGCAAAAAAAACAACAAAAATAACGACTTTATTTCAACTATTCGTTTATTTCTCCCTCTGCGCGAGTCAGGTTACTAGTTTAATAGCGTAAGCTTCTGTTATTGTACGTCACACGCATCACACACACATGACCAGCGTCGGCCAATAGTGAGCCTACGTGTGACGTAGCTCTACGCAATCACACTACGTTAACTGACTTACAGGCTCATGGAGAAGGAAGTGAATAGTTGAAATAAAGTCATATTTTTGTTGTTTTTTTGCGCACAAAGGTGTTCTCTTCGTTTGATAAACTTAAGATTGAGCCCCTGTAGTCACTTGGACTATTTTAATGATGTCTTTAATGACTTTTCGGTGACAGCAAGAGCCAGTACCTCAAGAAGCCTATGGACTGTATGCAGGAGCGATCTTAATATCTTAAATATCTTAATTTGTGTTCCGAAGATGAACGAAGGTCTTACGGGGTTGGAACAACATGAGGGTGAGTAAATACTGACAGAATTTTCATTTTGGGGTGAACTAACCCTTTAAGCCTGAAGTAGCATAAACTGTTTTCAGAAAATAACCCGATAATAATAAAACCCGACGTGGTGTGGTTTTGTCCGACGTACTGTGACAGTGTAAATTTTTTCCCTCTAAACTGTTTTATGTAGTGAAATTTAAGGTTCAAAATATGGTGGTTTTGATTAGGTTTAGAAATTAGAAGTTTCAGTCAGTGTGTTTAATGTGTTCATTAGCGTCCGAGCTGTGAATAATTAGACTAACGAATATCCTAAAGGAACTGGATAACATGTTGTGATTATATTAGACCTTGGGAATAACCATTAGATCATGAGATAGCCTACTGTAAAGTCCGATAACACATTTTGAAAATGGAGGAAATGATTGTGAAATACATCGCTAAACACGGTTCTCAGGGAATGTTTAATGGAATAGAGAATATTGTTGATAAACCGTACAAGTGGGCGATCTCTAAGTTTGAAAATGATCCCAAATGCCTAAGAACAAAAATGGGAAAATTGCTAATGCGCTTCAAGCACTTTTTGCTTCATACAAAGTAACTAGGAGGAGAGTAGATGAGTTAGAGGCTGAAAATGAGCGACTCAGTGTTGGGGTAATTTCTACAAAAAATTACCTAGCTAGTGAAACGATATGGAAAGAAGAAAAGGTCAAGATGCAGAATGAGATACATCTTAGAACGAACAATAGTATGCTTAAATCATCTGTGGAAACATTGTCCAAAAATGTGGAGGAAGCAAAGGCGGCTTGTCAGTTTAGGATAAAGAGTGACACAACTGAGAAAAACCATAGAGATTGTTAGGTGTCAGATTGTGTAACCCAATTCCAGAGATGCCAGATTTGCAGGAAGACAGAGCTGAGGGTTTGGAAAAAGATTCTCAGTCATTCAGTAGCCAATACTCAGACTGTAGAGTCAGATTTCCCATGGCACCAGTCCATACTACTACGACTATGTGTGCTAATGAAGAAAGAGAAGAACCATTGACCTCTACCATAGTCCGAGGATTTAATCCAACTGAACTAGAAACTATGATCAAGAATATTGGTAAATTTGATCCTGAGTCCTGACAAACAAGATCCATTAGATTTTCTGAAAAACTTGGAGGAATATGCTGAAGTGTACAATTTGAAACAGATGGTGTGATGTGTGCGTTGTGTTAAGATTGTGCTTGCCCGACACTTTTGGCTTGTTTCCACTGAGGGGTACGGTACGGTACGGTACAGTACAGTACGGGTCGGGTCGGGTACACCATGATCAGGCTTGCATTTCCACCGCCAACAGTACCCTTACTTGATAGGCGTGGTATGCTGGAAAGAAGCGATTGACGTCATTTTCGCGCGAAGAAAGCGACATAGTAAACAACAATGGATGACAGACAGCAGATCTTGTTCTTGCTTCTCGGCATGTTTGTTACTAGAAACAAGCGCTGGCATTAGGCGTTTCCAAGAAGCCACTGCAAAGTCCGACTCAGGAGAATGATCCCGAGGACGCGAGTCCAGTAATTCTGCTAATGGAACAGCGCGTTCTTGAACGCGGCACTCTGCTCGCTCTGGCTACCCAGATAGCAAACTGACATTGAATCAACGTGGAAATATGACATAGAAACAACGTTGATCTGACATTGTTTTGCTCATCGAATTAACGTTGAACCAACGTCAGACGCGTCATTCTTTCAAAACTAACGGAAAATCAACTTGAAATCAACGCGTTGTTTCAACGTTATGAAAGCAAACCAATTTTCGATTTTCATTTAGCTTTGAAGAATGCCGCGTCTGACGTTGGTTCAACGTTATTTCGATGAGCAAAATCAACGTTGTTTCAATGTCATGAGAGACGTCGTTTCCACGTTGATTCAATGTCAGTTTGCTGTCTGGGTATGCGACTCCGGTTGTCTCTGTATTTTCATTTTAGGCAATAATAAAACGAAATATGTTATAAAACACCACTCTGCTTCTTTTCGATTATATTTCAATACATTTTAAACATTCTAAAGCACACAAATGTGGTTCAGGCAACGCATAGCCTATTGATTATATTCAGCTGCATGTAGCCTGTAACGTTATATTTATAACAAAACTAAATATAAAACAACCCTGCCTCTTTTCATTTAAATTTGAAAATATTTCAGCGCAGCCAGCGGACACGCCCCCAGCGTTTGAGAGCAGAGAATCTGCTAATTTTTTCATGATTTTGATAGCTTATTTTATGTACTTCCCGGCTCTTTTTATCATTCAAATTTGGCTGGGTGGCTAATAACACATTTTTCTGTGGTATGACAGACTCAGAACACATACTTAATTTTGACTTTACAGGGACTTTAAGCCCGCCCGCCGACTCTATAAACCATGTGAGAGTTGCTAGACCATACTTTGCTGCAAAATAATTTTTGCTGCCGCTAGGGTGCGTCTAGATTTCTAGGCTAGATTTTCCCCACTGCATCAGCTATTGACTCTGTCGAGAGACCGACCACGAAAGGGAACCAAATTTAAGATTAGATTTCTTAAAATAATCATATTTTGTTTACCTTCATTCTGTCAACCTTTCCTGCTTTTGCCTCCTAACCGTGGTTGAGAGACACAGGGGAGGTTCGTCTTCTCCAGGGCCGGAAATTCTCTTCCCGGGGTTAACTCGCTAAATTACATGCTGTGAGGTGTGTTAGTAGCATAACAAGACAAGGAGGCCGTCTTGCCCGAAACAGTTTTGCTGCTTTATTTTACTGTCTGCACTGAAATACACTGCACATAGCTAACTACCTGCACCGATCACTGTGTCACTCTCACAAACTTGTTCTCCGCTCCATCGCAGGAGTCAAAAGCAAAAAGAAAAGGGGGTGCGCCTCGCACATGCCCACTCCCTCAATCTCCTTCACACACACACTGAGCTGTCCGGAACTAAACACATCCCGCAACACTACCCCCACTATGGACTGGCAATTAACACTAATTCCATTCCATCTAAATATACTAGCACACACTACTAGCACACACTCTCGCTCCATCTGTAGGCCTAACATGTGAAGAGATAGCTGTGTCCCAAATAGGTATATGTAAATCCAAACAGGTAGGTTCAATTTAACAAGTGCCTAAACAGTGCGAAAAGTTCTAAAGCTCATTCAACAGTCAACATAGGAGTGAAAAATAAAGAAATGCAATAGAAATGCAATAGTCTCTAATAAAGCATAAGAGTACATCGCCTTTCAACTCCTATCTGGTGACCAGAGCTGTCTGACTAATCCGGTAATAATCAAAACATACATTGGATGCAATAAGGTGCAAGCATGTAAAAGCATTGAAAAGCTCCTCAGTTTTTTTTAAATGTGAAAAAAAAAATATATGTATATATATATATATATATATATATATATATAGAACAAAATAGACTAAAGTCCAAAAACGTAAGCTGTAAAGTCTCTAGTGCAAATATGAACTGTCATAACTAAGTGACTCACTCAGTGACCCAGTCCCCATACCGGAGCGGCCCTCGGCGCTGACGTTGGGGCCGAGGTTCGTGCAGTGACTGGTTTTGTGGTTCTCCCACCACACCCCCACCATGGTCAAGTATCACATGGGAAGGAGTAGGTGGAAGAGACCTGATAATGTGAGAATTAGTAGCTGGTGGAATGGACAGCCAGGAGTCGCTGTGGCCATCACCCGAGGCAGTAGAGTACAGGCTGTGTAGGCCGAGATCCTCCCTGTCTGCTGGGTGCCCGTCCACAGCTGGTGGCAGGATCTCAGAAGGCGTCCAGTTCTGGGATTGGTCCAGGACCCAGGTGCTCACGGCTGCGGTAAGCTTTGAGTTGATCATGGTGGACGACTTTGACCTTAGCTCTGGGGCCCTTCTGTATCCAGTAGACTAGATCATCTATATGTCCCATAACAAAGTAAGGTCCTTCGTGGGAGGGGAGGAACTTTTTGACTTCTTTCTGACATGGCGTGTTCCTTTGATACCACACTGCATCGCCGACTTTGTACTGTGTGTGGCAACCATTTTTGTCGTATTGTCTTTTTGCACGCGTGACTGACTCACCGAGGGCTTCTCAGGTGATGTTATGGGCCAGTTCGGTCTGCAGACGGATATGATATGAAGGCATTTTATCACGGTCTAAAGGCAGTCTATGGGCCCCTGAGAGCTGGTTCTACACCTGTACGAGCCATTGACGGAACCCTACTTTCTGACAAGGCTGAGATCCTTAGATGCTGGGTAGAGCATTTTCAATTGGTATTGAACCAGCCAGCTTCTTTCGATAAATCACTGCTTGGTGACATAGCGCAGTGGCCAATGGCCTCAGACCTGGACGATATCCCGTCCCAGGAGGAAGTTGCACATTCCATTAAGCAGATGCCCTCTGGTAAAGCTCCAGGTTCTGATGGTACGAATGGCACGAATTTTGCTCAACCTGTAACTAACTCTAAGGAAATTGAAAATAATAATTTCAGAGGTTTAATTTGTTATTTTCTCTGTTAATGTTAAGAGACTTTTATTTTGACGCTTCCTAGTGGAACGTTAATTTCGCGTGTATAAGGGTGAGACTAGTTAAGTCAAGTCAAGTCAAGTCACATTTATTTATATAGCGCTTTTCACAATACAGATTGTATCAAAGCAGCTTCACAGTGATAACATAAAAGTAGTACAACACAGATCAATAATATTGCTAAACACTAAATGACCCCAACTGAGCAAGCCAAAAGCAAGCCAAAAGCAAGGCGACAGTGGCAAGGAACCAAAACTCCATCAGATTGGATGGAGAAAAAACCTTGGGAGAACCCAGGCTCAGTCGGGGGCCAGTTCTCCTCTGGCTTACATTCATATTGTTTATACTGTATATAAATATTAAATATACAACGTAAATATTGTTTATGTATAAAACGGCGCCATAACATATCGCAGGCGTTGAGTCGTCTCTTCACAGGCGTTGGTCTTCTCATCACAGGCGTTGGGGCATCCGAAATCCCCGTGAGAGGCTGGAGACAAAACTGGACCTGACGAACGCCATTTTTCTCGGGACAAGCGTCCCGAGATAACAGCAGAAAGGCAGATGGGAAATAATTAGCATAGGTGATGTTCATAATGATTTCCATTATACGGGTGTCGGTGTTAGAAACCACTATCTCACAAACTCTCCGTAACCTGAACTCTCCGCAACCCAACCATACGCGCTGACCCGTTTGTCTAGAAGGCTGTCGAGCCCCACTGGTGCGTTAAGCAGTTTCAGTGGCAAACGGTTCCGTATGGCATAACAGAGGACTAAAAGGTAAGCATTATGTGAATGCTTGACTAAAGAGATGTGTCTTTAATAGGGATGGGTATCGTTAAGGTTTTATCGGTATTACTACTCTTACCGATACCGCTTATCGATCCGGTACTTTAACGGTATTCTTATCGGTTCTTTTTGGTGTTTTTTTTTTTTTTTTTTTTTTTTAAGAATTAAGAACATAATTAAACTCTATATTTTGAAATGTAAAATAGAAAAAGCAAAACGAAGAAAAATATATTTTTGTTATGCAGCAATGTGCAGGCTTTTTTGTTTTATATAAAAAAGGACACATAAGAAAAAAAACAAGTACAAACACAAGAATAAAATCAATCAAAGATACAAATTATATACAAAAGTGCTTTAATTTCAGCAAGGTGTACTAACATATCTTTTCAGGTAATTGTTTCTGTCTGAAAAGAAACCTAATTTAGTAATCAAATATAAAATAACACTAGTTTATCATAGATAGATTAATGCTTATTTAATCTAAAGTTACTTATTCAAAAGCTGCGAGTGATTTTCTCTGCCTTTTGTTGTTTGATTTGCATTAATGGCTGAATCGTCAGCAGGTTTAGGCTATTAGACTGCTGCCCCTTTAAGACCGCGAGCAAATCTAATCGGTAACCGGTTACTGAAGCACCATCAATTTCTCCCTATTATTTACGTCCATTTAAGACATAATTGTGTTTAAGTGAATAAACTGTGTTTAAGCGAATCTCAGAGCTGGTCATTTTGATATTTGTATGTATATTTGATAGTTAAGGAGGACACACGAAGCCCAAAGTATAGTTTTCTTGTCTCGTTGCAGTCCGTTTCGGAGCGCGCACCGCCTTGTGAACAGGCTCTTGCGCAGGTTTTTGTGTTTTTAATAGCCATTTTTTGATCTTGCAACAGTAGAAGACAGCATTTTGCAACAATCGCCGATCGTGCTGACGGTACGTTTGGGTTTTAGGAAGAACTGACAGCGCTCCGCAGTGCTGTGAAGTAAAGGAAGTTAAGCTGGACAGATCATGCGTCTCTTTTTTTAACGGTTTTATCTCAAATATCTTCTTTTTATAATCTTTGGAAGCCGAAATACAAAATATATTAGAATAATATCCCACATCTAAAGTGTAACCACGTTGAATGTTTAGTTCTGTCCTCATTGTCACTCATTAAACAGGGCTGTCGTGTTGCGCGTGCTGTGGCTTTGCGTGAGATCGCTCTCTCTCTCTCTTCTCTCTCTCTCTCTGCTAAACTGCTAATTTCAAATTTGCATCACAGACAAAAGGTTTAATTAAAATATAGTTTATATATAGAAAAGGCTGGCGATATAAACATGTTAAAGATAACGTCTTTATAGGAATGATAAATAATTTCTCCAGTACCGACAGCAGAACCGATAACGTCCGAGCTTATCGATACAGCGGTCTTTCAAAATTCAGCACCGGGGCCCGTTTAATACCGGGTTTCGGTACCCATCCCTAGTCTTTAATCTAGTTTTAAACTGTGTCAGCGAGTCAGAGCCTCGGACCGTATCGGGAAGGCTATTCCAGAGTTTTGGAGCTAAATGCGAGAACGCCCTCCCTCCTTTAGTGGACTTCGATATCCTATGACCAGAAGCCTTGAATTTAGTGATCTTAAGGAACGCGGTGGATTGTAGGGCGAAAGAAGGTCCGTTAAGTACATAGGAGCTAAACCATTTAGGGCTTTATAGGTTAGTAGCAGTATTTTGTAATTGATGCGGAACTTAATAGGTAACCAGTGTGGAGATGATAAAATCGGTGTTATATGATCATATTTTCTTGACCTAGTAAGAACTCTAGCAGCTGCATTTTGTACTAACTGTAGCTTGTTTATTGAGGATGCAGGACAACCGGCTAATAAAGCATTACAGTAATCTAGTCTCGAGGTCATGAATGCGTGAACTAATTTTTCTGCATCAGAGATAGATAGCATGTTACATGTTTCTATGTTTCTAGCAATGTTTCTAAGGTGGAAAAAGGCTGTTCTTGTAACATATGAAATATGATTTTCGAAAGACAAGTTGCGGTCTAGTATAACACCCAGGTCTTTTACTGTAGTGGATAAAGTAACAGGACATCCGTCTATATTAAAATCGAACTGTAAGAGGTTTTGTGAGTAGTTTTTTGGACCAATAAGTAATACCTCCGTTTTATCTGAATTTAATAGCAGGAAATTACGCGTCATCCACCATTTTATATCTTTGAGACACTCTGTCATTTTAGATGAGTTAGTGTTTTCATCTGGTCGCGATGAAATATATAATTGAGTGTCGTCAGCGTAACAGTGGAAATTAATTCCATGTTTTCTTATAATATTACCAAGTGGCAGCATATATATTGAGAATAGCAGAGGTCCTAAAACCGATCCTTGCGGTACTCCATAGTCTACAGACGTTATCTTTGATTTTTCCCCATTTAAACAGACAAAATGATAACGGTCCGATAAGTACGATCTAAACCAGCTTAATGCCTGTCCCTGAACACCAGTGTAGTTTTGTAGTCGATCCAAGAGTATTTTATGATCTATAGTGTCGAACGCAGTGCTAAGATCAAGTAGGACTAGTATTGAGATACAGCCTTGGTCAGAAGCTAAATGTAAATCATTTGTAATTTTAACTAGCGCAGTTTCTGTACTATGATGCGGTCTGAATCCTGACTGGAATTTTTCATAGATATCATTTTCTTGCAAAAAAGAGCACAATTGAGCGGACACAACTTTTTCTAGTATTTTGGACATAAATGGAAGATTTGAAATGGGTCTGTAATTTGCCAAGTTATTTGTATCTAATTGCGGTTTCTTAATGAGAGGTTTTATTACTGCCAGCTTGAATATTTTTGGAACATGACCTAAAGATAAAGACGAGTTAATAATATTGAGGAGAGGCTCTTCCACTACAGGTAATAGTTCTTTCAGTAGTTTAGTGGGTATTGGATCTAATAAACAAGTTGTTGGTTTAGAAGCAATGATAAGTTTATTTAGCTACTCCTGTCCTATCTGTCACAGACTAGAAGGACACAGATGGATGAGTGTAAGACCAGGTTTATTGAGACAGGTGATATGGTAGACAGCTGGTAAGTATATAATGATAAAGTTCGGTGATGGAGCGGGAAACAGTCTGATAATGTATTTCTTATCTTGAGCAGGGCTGGAAGATGGAGAGCTGAGGCAGCGGACGGATGACCAGAGGAAGACCGGGGACCAGGAGCGGAAGAGAAGCAGACGGGACTGAAGTAAGCGGGTAAGTATTCCTTGAAGCAAGCAGAAGAGTAGCGGGAGTCTGTAGCCGATGTGTCGACGAGACCAGACGGTGAGTGACTGTGAGGAGTGAGTTTATAAAGGGAGGATGATTGGGACGGTGATTGAAGCGGGCAGGTGACAGTGATTAGAATGCTGGGGAGCTGGAACGAGTGGGCGGAGTGAAGGTGTCTGGTGCTGACGCAGATGCATCCGTGACAGTACCCCCCCCCCACGGCCAGCTCCAGCTGGCGGACGGGACCGACGACGGGGACGACCACGGCTCCGGGCGCTGGACGATCTGGATGGGTGGTGTGAAAGTCCTGGAGTAATGAGGGGTCCAGAATGTCCTTCCGGTTGACCCAGCATCTCTCCTCAGCACCGAATCCCTCCCAGTCCACGAGATATTCCAAGCGGCCGCCCCGTCGTCGGGAGTCGAAGATTTCATGGACTCGGTAGATGTTGTCATCTTCGGGATCCGCAGGAGGAGGGGGCACCTCCGCAGCACCAGACCCTGGGGAAGAAGGAGTGAGAGGGTTAGTGTACGGCTTGAGCAAGGAGACATGGAAGGTGGGTGCGATGCGGTAGTGAGCGGGGAGTGCCAGCCGGTAGGTGACGGGATTGATCTGCCTCTGAATCGCGAAAGGACCGATATATCTGGGACTCAGCTTCCGACAGGGCTGTCGGAGACGGATGTCCCGGGTGGAGAGCCAGACCAGTTGTCCAGGAAGGTAGTGAGGGGCGTCGGTGCGGCGAAGGTTGGCCTGGTTCTGGTGTCTCCGAACAGCCCGCTGGAGGTGAGTATGAGCTGAGTCCCAGACTCTCTCGCTCGTCTGGAACCAATGGTGGACTGCTGGGACGTCAGATGGTTCTCCTGACCAGGGGAATAGTGGAGGCTGGTAGCCGAGTATGCACTGGAATGGGGTGAGTCCGGTGGTGGTTTGTCGGAGGGAGTTCTGTGCATACTCGGCCCAGGGCAGGTAACGGCTCCAGCAGTCCTGGTGGTCGTGGCAGTATGACCGCAGGTATCTCCCAATTTCCTGGATCTTCCGCTCAGTCTGGCCGTTTGACTGGGGATGGTATCCAGAAGTGAGGCTGACGGTCACTCCCAGAAGGTTGAAGAATGCCCTCCACACTCGAGAGATGAATTGGGGTCCTCGATCGGAGACTACGTCCTCGGGAATCCCAAAGTTACGGAATATGTGTTGGAACAGCGCCTCAGCTGTTTCAAGGGCTGTTGGCAAACCCGGAAGGGGAATTAGTTTGCACGCCTTGGAGAAGTGGTCCACTACTACCAGAATGCAGGTGTGGTTGTTCGACACGGGCAGGTCGGTAACGAAGTCCACTCCGAGATGGGACCAAGGTCGAGTGGGTATAGGGAGAGGGACCAGTTTGCCTTCCGGGAGATGACGGGGAACCTTGGCCATGGCACAGACTGAGCATCCTCTGACGGACCGGGAGACGTCCTGGGCCATACCCGGCCACCAATAGCGCTGTTGGACGAGCGAGAGAGTGGATTGGCTGCCTGGGTGTCCAGAGCCCGGAGAGGTGTGTACTGAGTCCATGAGGGACAGGCGTAGACGGGTTGGGACATAGACCCGTCCCTCTGGACCTCCCGGCGGAGCAGGTTCGAGTTGCGTGGCTTCGGCGATGTGGTCATCTAGGCTCCATTGGATGGGGCTGACAACCACGGCTGGAGGGAGAATGGGTTCAGGCTCGGAAGAAGGTGTCTCTCAGGTTGGAACTGACGGGAGAGTGCATCTGCTTTTACGTTCTTTTCACCGGGGCGATAGGTGACTGAGAAATTGAAGCGAGTGAAGAACAGGGCCCAACGGGCTTGACGGGGATTGAGCCTTTTAGCATCCCGGAGGTACTCGAGGTTGCAGTGGTCGGTGATCACCGTGAACGGGTGTTGGGCTCCCTCCAGCCAGTGCCTCCATTCCTCCAACGCCAATTTAATGGCCAGTAACTCCCGGTTGCTGATGTCGTAATTCTGCTTCGCCGGGGACAGTTTCTTGGAGTAGAAGGCGCATGGATGGAGTTGAGGTGGATTCCCCTGCCGCTGAGAGAGGACCGCTCCTACCCCTGAGATGGAGGCATCCACCTCGACGAGGAAGGGCACTGCAGGGTCCGAAGGGCGAGGGTAGGAGCGGAGCCAAAGGCTGACTTCAGGGCTTGGAAGGCTTGGGTTGATCAGGTGTTCCAGGACAGAGACTTGGCCCCGCTCTTGAAAAGGTCGGTGAGTGGAGAACTGATGGGACTGAAGTTCTGGATGAAACGGCAGTAGAAGTTTGCAAATCCCAGAAAACGTTGAAGCTCCTTTCGGGTGGTGGGTTGTGGCCAGTGGAGTACCGCTTCCACCTTCCTCTGGTCCATGGTGATTCCGTGTGGGGTGATGACGTAACAGAGGAAGTGGATGGTGCTTTGGTGGAATTCGCACTTCTCCAGTTTGAGGTAAAGATGGTAATCTCGAAGGCGTTGGAGCACTGTCTGAACGTGGTGGATATGGGAGGCCAGATCGGGAGAGTAGATGAGGATATCGTCAATGTATATGACGACGAACTGATTGAGGAGATCGCAGAATATTTCATTCATGAAGCCTTGAAAGATGGCGGGTGAGTTGGACAATCCGAAGGGCATCACGAGATATTCGTAGTGCCCTGCGGGGGTGATAAAGGCGGTCTTCCACTCATCTCCGACTCGGATGAGGTTGTAGGCACTACGAAGATCGAGCTTGGTGTAAACGGATGCCCCTCGGAGTTGTTCCAGGGCTGCTGGGACCAGAGGAAGAGGATAGCGGAATTTAACTGTGGCTTGGTTGAGGACACGGTAGTCGATGCAAGGGCGCAAGCCTCCATCCTTTTTGCCCACGAAGAAAAAACTCGAAGCGGCAGGGGACACTGATGGTCGAATGAATCCGTGATCGAGAGCCTCTTGGATGTACTCCTCCATGGCCTTCTGCTCCGGGATGGACAGAGGGTAGATCTTACCTCGCGGTAGGACCGCCCCAGGCAGCAGGTCGATCGCGCAGTCCCATGGCCGATGTGGGGGTAGAATGGTGGCGTGACGTTTATCGAAGACATCCTGGAACGCCCGGTAGGGAGAGGGGATCTCGGGAGAAGGTTCCACTGGTGGGCTCTCTACGGAGGTGGTGGAGAGTGGAACGGGCGGAGTGGTGGAAGGAACTGGGGTTTTCGTCACGGAGGATAGACAATGCTGGAAACAGTCATGACCCCACCGTAGAACCTCGCCGGTGGACCATTGAATATGAGGCGAATGGGTCTCCAACCAGGGGCGTCCCAGGATGATCTCAGCCGTCGAGCCCTCCAGCACCAGAAAGGATATCTCCTCCCGGTGGAGCCAGCCGATTTCCAACCCCAGGTCGGGGCTACGATGTCCCACCCGGCCGCGTCCTAGTGGTTGTCCCAGAATGGTTTGAACTTGAAGTTTATGAGGGATGGTTCGTTGCCTGGTTTGTAGCCGGTTTAACGTGGACAGGGCGATGAAGTTGGCCGCTGATCCGGAGTCGATCAGCTCCTGGACTGAAATGGAACGGTTCAGATAAGTGATAGTGGCCGCAGTGAATTTCAAGGAGGAGATGGGCAATGGTAACTGGACCGTACTCACAGCTGGCCGGGGAGGGCGGACGGGACAGGAGGCGAGCAGATGACCGGAGGCTCCCCGTACAGACACAGCCCGTTGGTGATGCGACGATTTCTCTCGGATACTGGCAGATGAGTGGTACCGACTTCCATGGGTTCTGGTGCTGGAGGACTGTGGTGGCGGGGCACCGGGCGAGGAGTTGGAGGTGCAGGGCTGTCGAGCTGGCATGCAGTGCGTCGCTGATTGATGCGAATGGATCGCTGGATGATGCTCTCAATACTGACGTTGTCGTCATACACCGCGAGCTGGAGGCGGATATCAGGATGTAGACCATGACGGTAGGCGGTGATGAGAGCAGACTCATTCCAACCGAGAGTAGCGGCGAGGGTGCGGAATTGCAGCTCATATGAGGCGACGGACGATCTCCCTTGTCTCAGACGGTACAGCTGATCCTGGACGGAGATGGAGTGGGCTGACTGCGAGAACACCTCGGTGAAGTGGCCGGAGAAAGCGGTGAATGTCCGGGTAACTGGGCCACGATCTTTCCAGAGGGCGTGAGCCCAGTTGAGCGCTCGGCCTCGCAGAAGTGAGATGAAGAAGGCCACTTTCGATCGTTCAGTGGGGAAGGATAACGGGTTCATCTCCATATAGAGCTCGCACTGCAAGAGGAAGCCGCTGCACACCTCCTCCTCGCCTGAGAAGGGCGCTGGTTGGGCCATGGGACTGGCAGAGGCAGATGCGGAAGAAGTGGTCACGGTGGATGTGGCGAGTGCTGGAGCGCTGGTCCGGGGAATGGTAGGAGTAGGTGGGTTCGGTGTAGCGCTGGTGCTCGGGGTAGATTGCTGCATTTTGTTGGTCTGGTCTTCTGTCACAGACTAGAAGGACACAGATGGATGAGTGTAAGACCAGGTTTATTGAGACAGGTGATATGGTAGACAGCTGGTAAGTATATAATGATAAAGTTCGGTGATGGAGCGGGAAACAGTCTGATAATGTATTTCTTATCTTGAGCAGGGCTGGAAGATGGAGAGCTGAGGCAGCGGACGGATGACCAGAGGAAGACCGGGGACCAGGAGCGGAAGAGAAGCAGACGGGACTGAAGTAAGCGGGTAAGTATTCCTTGAAGCAAGCAGAAGAGTAGCGGGAGTCTGTAGCCGATGTGTCGACGAGACCAGACGGTGAGTGACTGTGAGGAGTGAGTTTATAAAGGGAGGATGATTGGGACGGTGATTGAAGCGGGCAGGTGACAGTGATTAGAATGCTGGGGAGCTGGAACGAGTGGGCGGAGTGAAGGTGTCTGGTGCTGACGCAGATGGATCCGTGACACTATCGTTGTAAAGCGGTGTAGTTGTTCTAGAGGGGCCATAATTGAAGCTGAATCATAAGACACCATAGAGGATTGTACATTTATAATTGTGTTTCGGATGCTTTCTATTTTCTCATTGAAGTAATTCATAAAATCATTACTACTAAACTGTAACGGTATATTTTGCTCTGGTGATGTCTGTTTATTTGTTAGTCTAGCCACGGTGTTAAATAAAAACCTTGGATTATTTTGGTTATTTTCGATTAGTTTGCGGAGATGCTCAGCCCTGGCTGTTTTTAGTGTCTTTTTATAACGTGACACACTGTCTTTCCACGCGATTCTAAAGACCTCTAAATTAGTTTGTTTCCATTTACGCTCTAAGTTGCAAGTTTCTCTCTTGATAGCATGCGTAGCACTGTTGTACCATGGTGCTTTAGTTTTCTCTCTAACCTTTTTTAATCTAATTGGTGCAACAATATCTAATGTACTAGTAAAAATGGTGCTTAAACTGCTAGTCATTTCCTATAATTCATCTGTTTGTTTGGGTTTACTTAGCAGCTAAGATAGATCAGGTAAGCTATTTGAGAATCCATCTATAGTGGTTGGAAGGATTGTTCTGCCTGGTCTATAACGTGGCGCAACATGACATATTTCAGCAGTACGTATTATGCAAGTCACCATGTAATGATCAGTGACATCATCGCTTTGCGGTATAATATATATATATCAGTTGGATCGGTTCCACATGATATAATTAAATCTAGTGCATGATTTAGACGGTGAGTGGGACCACTGACGTTTTGTTTGACCCCAAAGGAGTTCAATAAGTCTGTAAACGCAGCCCCTAAAGCATCCCCAGATAGCAAACTGACATTGAATCAACGTGGAAACATGACATCGAAACAACGTTGATCTGACATTGTTTTGCTCATCGAATTAACGTTGAACCAACGTCAGACGCGTCATTCTTTCAAAACTAACGGAAAATCAACTTGAAATCAACGCGTTGTTTCAACGTTATGAAAGCAAACCAATTTTCGATTTCATTTAGCTTTGAAGAATGCCGCGTCTGACGTTGGTTCAACGTTAATTCGATGAGCAAATCAACGTTGTTTCAATGTCATGAGAGACGTCGTTTCCACGTTGATTCAATGTCAGTTTGCTGTCTGGGTCATTTGTATTATCTACGTGTATGTTGATATCTCCAGCAATTATTGCATTGACATTCACCAATAGATCTGACAGAAAGTCTGCAAACTCTTTTAGGAATTCAGCATATGGCCCTGGAGGTCTATATACAGTAGCCAGTGCTAGAGATAATATGGATTTCCTTCTTACATCTAAGAGTGTAACATTTAGCACAAGTACTTCAAATGAATTAAACCTGTGACCTGTTTTCTGAGTAATATTAAAAATATCTTTATAGATTGTTGCAACACCGCCGCCACGACCGATCAGGCGAGGCTCATGTTTATAACAGTATCCTGCCGGAGTAGATTCGTTTAGACCAAAATACTCATTTGGTTTAAGCGAGGTTTTAAGCCAAAATTCACATCGACTGAAGCTGAGATTGCTTGCAACCGCATTACGTCCTTTCATGCCCTTCGTTCATCAGATTCTAGTGCTGAGAAGAGAAATCTCAGAGACGTGAAGAAAAACAAGGCCAGTGTTCTTTCCACTCAAACAGTTACTGACAATGAAAACCACAAGTCAGAACAGAGGAAAGTTAAGACTTCATGTATCCTTTGTCAAGATAATAGACACCAGCTTCATGCATGCTCCAAGTTCACTGAAATGGTGTTGGTTGAGCGACGCAACTACATAAAAGAGAAGAAACTCTGCTATGCATGCCTGAAACCCGGCCACAGCGTGAGAGACTGCCGTCACCGTCATTACTGCGACCACTGCAAAGGAAAGCATCCTACAGCTCTACATGATGACAATTACAAAAGGGAAAGGTCTACATCAGAACCAGAGACAAATCGACGTGCTGCTGCAACGTCACTCAGTGTAGCAGGTGAAGGGTCATCCAACACATCCATGGTGATACCAGTCTGGGTTTCATCTAAAAAAGATCCAACTACTGAGAAACTTGTCTATGCGTTGCTTGACACTCAAAGCGATACTACGTTTATTGATCAGGAAGTGAGTGATGAACTTAATGCTGACAAGTATCCAGTGAAACTGAAATTGACGACTATCGCCAGTTTCACACATACTCCGTTTGCAGTGCGTATGCGGTCTGTATTTTTTTCCGTACCCATGTTAACAGGTTAGAGCTTTCACACTGCACGCGGATGCAGTCCGTCGATCCGTTCCAGTTGCGGTGCGTATACAGCAGTGCAGAGATCGTTTCCGTACTGAGTCTATTTCTGCTGTGCTGCAAACGCAGAAATAAAGTGACAGCGCACGGTTCGTGGTCAAAATGAACACAGATTGACCTCGAAATGTATTAGTTTCACCATAAATGCATTTAATTCAATAAAATGTAGTAATCTCTCCATAAAGGTATTTAATTGTTTCATATTTTTACTTTAAGACATCTTAATATACAAGTAATGCATGGAATTGTATGCATTCGTTGTTTAAATCGTGTTTAAACGAGCATCCGTCCATTCAAGTTTGTAAAAGAGAATCGCAAAGCCATGGCAAAACTTTTATTTTAAAAAAAGTTACTGCATATGGTGAACATATTTTGATTACCAAAAACCAGGACACATGGCCCAGAAAACAAATGATACTCGAAGTTTACTCAAAGATGCCTTATTAATTTCAATACAATTAAAATAGGCTATGCCCCCTCTGTGGATAGAAAATTGTTGTATTAAGACACAAAATCAGATAGGCTTCTCAGAGGATACTCAACATGTTTTATTATGACAGGTTGGTTTAAAAAATAATGAATGAAATAATGATTAAAAAATAATCTCTCTTCTGTATTAGAAAAAATAAATATATCAATATTAATTAACTAAAAGAAATACCTTCAAATTGAACAAAAATACCTCTCACAAACGTACAAAAACGAACTAGTTTCCTTCCTCTTTATCCTGTTTTTCCTCCTCATCCTCCTTGTCTGCTCATCTCCTATATTTTGCTGTAAAGCTGATCTTTTTTTTTTTTTTTTAAACCAGGACATCACTTTATAAAAAACGTCCAGGAAGGACGTGAAAACAGGACTGGGATAACAGGACTGTTGGTCACTGGTCACGCTATTGCTGCATAACTTCTGATTTTGAAATAAAAATAGCGAGTGTTTGTGGTACAGCTCACGCAATGCAAACGCAGCATATGTGAAAGCACTTTAGCGCGTGCGGCTCCTGTACGGGATACGCACCGCAACACTCACCGCATACGCACTGCATACGGAGTATGTGTGAAACGGGCGTATGAGTGGTAAGGATACAGTTCTCACAAGCGAAAGTGTTTCTGGCCTTCGTGTTAGAGGATATAGTTCTTCAATTCAAGTCGATCTTCCGATCGCCTATACAAAGGACTGCATACCTGTAAACCGCTCTCACATTCCCACTTGTGAGACGGCTAAACAATGGAGTCATCTTGCGGAATTAGTGGATGAGATCCAACCACTGAAGGACTGTGTAGTAGGCCTTTTAATCGGCTACAACTGCTCAAGAGCCATGGCACCAAGACAAGTCCTTTTAGGAGGAGATGAGGAACCCTACGCTGTAAGGACGGACTTAGGATGGAGTATTGTAGGATGCTCATTACAAACCCATGATGCGCTGAGCACACGTCATCTGTGTCACAGAATTACAGTTAAGGAGCTACCTCCGGTAACTCCTACCGACGTCATCCGCATTTTAGAGTCTGACTTCAAAGATGGCAGTGACGACAGCAAAATTGTGTCACAAGACGACATCACATTCCTCAACATACTGGATAAGGGAATAAGGAAAAACATACAGTGCCATTATGAAATGCCTCTGCCCTTCAAAACCAGACCCAGCTTACCTGACAACAAAGGCTCAGCTATGACACGTCTCCTTCACCTTAAAAGGAAATTGCAACGTGATGAAAGGTATAAGGAGCATTATGTTGAGTTTATGGAGGAGGTCATCGGAAAGGAAGATGCTGAGCAGGTCAAGGAAGGTGGGAGAGAAGGTGAGAGATGGTACATTCCCCATCATGGTGTGCATCATGCAAAGAAGCCAGATAAACTTCGCGTGGTGTTCGATTGCTCAGCCAGATACAAAGGAACAAGCTAGAATGATCACCTCCTCTCTGGAACTGACATGTTGAACAACTTAAGTGTAGTTCTCATCCGTTTCCGACAGCACCCCGTAGCATTGATGTGTGACATTCAGAAGATGTTCCATCAGTTTCATGTGGACGAAGCTGATCGTGACTACCTGCGCTTTCTCTGGTGGAAGCAAAGAGATTTAAACTCACCGCCCAGCGAGTTTCGCATGAAAGTACATCTGTTCGGTGCAGCTTCCTCTCCGGGATGTGCAAACTATGGGATGAAACATCTAGCTAAGGAGAATCGCGACATCTACACTCAAGGCTCGAGATTTGTTATGAGGGACTTTTATGTAGACGATAGGCTCGTGAGTGTTGAAAACACTGAAGATGCTATTAAGCTTGCCAGGGAAGCTCGTGAACTCTGCGCCATGGGTGGTCTCCGACTACATAAGTTCGTGTCTAACGACAGAGAGGTATTAGAGACTATACCACCCTCTGAGCGAGCTATCAACGTGAAGGATATGGACTCGCATTTGATGATTTGCCACTTGAGAGAGCTCTCGGGATTCAATGGGATGTGGATTCTGACCGCTTCAGGATTAACGTCAGCCTTAAGGAGCAGCCTGCAACACGACGCGGCATTTTATCTACAGTGGCTTCTCTGTATGATCCTCTTGGGTTTGTGGCGCCAGTCGTCCTCAAAGCGAAGATCATTCTTCAGGAGATGTGCAGACGGGGTACTGGCTGGGATGATCCTCTCACTGATGAGCTTTTCCCAAAATGGGAAAAATGGAGAAGTGATCTGACCCACTTGGATAATTTCACCATATCCCGTACCTACTCACCTGCTGGATTTGGAAGGGTCTCAAAGACAGAGTTGCATCACTTCTCTGATGCCAGTATGAAGGGTTACGGTCAGTGTTCTTACCTACGACTCCAAAACGAAGAGGGAGATATTCATTGTGCCTTAGTTGTAGGAAAATCACGTGTCTCTCCTACCAAGGTCACAACCATTCCAAGATTAGAACTGACGGCAGCAGTCGTTTCCGTGAAGATAAGTAACATGCTCAAGGAGGAATTGGGATTTATTAACGTTGAAGAGTTCTTCTGGACCGACTCTAAAGTGGTCTTAGGTTATATAAGAAATGAAGCACGACGATTCCACACGTTTGTGGCTAACCGCGTTCAGAAGATTCAGCTCAGCACAGCCCCACAACAGTGGCGATATTGATTGATTGATTGATTTCCTTTATTGTCACTGTACTTGCATACAATGAAAATTTTAATACTTCCAACATACATACACAGTAAAGAGTAGTTAGTTCATATTGCAAGTTGCCCGTTATAATAAAGTGCTTAGTGCTATCCACTTAATTATGTGACATATAACATGTCAAAAGTATCTTGTGGTAATGATTTGAGGGTTTAATTTCAGTTCATGGTTCATTATCCTGATGGCATTAGGATAAAAACTGTTCATGAGTCTGGTTGTGCGTGCTTTGATCGATCTAAAGCGTTTCCCAGAAGGTAACAGTATGTAACAATATGTCCCAACAAATGAGAATCCTGCTGACCATGCTTCTCGGGGCTTAACTGCTAGTGAGCTCTTGTCATCTACCTGGCTGACTGGGCCCAAGTTCTTATGGAACAAGGAAATGAAGCTGGCTACAGATGAGGTACCAGAGTTAACAGTCGGAGATCCAGAGGTCAGGAGTGCTCTAGTGCTCAGTACAAAGACCACTGACCATGTGAGCATCGTTGATCGCTTGTCCAAGTTCTCATCTTGGTCGCTAGCTACGCGGGCAGTTGCACGCATTCTCAGGCGCATAAGCAAGAACAGATCAAACGATCTCACCTCTGGAACGAGCACAGGCGGAACATTGCATTATCAAAGATCTGCAGAAAAATGTGTATCAAGAAGAGTTGAAACTGCTGAGTAAAGGGATTCCTCTACCATCTCACAATCCGTTACATGCTCTCGACACTTTTCTCCATGACGACGGTGTTCTCAGGGTGGGAGGAAGACTGTGCAACTCCTCTCTTCCTTACTTCGTCAAGCACCCTGCAATCATTCCCAAAGACCATCACATCACAAGGATGATTATTGCCTATCACCACGAAAGGATAAAACATCAAAGTAAAGGTCTTACTATTAATGAAATAAGGCGCAGCGGCTACTGGATTAAAGGAATCAACCAGGCAGTCGCTTCCTACATTCGTCAATGTGTCACCTGTAGACGGCAACGCAAACCTATGGAAGAGCAAAGGATGGCTGATCTACCCCCTAAACGGTTGGAACCATCACCCCCTTCACCTTCTGTGGCATGGACTGCTTTGGGCCATTCCTTACAAAACAAGGAAGAGAGGAGAACAAAAGGTACGGCCTTCTTTTCACTTGCCTTAGCTCCCGTGCTGTTCATATTGAGTTCCTTGAAGACATGTCGACAGATGCCTTCATAAACGGTCTCCGATGTTTCATCGCCATACGTGGTGCTGTTCGTCAGATTAAGTCTGATCAAGGGAGCAACTTTGTCGGTGCCAAAAATGAGCTCAGAGAAGCTTTAAAGGAAGTCGATTCAGACCGTCTGGCTGTATTTCTTGCAGAGAAGCAATGTGATTTCTGCATGAATGCACTCCATTCCAGTCATGCCGGAGGGGTGTGGGAAAGACAAATAAGGACAGTGAGAAGTGTTCTAAGGTCCACTCTTGCCCTTTCCTCTGGTAGACTAAATGATGCTTCGCTACGGGCCTTTTTCTATGAAGCCATGGCTATAGTCAACAGTCGTCCTCTGACTGTTGACAACCTCAGCGACCCTCATAGCCTTGAACCACTCACCCCTAACCATCTTCTGACAATGAAATCTGTTCAGGCCTTACCCCCCCCCCCCCCCAGGTGAGTTCGTCAGAGAAGATGTGTATGGCAAGAAAAGGTGGAGACATGTCCAATACCTTGCGGAACAGTTTTGGAGTCGCTGGCAAAAGGAATACCTTGCCAACATTGCTCTCAGACAGCGCTGGAATGCTCCAAGGAGAAATTTACAATTGGGAGACATTGTAATCATGAAGGGAGAGGATGTGCACAGGAACGAGTGGAGATTGGGTAGAGTTTCAGAAAGAACTGTTGATGAAGATGGACTTGTAAGGAGAGTTAAAGTCCGGCTTGGTGACAGTAAGCTTGGCAAGAAGGGAGAGCGTCTTCACAAGGTGTCCGAAGTTGAGCGCCCTATCCAGAAGCTTGTCCTGCTGCTGGAGACTAGCTAAATCTGCTCCGTCCACTTCATAGCGCATAATATTCCATAGTTATTGTGGCGAGGGGTGCGTGGTTTGGCGAGATCTGCAGCGGGAGAGCGAGGGCGGAGCCAGGCGGTGAGTAAGCTGGTCAAGTTCAAATGACGAACACCTGTCTGTGATTGCAGTAATTGGCGTGAGGAGACCGCATATAAGCAGCCCGGGCAGACAGCACTTTTGAGAGAGACTGGGAGCTCGTGCACGGACCGGCCAGACACGACGAGTGACGTCTTCATTGAGATTGAGCCGAATGCGAAGCTGTAGCCAGCGGGAAGAGTTCTTTTTGCCCATTTACTTTCTGTTTGTGATTTGTTTCAGAGTTACGTTATTGTGAGCGCGGAGTGCGCTGTGGAAAGAGTGAAAAATAAAAGTGCACGAGCCCCAGATATCGCCGACCCTGTGTCTCCTTCCATCACCTACACTTCACCCAGAACCTGACCTGTATCACACTGGTGCCGAAACCTGGGATGGAAGGGGAAGCCGCCGCCAGACAGTCCATGCCAACCCCATTTGCGGAGGTCATCCACGCGCTCGCCGGCCTCCACCAACAACATCAGAAGGCGTTGCTCAAGCTGGAGGAGCAGCAACAGCGCCGGTTCGAGGCGCTCCTCCAGGGCCAGTAGGAGGACCGCGAGCAGTTCCGGAGCTGGTTGGACCGGGAGGTTCGAGACCCTACCGCGGCCGCAGCCATGCCTCTCCATAAGATGGGTCCCCAGGATGACCCGGAGGCGTTCCTGGACCTCTTTGAGAGGACGGCTACGGCCGGGAAATGGCCATCAGCGGACTGGCCCATGCGGTTGATCCCGCTGTTGTCAGGCGAAGCCCAGATCGCCGCTCAACAGCTGCCAGTCCAGAACCTCCTGGTCTTTGAAGACCTGAAACGCGCCATTCTCCAGCGGGTCGGCCGGACCCCGGAACGAATCCGGCCGACCCTTCGCCTTCGCGCAACAGCTCCGGGACGCGTGCCGCAAATGGCTGGTGACCGAGGGCCGCGACGTCGAGGGAGTCGTGGAGCAGGTGGTGCTGGAGCAGTTCGTGACTCGACTCCCGAAGAAGACCTCCCAATGGGTCCAGTGCCACCGCCCGACGTTGCTGGACCAGGCCATCCAGTTGGCAGAGGACCAGATGGTGGCGTGCCCGGGGGTCGGCGAACCCTCATCTCTCTCTCTCCCCCCCCTCTCTCTCTCTCTCGTCCTGTTCCTACTCCCAGGTCCCGAGGCGGCATCCCACCGAGACCGGCTCCCAGATGGAGAACTAGACCGGGACAGGACCAGAGCTGGAGGACCCGTACCCTACCTCGGGAAATTGCTCCCTCCTCCAGCGCCGCAGAGGGCCCCGGGCCCGCGCTCTCCTCACGCCCGTTACCTGACCCGCTTCCCGCCACCGGGGTGGCGGGGAAGCCTGGGCCGGCCTGCTGGCGGTGTGGGGACCCCGGGCATTTCATTGATCGGTGCCCCATGATGGAGATCGGGACGCTGATCAGGGTCCCCGACGAGCCGCGGGCCGCCCTCGACCAAGCAGGGTTATACCAGATTCCAGTAAGTGTAAAGGGGGGTAATTATCAGGCTTTGGTGGATTCAGGTTGTAACCAGACTTTTAAGGTTAAGGTGCGGTGTGTGCAAGGGGAAATAGTGGGTTATCCCCTGGTGCCAGTCACCATTCAATTTCGGGGCCAAAAGCATAGAGTTGAGGTGGCAGTTAACCAGCACCTCCAGCACCCGGTGATTTTGGGGACTAATTGGCCGGGGTTTAAATCCTTATTGGCGTTTCTGTGCACGGGTGCTCCGGGGGAGTATAAAAAGCAGGACGGGGGAGCGTCGGTGCAGGCTGGGGAGGCTGTCCCGGGGACCTCGGGTCCTGCTCTGGAGGAACGGAGCGCGTCTGAACAACTAATTTTTTCAGAGCGCGATGATTTTCCTCTAGAGCAGTCCCGGGATGACACGCTACAAAACGCGCTTGAACAGGTCCAAGTGATCGACGGGCAGGCTGTCCACCCAAACCAGCCGCTCTCCTATCCATATTTTGCTGTAATCAAGGATAGGTTGTATCGGGTGACCCAGGACCCACATTCAAAGCAAGATACAACTCAATTGTTAGTTCCAAAGAGCCGCCGGGAAATGCTTTTCCAGGCGGCTCACGCTAATCCAATGGCTGGGCATTTGGGGCAAACAGCTACACTAAATCGCATAATGACCCGATTTTTTTGGCCAGGCATTCATGAGAATGTGCGCAGGTGGTGCGCCTCTTGTCGCGAATGTCAGTTGGTAAATCCACCGGCCAACCGAAAAGCACCATTGTGCCCGCTCCCTTTAATAGAGGTCCCCTTCGAAAGAATTGGCATGGACCTCATCGGGCCATTATAACGATCTGCACGGGGGCATCGCTTTGCATTAGTCCTGGTGGATTATGCAACGCGATACCCCGAAGCAGTGCCGCTCCGCAACATTTCTGCTAAAAGCGTCGCGGGTGCACTGTTTCAATTAATCTCCCGGGTGGGGATCCCGAAAGAGATTCTCACCGATCAAGGCACGGCGTTTATGTCACGTACTATCCGCGAATTATACGAATTGTTGGGCATTAAATCGATTCGTACCAGCGTCTATCACCCACAAACAGATGGTTTGGTGGAACGGTTTAATCGCACATTGAAATCCATGATTCGTAAATTCGTGCAGGAAGACGCCAAAAATTGGGATAAGTGGCTAGAACCCCTCTTGTTCGCTGTACGGGAGGTCCCCCAAGCCTCCACGGGGTTTTCCCCCTTTGAGCTGCTCTATGGACGCCAGCCCCGCGGGGTACTGGATGTCCTTAGAGAGGCTTGGGAGGACGGACCTTCGAATAGCAAGAACGAAATTCAGTATGTCCTGGACCTGAGAACAAAACTCCACACGTTGGGGCGGCTCTCTATGGAGAATTTGTTACAGGCTCAGGACAAACAAAGTCGGCTGTACAACAGGGGGGCTAAACTACGCAAATTTGCACCGGGAGATAGAGTGCTTGTATTACTTCCCACATCCAGCTCTAAATTACTCGCCAAGTGGCAAGGACCCTTTGTGGTCACACGGCGAATTGGGGATCTTAACTATGAGGTTCTTCGATCAGACAGGGACGGGACACATCAGATTTATCACCTCAACCTCCTAAAGAAGTGGAGTGAGGCGGAGTCGGCGATGCTGGCGACGGTAGTGAGTGGGGAGAAGGATCTCGGGCCAGAGGCGAATATAAAATCTCGATCCGCTACTCTGGCCATTTGCGGAGATCACCTCTCACCGTCCCAGATCGCTGACATTCAAAATTTGCAAACAGAGTTTGCTGATGTGTTCTCGCCCCTTCCTGGTCGCACGAACCTCATACAGCACCATGTTGAGACCGACCCGGGTGTGGTAGTGCGCAGCCGGCCGTATAGATTACCTGAACATAAAAAGAAAGTGGTACAGGACGAATTGGAAGCGATGTTGGATATGGGGGTAATAGAAGAATCCAACAGTGACTGGGCGAGCCCGATAGTTTTAGTGCCTAAAACTGACGGCTCTGTGCGGTTCTGTGTGGATTATAGCAAGGTGAATGCTGTATCGAAATTCGATGCATATCGGCTCGGCACTGCTCGCTTTTATTAGACACTGGATTTAACGAAGGGCTATTGGCAGATCCCCTTATCTCCAATGTCTAAAGAAAAAACTGCTTTCACGACGCCGTTCGGATTACACCAATTTGTTACGCTTCCTTTCGGTTTGTTCGGCGCACCGGCTACCTTTCAGCGTCTGATGGACAGAATCCTCCGGCCGCATGCTGCATATGCCGCGGCATACCTGGATGATATTATCATCTATAGTAACGACTGGCAGCGGCATATGCAGCACCTGCGAGCTGTCCTCAGAACGCTGCGAGGGGCTGGGCTCACGGCCAACCCAAAGAAGTGTGCAATTGGGCGCGTGGAAGTTAGGTATCTGGGCTTTCACTTGGGTCATGGACAGGTGCATCCCCAAATTGACAAGACGGCAGCGATTGCGACCTGTCCGAGACCTAAGACCAAAAAGGAGGTTAGACAGTTCCTGGGGCTAGCAGGATATTACAGAAGGTTTGTACATAATTATTCGGACCTTGCTAGCCCGCTGACTGATTTAATTAAAAGGAGGCGCCAGATACCGTTCAGTGGACGGAGCAGTGTCAGCAGGCTTTTACCCAGATAAAGGCAGCCCTGTGTGGTGGCCCGCTGTTACAGGCTCCTACCTTTCTCTCCCTTTTTCCCTGCAGACCGACGCATCGGACAGGGGGCTGGGCGCCGTCTTGACCCAGGAGATAGAGGGTGAGGAGCGGCCGGTGCTGTACATTAGTTGCAAGCTCTCGAAGAGGGAGACAATGTACAGCACCATTGAGAAGGAGGCTCTCGCCATTAAGTGGGCTGTTCTCACTCTCCGCTATTATCTCCTGGGCCGAGAGTTCACCCTCTGTTCGGACCACGCTCCCCTGCAATGGCTTCACCGAATGAAGGATACCAACGCGCGGATCACCCGTTAGTATCTAGCGTTACAGCCTTTCAAGTTCCAGGTGATCCACAGGCCGGGTGCACAGATGGCTGTGGCTGACTTCCTCTCCCGCAGGAGGGGGGGGGGGGGGGGGGGGGCTGCAGGCCTGAGTCGGGCGGTGGGGGTATGTGGCGAGGGGTGCGTGGTTTGGCGAGATCTGCAGCGGGAGAGCGAGGGCGGAGCCAGGCGGTGAGTAAGCGGGTCAAGTTCAAATGACGAACACCTGTCTGTGATTGCAGTAATTGGCGTGAGGAGACCGCATATAAGCAGCCCGGGCAGACAGCACTTTTGAGAGAGACTGGGAGCTCGTGCACGGACCGGCCAGACACGACGAGAGACGTCTTCATTGAGATTGAGCCGAATGCGAAGCTGTAGCCAGCGGGAAGAGTTCTTTTTGCCCATTTACTTTCTGTTTGTGATTTGTTTCGGAGTTACGTTATTGTGAGTGCGGAGTGCGCTGTGGAAAGAGTGAAAAATAAAAGTGCACGAGCCCCAGATATCGCCGACCCTGTGTCTCCTTCCATCACCTACACTTCACCCAGAACCTGACCTGTATCACAGTTATATATTATCATAAGTTGGTTTAGTTCTTATACAGGTTCTGGGAAGGCAATTTTTTGTTAAAATCATTCGTGTCTAATGCAGACTGTGTAGAGTTCCATTATTTACTCATGATTGGTGGGAGTGTAACTAACTCTAAGGAAATTGAAAATAATAATTTCAGAGCTTTAATTTGTTATTTTCTCTGTTAATGTTAAGAGACTTTTATTTTGGCGCTTCCTAGTGGAACGTTAATTTCGCGTCTATAAGGGTGAGACTAGTTAGTCAGACGCATCCACGGAGGGAAGAAGGAAAGACACAATTTGGTCTGAGGTTGTATAAAGCTCAAAAGGGATCATTTAAGCACCTAGCTGGAACGGGAACAAGCTCTTACGTTGTTTCAAGGAGAAATATGCAAAGGAAAGTAGATTTGTGTTTAACCAAGGCTGACGGCTGAACACAAATACAGGCTTCTGGAAACATCAGTACGCTTTACCATCGTCTGGCTGGGGTTTTGCTACAGAACCGCCTCCAACAACATGTTTATGACAGTGACATTATCCCGGAAAGTCAGTGTGGATTTCGTGCAGGCATGGACAATGTGTTTACTGCTAGGCAGATTCAGGAGAAGTGTAGAGAACAACATCTACATAGACCAGAGACCAGAACCTGCAGTCGTTCCAAGGATAGTACCCCACGGCCCAGAAAGTGCACAGTGCTTGCTGTTAACAAGGAACAGAAGTTTAGAAGTTAGGATAGAAGTTTTAATGCTCCTATATCTTCTTCCTGATGGAAGGAGATTAAAGAGATGGTTAGCAGGGTGAGAGTGGTCCGCTATGATGTTTTTAGCCTTTCTGATTATTCTAGTGGAGAAGAGTGAAGAAAGTGAAGGTAGGCTACAGCCTATGAGTTTTGAAGCCCTGCGTACTACTCTCTCTAGTTTTGTCCTGAGCGGTTGTATGACCGAACCAGACAAGCATGGAGAAAGTGAGGACACTTTCAATAGTAGACCTATAAAAGTGGGTCATGGCAACTCGACTGACACCAAACTTTTTGAGCTGCCGCAAGAAGTGGAGTCGCTGATGTGCTTTACTGATCTTTATATTAGCGTTGAGCTCCCATGATAGGGATTCCTGGATTGTAGTCCCAAGAAACTGTAAGGAAGTGACCCTCTCAACCTCTACCCCATTTATGGAGAGCGTATGGGGGGGACTTGAGGTCTTTCTAAAATCCACTACCAGTTCCTTGGTTTTTGAGATGTTAATTGACAAGTAAAAACTTTTGTACCATTTCACCAGCACCTCCACTTCTCTGCGGTAGTCAGACTCATCCCCATTAGTAATAAGACCAACCACAGAAGTGTCATCGGCAAACTTAAATAACAGAACTGAACTACTGTGTGACTGACAGAATTGTGTGTATAAAGAATACAGAAGGGGAGATAGGACGCAGCCCTGTGGGGCACCAATGTTCAGGGATTTTGACTGCGAGACGTAATCACCCATTTTGACCACTTGCTTCCTATCACATAAAAAGTTAAAAATCCACTTTCAGAGTGATGTTCTAACACCTAGCTCTTGTAAAGTGTTAATCAACTTCACAGGAACAATTGTGTTGAATGCAGAACTAAAATCCACAAACACGTGCATATGTAGATTTAAACTCCAGATGTTGAAGAATAGACTGCAAACATAGTGAAACTGCATCATCAACACTCCTATTTGCTCTATAAGCAAATTGGTGGGGGTCAAGTGAAGTACTAGACAGATGTTTACATATCAGACGCTCAAACACTTTCATAATGACAGAAGTTAAAGCCACAGGCCTATAATCATTAAGACATGAGATTCTATCCTTCTTTGGAACTGGGATGATCACAGCAGATTTAAAACAAGCAGGCACAATACCAATTTGAAGAGACCAGTTAAAGATAAAAGTGAGGACAGATGTTAATTGATCAGCACAGTGTCTTAAAGTAGCAGTCATCCGCCATCAGGCTCTGCCGCCTTCCTGGTGTTCTGCTGACGGAGCAAGATTCTAACATCATGCTCAGAGATAGTGGGTGGAGAGTCCTCCTGCTCTCTATAGCAGGGGGAGGAAGGTGACCACCACTGTCAAAACGACAGTAGAAGTCATTAAACCTCCCAGGAAGAGAGGGGTCACTGACAAGAACATGGTGTTTGATCTTATAATCAGTAATGTCCTGCAGCCCACGCCAAACACCTTTGATGTCATTTGCATGTAATTTATTTTCAAGCTTAGCTTTATAGGAAGCCTTGGATTTCAACACAGCTCGCTGGAATTCATATTTCAGTAATTTGTATCAACCCATATCACCAGTCTTAAAAGCAGCCCGTTTTGCCTTACATAGCACTCTCAGTTCATTATTAAACCAGGACTTACTGTTATTAAGGACATAAACAGCTCTAGTAGGAATACAAACACCACAGAATTGAATATAGGATGTAACGGTATCAGTAAAGATGTTAATATCCTGACCATCAGCCCAAAAGATGCTCCATACCGTGGAGTCTAAACAGTCCTGTAATGTGTCTATAGCTTGTGGGGACCATATCCTAAAAAGTTTGACAGTTGGTTTTGCCACTTTAAGTCTCTGGCGGTATTTCGGAACGAGAAAGATAGTGTTGTGGTCGGACTCACCCAGAGGAGCCCTGGCCACAGCATGATATGCCTCAGAAATAGGTGAGTAGCATTGATCCAGAGTTCTATCCTTCCTAGTAGCAATCTGGATTTGGGGTTTGTATCTGGGGAGTGCCTTCCTCAAGGAGACGTGATTGAAGTCTCCCAGCACAAACATGGCAGCATCAGGATTATTGTTTTCTACTTCCGTGATATTATGCACAAGTTGCTGCAGTGCCGCAGGAGCAGAAGCGTCCGGGGGAATGTAAATAACCATCAAAACAACAGAAGAAAACTCACGAGGCAAATAAAAAGGCTTACACATCACCGTAAGAGACTCCAACTCTGGAGAACAGGTTTGTGACAAGTTTTTGCAGTCCGTGCACCAGTTGCTATTAATGTAGCAGCCAACCCCACCTCCACGTAGTTTTTTTGAACACGCAGTGCGGTCAGCATGGTATAGAGAAAGGCCGGCTAGCTGTAACATGGAGTCCAGGAAACTTTCAACTAACCAGGTCTCAGACAGGCAGATAGCAGCGGCATCCCTGAAGTCTCTCTGTGTTTGTCTCTCTGTCTCATCCATTTTATTCACCCGGGAGCGGACATTGGAAAGAATCAGGCTTGGTAGAGCTGGGCGATGGACGCGACGCCTGAGCCGAAACAAGAGCGCCACCCCTCGCACCCCGCTTCCGAGTCTTCTAGCACTTAAGCCGCTCCTTGTGTATTTGGAAATCCGGCGGTAGATCGGGCAGAAGAACAGGCATGCTGTTCCGAACGTGAAGTAATGCAGATCTGTCATACCGAACAATACCAAAGCTGGGTTCTATAAACGTGCAGGACAACACCAAACAAACAAACAAAACAGAGAGTAGTACCGAGTTGCCATTGAACGGCGCCATCTTCGCCGTAATTCATCAACATCATCCGTTCATTTCATGATGGTATGCTTGGTCAGGTGCTGGATGATGGCAAGCTGTCTGACCCATTTGGCATCTCCAATGGCACCAAGCAGGGCTGTGTGCTCGCCCCTCTGTTAAAACGCTCAATTTGTGGGAGAACAATTTGAGGATAGAACTGTGTATCGTCTAGACAGTAAAAATGGTGGACCAATACTCCATCCCTGAAGTACAGTCTTCTCCATTGACTCCAGTACGTTTTGGTGGCTGGGCTGCATGGGGAGACTGCAACCCACGAAGGCCGCTCACTGCTGACCTCTTACCAAGCTCTGACCTTCTGGATTTTTCATTCGCGTAAGTCAGCGCAAGCTACTGTGATCAGTTTGTACCTGGAAAGGCCTCCCAAGTAGGTACTGCCGAAAATGTGATGTGAAATCGACAATGGCTAGCAATTCCCATCTCATAGCTCATAGTACGTGCGGCTACCGTACGCCGACACACGTTCTGTGCCACCCTGCATTTGTGACAAGACTGCGCCAATACCGGTGTCGCTGTTATCGGTGTCCAGGATCATTCCACCATGGTCCAGTGGATAGCCTAAGACTGGGACTGTGGTAAGGTGGTGCTTGAGCGTGTCAAAGGCAGCTTGGTTTTCAGCGTGCCACTGGAAGTGGGCATTCTTCTTATCTAGATTATGTAACGGTTTAGCAATGGAGGCAAAGTCTTTCACAAACCTGCGACAGTAGGAAGCGAGGCCAATGAAACGTCTGACCTCTTGGACTGTTGTTGGAGAATTCTGTTTGTCCTATGTACATGTAAAAGAAGCGTGCTGTACATGTGAAAGAAGCATGCATGTGATGTAATGCCAAGCAGAAAAAAACTAGGGTCATAGGGCACATGAGGACAGGGACGAGAGAGTGGAAAAGTACCAAAAAACACTTGTAGCACAGATGCAGGTGTTGAGAGGCACTGGGAGAGAAACAGATTGTATACAATGTAACAATGTGCCACCGAGAAAAGCATACTAATACAGGAGCCCATTGTGTAAAAAGATAATACAGATGTCCATTTTTTTAAAAGAAAAGATACGCATGCGCAAAGAAGTTGCCCCAATTAAAAATAAAATGATGATGCAGGTGTTTTTAATCTGGGAGGAGTAATAAGGAGGAGCAAGGAGAGAAAAGATAACAATTTGAGCGCTAATTGGGTACCACAAGGTATAAGAAATGGGTGCAGACCATTGTAAGATCAGATGACTGGGCGACATCTCACTTTGTTGAACTGCTCAATAAAGTTAATTCTCCTGAGACCTGAAACCTTGACTCTGTGCAATTTCTTCAAGATCTGAACCAGACTTTGATGATTTGAATTGGGACTGGAAATCTGCCACAACACTGTGCAGGACAGTCGATCGGCAGGAGCAGGGTTGGGCACCCCTGCATTAAAGTCAGTAGAACTCTGGGAGGTGCTGGAAAGTTTACCATGGTGGGGACAATGGACGAGGACAGGGCTTCCGCTGGCTGGAGGAGGCCGGCAATGGCACCTTCTTTAATAGTCACAGCCTTGTTGCCAGGGTTAATAAAACATAATGGAATGATGTTGGTGGCCTGTGTGTTGACTAGGGCTTTAGCAATGAGTACTTTTGTGCTTTTCAACAAAGCCTTTTGTGAGGTTTGGCTTACCAAGCAGCACCTCATTGCCCCCTATGTCCGCTACTAGGAAGTCTACTTCAACTTGATGGTTGTTAATACTGACTGGCCTCACCAAGCACTGGCACTTCTCCTGGTCCCACCCCGAGCAAAGTCTGTACAATGGATGCCTGAAGTGGTGGTCTCACATCTTGGAGAATGGCGTTGTATTGGTGAAGGGGCAGCACTAGGGTTGGGTACCGAAACTCGGTTCCAATAGGGTACCGGTTCTGACGTAAACGGTAGTAACCAGACCGAATAAGAATAAAAACTTTGGTGCCTGATTTCGATTCCTGAGTCTATGGCATGAGGCGCACACACGCAGTCTCTCGCTGTCTCCCTCTCCCTCTCCGAATGTGGGCGCACATACGGTTTATTGAAGCACTGTCTGATCTGTCTTGCACGCGCGCTCTTGCTTGCTCGCTCTAGATTTTAACTAATTTGCGATCATCCGGGAGCCGTTATTAATATGCGGGAGACTCCTGGAACATCTGCTGATAGCGAGGAGATTAAACAAACGTGAAATGTACACGTGAAATGTTTGGCTGCATTTCAAATTTCACAAGTTCACATTTACATCAATTAAACAGAGTAAAGATTATGCGTAGGGGGAGGGCTCCGAGCTCGGAATTTTTGCCCGAACCCAGAGTACTGAGTTAAGTTTGCTGTATATATACCTCTTACTTCATTGATTGGGAGTGCGCTCCACTCGTGTCTAATTAGGCTTGATTACCTGAATGTGCTCCACCTGTGTTTAATTCTGAACATGCTCCTCCCGAACTTTGTTAGTAAAACATCATGTAAAATTACGCGTCAGAATAACGATTGTCTTTGGATATAGAATCACCATTCGCGCCGCCTTGACGCTCACGTCGTCATATTATATTGGCGAGCGCATCATCTGCTCCTCAGAGTTCTCTGTCGAAAAAAGGAAGCTTGTCAGCAGCGCGAGATATTTGGCAGCGAATGCAGGGTTTCGTTCTTTTCTTTTCAACTTTTCTGCGGCTGTACAGCCAATAGAGTGAATGGATTTTTTTCATTCTTTTTTCTATTCATATTGTTAGGATTGTACTATACTGTATAACCATAACCAGCATCTAAACAAGGATATTAATAATGAACAATCTTTGAAATCGTATACCCTAGCTTTAAGTTTGTGTCCTTTGTGGCCTTATCTGGGTGGGTGAAAGGTACAGTGGGGGAACTTTTGCAAGAATAAAAACTTCTCTTTCTTTATTATTTTGACTCTGAGTGTCTCTTACGCAGTGATGATGTTTGACAGGATTTATGCCACAACAATGGCATTTCTTGAGCGGGATATGTGAAAATGTGCATATCTGGCCTTCTCACGGAGCTGTGGCTTTGACTGTTGCCTCTACAAAAAGGATTTGTGGGCGAAAGATGGGCGGGGCTGTCGAACGGCGCAAACAGATCTGCTCCATTAACAAGTGCAGTGGTGCAACTTTCATCACACAGGAATGGGTTATAATGTTTGCATTTTTCCTCAGCCTTGCATTTGTGAGCTTTCAAAGTACCTTGATTGTTGTCCTCACCATTGGTTAAAAAGGGTTATATCATTATTAGGCAATAGGCATACACATCTACAAATCAAATAAAACAAATAAATCATTAATTCAATTCAATTCACATTTATTTGTATAGTGCTTTTCTAGGACCAACTCTACCATATTTAAAAATAAATACAGAAATAAATAAATGCTCAATAAATAAATAAGCATACAAAAAATTGCCCCCAAAAATACAATAAACAAATAAATGTAGGTACTGTAGAAATTAAATTATACAGTGAGACATAAATGTATTAGCTTCTTTATTTATTCACCTTTGTAATAATTACCTTATTTATTTATGTGCATGTTATAATATTTTTGTCTGTTTTATTCTTCCTTTGTATTTTTTTACCCTATTTATTTCTTCAATGCTATTTATTTCTGCCTGTCGTTTTTACATTTCTGTATGCATTTCTGCCTCATTATGTAAATGAGGAGGAGCTGTCTTAGGGGGTCAACTTCTGCCAATTGGTTGGTAAGCATTTTACTGCATCGGTCGGATCCTTTTATTTTGCTGTCTATGGTCGAATCTACATGCCACCGGCCACAACAATGGCTACCTACGATGAAGTTTTCAGTGAGCTGAGGCATTTAGCAACTGTTTTTGAAAACAATGCTAACATTTTAAGTATTGACTTTATTATTTTTCGTTTGGACGCTCTGACAGAACGTGTGTTTCAGTTAGCGGCACACAAGGACACAGATGTCGATAATGTAGTTTTTCAGAATCTGGAGGAAGCGGCCCATCTTCACAACAGTTCCATCGAAACTACAGTTCATCTTCGGATGGCAGAGAATAACATAAGGTGAGTGTACCATTACATGTGATGCCAATTCTATTTGCCAGTTCTATTGGCATCACATGTAATGGTACACTCACCTTGCCAGTTCATTCTCTGCACATCTGACAATGAACTGTTATTTCGCTGACTCCAAAAAGCCTTACAATGGCACCAACAGGCAAACCCTTATGTAAAAGTGACCAGCTATCTCAGGTGTGTGATAAACGTTAGCGACCGAGTTAAGGCCTCCTTATGCTTCTGCGTCAACTCCACGGCGTAGCTACGCCGTCACTCCTACGGCATCGTGGCCGTTTTATGCTTCTGCGTCAGGTTGTGTTGCATCGCAGTGCACTTCACCGCCAGAACGCTAGGGGGGTGGGTGTGGGGAGGGGGGGGGGGGGGATTTTGCAAATCTCCTTGCTAGTTTGTTTTGGTTCTGTGCGCCGGTTCCACTTTTTCATTTCCGACAATGGTGAGCGAAAGAGAGAGAATGTTGTTGCAGCTGGAGCTAATCGACGTTGAACAACAAGACGATACAAACCTTGTCCCCATAGAACCAACACGGATGTGCAGGGCCCGTTCCACCCGAGCTGCCATAGCTGTTCAGAATGACTTGTAGGCTTTTTTTCAGTCTCCACATGGAACTGTGCCATGACAGGATGATGTAGTGTTAGACTTGGTTAGTACTGTATTATCAATGATGTAACCGTGAACATTATATTGTAAATAAACAACAAACTGTTAATTTATTGATTGATTGAAGTTTATTGCGAGCAAAAAAGAAAGAAAAGAATATAATATTATAATTAGAATATTATAATTATCAGTACGAGGGTGCAAATGTTAAAAATGGCACTATAGCAGGAGGGGAAAACCGTAAAAGCTACACTCCTGAAATGATGTATAATCTGACCAATCACAGCCCTTGCTGTCTGTGTCGCCTCAACGCGTAGTTACAAATTTTTGGATGTGCACGTCGAGCTACGGCGGAGGGGTCGGAGAGGGGTTCGCGTCGACGCAGAGGGGTCTGCGGGGTGCGGCATCGATTCGACACAGAAGCATAAAACAGGCTTTAAGCCTTGTGTATATGACGCATCTGCAAGAGCGTGAAGGGCACGCGGCAAAAATGACGTCATTGCGGTGTGGGCGGTCATGCGCGTTGGGTGTAAACGCCTCGTCCATTTGGAGAGGTGCGTGGAGATGGTTCTCACTGCGGAACATGAAATCCACGGGGAGGAGTCAGATCCAGATCCAACTCCTCCCACCTTACATACACCTAAACCTACCCAACTCTGCTCCCTGATCCCTAAACCCAACCCAACCCTAATCCCTAAACCCAACCCTAATCCTACCCATCTCCACCCCTTGGATCTTGATCCGACTCCTCCCTGTGATTCTCATGTACTGCATTGGGGTGCTACTGGGTACGCGCGCAGTCAGCGAAGACTCGCACTCGTGAGGACGCGTCAAGTATACAGAAGGCTTCAAGAAGATGGGCCGCTTCCTCCAGATTCTGAAAAACTACATTGTCGACATCTGTGTCCATGTGTGCCGCTAACTGAAACACAAGTTCTGTCAGAGCGTCCAAACGAAAAATAATAAAGTCAATGCTTATAACGTTAGCATTGTTTTCAAAAACAGTTACCAAATGCCTCAGCTAACAGACAACTTCATCATAAGTAGCCATCTTTGTTGTGACTGTGGCTGGTGACATGTAGATTCGACCGATGCAGTAAAATGCTAACCAACCAATGGGAAGAAGTTGACCTCCTAAGATGATTTGCATAATGAGGGAGAAATGCATACAGAAATGTAAAAACGACAGGCTGAAATAGCACTGAAGAAATAAATGGGTAAAAAAATACAAAGGAAGAATAAAACTGACAAAAATATTATAACATGCACATAAATAAATAAGGTAATTATTACAAAGGTGAATAAATAAAGAAGCAGATTAAGAGATATATACATTTATGTCTCACTGTATAATTTAATTTCTACCTACATTTATTTGTTTATTGTATTTTTTGGGGGGGCTATTAATTGTATGCTTATTTATTTATTGAGCATTTATTTATTTCTGTATTTATTTTTAAATATGGTAGAGCTGGTCCTCCATACTTTTCACAATACATAGTGAAGGGGTTGTCAAAATCCCTTGCCTCTTCCGCATAAATATATCATATATCCTTTTGAATGCTCATGTATTTCTTTTATAAAATCAGTAATCAAATATGTTCATTATCACTTAATAATATATCCATATATATATTCCTTGTGCTTTTGCTTGTTAAAATTATATTCTTAAAGGTGCTCTAAGCGATGTCGGGTGACGTGACTTCTTGTTGACGTTTAAAGTATTTTCAAACAAAACGGAGGCTAGATAGATGTCACCGGGGTCAAGACCAAGGGTAATCTACCACACTCCGGAGGAGCAGTCACCAGAGGACACCAAGAGGCAGACGACAGAAGTGGATTCAAGGGTAACTTTTTATTAAGTTTAAAAAAAAAATAAAAGCAGGGACAGGCAGTGACTCTTCTCATTGTCAGGCTCGTTGCATAGGCTCGTAGGACAGACAGTGACTTCTCTCGTCGTCAAACTTGTTGCGTAGGCTCGTAGGACTGACAGTGACTTCTCTCGTCGTCAGGCTCGCTGCATAGGCTCGTGGGACTGACAGTGACTTCTCTCGTCGTCAGACTCGTTGCATAGGCTCGTAGGACAGACAGTGGCTTCTCTCGTCGTCAGGCTCGTTGCATAGGCTCGTAGGACTGACAGTAGCTTCTCTCGTCGTCAGGCTCGTTGCATAGGCTCGTAGGACAGACAGTGGCTTCTCTCGTCGTCAGGCTCGTTGCATAGGCTCGTGGGACTGACAGTGACTTCTCTCGTCGTCAAACTCGTTGCATAGGCTCGTAGGACTGACAGTGACTTCTCTCGTCGTCAGGCTCGTTGCATAGGCTCGTAGGACTGACAGTGACTTCTCTCGTCGTCAGGCTCGTTGCATAGGCTCGTGGGACTGACAGTGACTTGTCTCGTCGTCAAACTCGTTGCATAGGCTCGTAGGACTGACAGTGACTTCTCTCGTCGTCAGGCTCGTTGCATAGGCTCGTGGGACTGACAGTGACTTCTCTCGTCGTCAAACTCGTTGCATAGGCTCGTAGGACTGACAGTGAATTCTCTCGTCGTCAGGCTCGTTGCATAGGCTCGTAGGACTGACAGTGACTTCTCTCGTCGTCAGGCTCGCTGCATAGGACGACTGGATGACAGCAGGAGGAGATACTCGATTCAGCAGCTCTGTTTTACTTCAACACAGGCAGGAGAGCAGATGAGGATGTCAATGTTAACTCTGTGTGTTGTACTCACACGACTGGATGCCAGCAGGAGGAGATACTCATTTCAGCAGCTCTGTTTTACTTCAACACAGGCAGGAGGACAGACGAGGATGTCACTATTGACTCTGTGTGTTGTACTCACACGACTGGATGACAGCAGGAGGAGATACTCAGTTCAGCAGCTCTGTTTTACTTCAACACAGACAGGAGGACAGATGAGGATGTCACTATTAACTCTGTGTGTTGTACTCACACGACTGGATGACAGCAGGATGAGATACTCATTTCAGCAGCTCTGTTTTACTTTAACACAAGCAGGAAGACAGATGAGGATGTCACTATTAACTCGGTGTGTTGTACTCACACGACTGGATGAGAGCGGGAGGAGATACTCAGTTCAGCAGCTCTGTTTTACTTCAACACAGACAGGAGAGCAGATGAGGATGTCACTATTAACTCTGTGTGTTATACTCACACGACTGGATGACAGCAGGAGGAGATACTCATTTCAGCAGCTCTGTTTTACTTCAACACAAGCAGGAAGACAGATGAGGATGTCACTATTAACTCGGTGTGTTGTACTCACACGACTGGATAACAGCGGGAGGAGATACTCAGTTCAGCAGCTCTGTTTTACTTCAACACAGGCAGGAGGACAGATGAGGATGTCACTATTAACTCTGTGTGTTGTACTCACACGACTGGATGACAGCAGGATGAGATACTCAGTTTAGCAGCTCTGTTTTACTTCAACACAGGCAGGAGGACAGTTGAAGATGTCACTATTAACTCTGTGTGTTGTACTCACACGACTGGATGACAGCAGGAGGAGATACTCAGTTCAGCGGCTCTGTTTTACTTCAACACAGGCAGGAGGACAGATGAAGATGTCACTATTAACTCTGTGTGTTGTACTCACACGACTGGATGACAGCAGGAGGAGATACTCAGTGCAGCGGCTCTGTTTTACTTCAACACAGGCAGGAGAGCAGATCAGAAAAAAACTCGTAAGGTTATGGGTCGATCTCATCCATCAGAGACTCACAGAGAGAACACAGTTGTTTGATCTCACCACACTCGTGCATAAATCACTCTTGGAAATCTTCACACGTGTTTGTTTCACTCTTTCAGACACTGCAACTCACTCTACCATCACAGTGATTAAAACAACTCGCCTTTCTTCTCTTCATAGGATGGATGATCCAAAGACAAATGATCTCACAGAGATGAACAAGGAACCAGCCTTATCCTGCCGCCGCCCGCTGTCACTGCTCTAATCCCCTCGAGCACTTGTGTGAAGTTCTCCCACTGCAAAAAGCTCCCCTCCTATACTTCAAACCTCTCTCTTTATATTCTTCCCTCCCGGCATGAGATTCAATAAAGCGCTGCTCATTGGCTTCAGCTGGCGCTCATTATAGTCAGATATGATTACCAAAAGCCGCCCCGGTGTTACACCGACACTTCTTCCCCCTGGAAACGAGTCAATATTTTTGGTTCCTAGTTGGTTCACCCGGTGACACCCTCCCCCACCGGATCCGTTCTAGTCCCGAGAACGGGGTCCAGACACCCAGTCTCCATACCTAGTAGGAGGTACTCCTCGGGTCTCCCTTTGGGAATGTCGAATTGGGTGAACGGGCTCTTCCTCCCTTGGTTCAGGAGTGGGGGCTCTAGGGACCACAACCCAACCCATCAAAGGTGGTACAGGGGCCACAGGTGCCGGTGGCGCCTCAGTCTCTTGCCGCGGATAGTTGGGGCAAGGGCGAAGCAAGTTTCGGTGCAAGATTCTCACGGGGCCAGTCTTCCCCTCTGGCCGAATGGCATAGACGGGCTGGTCCGGCCTCTGTCGTTTCTCCACCACATACGGCACGATTTCCCACCGGTCGCTGAGCTTCCCCTTCCCCTGGCGCCGGTTATCTCGCACCAGCACCCGTTCTCCAGGTAACAAAGGGGCCTCTCGAGCAGTGCGGTCATACAGACGTTTGTTCTTCTGGGCGGCCGCGTCGAGGTGCTTGGACACTTTCTCATACGCAGAGTGTAGTTGGCGATGGTGTCGGTGTACCCATTCGGTGGTGGTAGCGGGGGCCTCAGCCGTTGCTGCCCCTAGTAGCAGATCTGTGGGCAGACGCACATGTCTCCCAAACATCAGGTAAGCAGGGGCATAACCCGTAGTGCTATGGACACTGTTGTTGTAGGCCTGCACCAGGGCCGGGAGGCTATCCGTCCAGTAACCCTGATGGTCCGCATCCAGAGTCCCCAGTAAACTCAGAAGCGTCTGATTGAAACGCTCGCACCCCCCGTTTCCCTGTGGATGGTATGGGGTGGTGTGGGTCTTCTTGCATCCGTACAATTGGCATAATTCTTGGATGACACGGGATTTGAAGTTCGGCCCTTGGTCCGAGTGGAGTGTTTCGGGACATCCAAAGGGCTGGAAGACGTGTCTCCACAGAGCACCGGCAGTGGTGGTGGCGGTCTGATCCAAAGTTGGTATTGCCCAGGCATACTTGGTGAACAAGTCAGTGACTACTAAGATGTTCTGGTAGCGATCCATTGGGCGGCTCAAGGTCAGGAAGTCCATAGCCAACATATGCAGCGGGGCTCTGGGCCTCACCGGGACCATGGGGGCCCTCACGTCTCGTCGGGTTTTGAACAGCGTACAGCGGGGGCATCCCTGCACATACGTCCCCACTGATTCTTCCATCCCGCTCCAGAAGAAGTGCCGGCGCAGCAGTGACACTGTTCGTTCTTGGCCCTGATGCCCTAGTTGATCGTGGTAGGCCTGAAGCAATGGCCGGATTTGGGCTCTAGGCACCACCACCTGATAGACCATCTCATGGGTCCTCGAGTCCAAGACAGACCTACAGATTACTCCCTCCCGCAACTTCAATCTCTTCCAGTGTCCCAGAAGCTTCTTCAATCCCACGGGATGTTCCCGTCGTTCGTCCGCCCCGGGGAGTCGATTCTGCTCCAGGCAAACCCGCAGGATAGCCAACTCCTCATCCTGTTCCTGCCGCCCTCTCCATCGGTGGGGGTCCCATCCCCAACTTGCCGGTACTCCCTCCGATCGCATTCCCTGCGCCTCTACTATTCCTACCATCAGCCCTTCCTCTGATTCCAGTCCTGGGGTTCCCCCTTCCCCCACCGGTGGTAATCGTGACAGGACATCAGCATTTATGTGTTCGCGGCCTGGTCGATACTGCAACCGATAATTGAAATTGGCGAGCTGGGCCACCCACCTCTGCTCCACTGCCCTTAGCTTTGCGGTTTGGAGGTGGACTAATGGACTGTTGTCGGTCACCACCAATACTTCCGCTCCCCACAAGTAGTCCTTGAACTTCTCGCACAAAGCCCACTTCAGGGCCAGCAGCTCGATTTTAAAAGAGCTGTAGTTGGCATCATTCCGCTCTGCTGGATGGAGACTCCGGCTGGCGTAGGCGATGACCCTCTCTGTTCCGTCTCGTCGCTGGGCCAGTACCGCCCCCAATCCGCGGTTGCTAGCGTCGGTGTAAAGTACAAAGGGTCGGGTGAAATCAGCGTAAGCTAAAATGGGGGCCTGCAGCAATTCCTGCTTCAGCCTCTGAAAGGCGGTCTCACACTCTGGGGTCCAAGTAATCATTGGGGAACTCCGGCTCCGTGAAGAACCAGATCCGGCCAGCAGCTGGTTCAAGGGTTTCGCAATTTTTGAGAAGTCTTTTATGAAGCGCCTGTAGTAGCCGACGAATCCCAGGAAGGACCGCACCTGCCTGATGGTTTTTGGTGGAACCCAACCCTGCACTGCAGACACCTTCTCCGGGTTGACAGCCACTCCTGCGGCGCTCACTCGGTGCCCCAAGAACTGGACCTCCTTCTTAAAGAGCTGGCATTTCCCTGGCTGGAGCTTCAGTCCATACCGCCTCATAGCACGGAAAACTTGCTCCAGATGCAACAGGTGAGAGTCAAAGTCGGGAGAATAGACGATCACATCATCCAGGTACACCAGGGTAGAGTCCATCAACTGTCCTCCCAGGCATCGCTGCATCAGCCTCTGGAAGGTCGCAGGGGCGTTACAGAGTCCGAAGGGCATACGATCCCACTCAAACAGGCCAAAGGGGGTGGTAAATGCGGTCTTTTCTCGGTCCTGCTCCTCCACCCGCACCTGCCAGTAGCCACTCGCCAAGTCAAGGGTAGAATACCAGGCGGCGTTGGTCAGTCCTGTAAGGGAATCCTCAATCCGGGGCAGGGGGAAAGCATCCTTCTTGGTGACAAGGTTCAACTTGCGATAATCCACGCAAAATCTCCAAGAGCCGGTCTTCTTACGGACCAGGACAATTGGGGCGGCCCATGGGCTGCTGCTCTCTCGAATAACTCCGCGTCTCAGCATCCCCTTTAATAAGGCACGAATCTCAGAGTATAAGGTTGGAGGTACCGGCCGGTACCGCTCTCAACTAGGCGGAGCATCTCCGGTAGGTATAACGTGTTTGACGATGTCGGTGCATCCATAGTCTTCCTCATGGGTGGAGAAGACGCCTTGCCACTTGGCCAACAGACCCTGGAGTCGGCGCGTTTGTTCTTCCTGTAGGCCCTCCCCCTGCAGGGACTCGCTCTGCAAATGGGTCGGCATGTTGCACGCAGCGGGACCAGGACCAGATTCCTCCCTTTCAAGACCGACCTCGACCACCGTTGCGCTCACTTGGCAGAAGCGGACCTCCTGCTCCTCCCTCACCTGATGGGAATCCACTGGCGTAATTCGGGTCAACCGTTGGTGACGATGGAGTTGGACAGGGTAAGTGTTTGTGTTCCTCACTTTTACTGCAATCCGGCCTCGACGGGCCACTGTTAACCCCCGAGCAACTTCGACGGACTGACACTCCCAGTGGGGCTCGATAAGGACATACTCTTCTCGACCATAGGCCCGCTCAGGAAGACGAACCCAGACCACAGCCTCACTCCGGGCAGGAATAGAGATGGCGTATCGACATACCACTCGACCAGAGTCTTCCCGATCTTGTTGGGAGCTGGCCACCTGTACCCGTCGACAGTCGGTGATAACCCGTTCCCACTCTCGCTTCTCGGCTACAGAAGTAGAATGAAGAGGACCAGCCTGGAACAGTTCTTCCCAACAGTCCATGATTACATTCATCCCCAACAAAGCACGATGTTCCCCCAGACAGGAGTCCCGCACAATCACTACCCCCTTCTGTGGGATCGTGGTGCCCTGGACCTCAAAATCAGTCACCTGGTATCCGATATAGGGAATGTTCAGGCCATTTGCTCCTCGCAAGGTGAGCCAGGGGACTTCAGCCTCTAGTAAGTGATGGGCGTCGAACAGATCTCTGGACAGACTCTCGGCAAACAGGGTGACCTGGGACCCTGTATCTACCAGGCAACGAACAATAACTCCATTGACCTTAATCTCCACGACGGGACAACGTCCCACCAAGCTGTCTCGTGGAGCTGAACTTGGAAAGGGGTCCATCCGGGGGGTCCCGACCACTTGACCCACAGTGGCCGATCGTCCTAAAAACCCCCTTGCGAGTTACGCCGGGAGCTGCATTGGCGGCTATAGTGACCTGGCTCCCTGCAGTTGTTACAGATCGGGCGCCCTTGCTCATCCCACTGGAACCTGGAACTGAGTGGTCGGCCGGTACGTCTTCCCGGATCTCTCTCTCCATCAGAATATGACCGGTCTCGGAGCAAAGGCGGGGGCTCTGGCCGTCCACGGCGGAGCTCTCCCAGAATAGTCTTTGAGAACTCAGCCATTTCTTCCCGAACATCTTTCATCAGCTCTGCACGGAAGGCTTGTTTCCAATCCGTCAATTCAGGCAATCCTGGGGCACTAGTTCCACTTGCAGCCATGCACACCGGCGACTCCAAGGCCTGATTGTGATCCTGTTCCAGGGCTAGAGCCTCTTCACGTAGATCTTCGAAAGTCAGGGCGGCATCCCGTCGAAGCTGTAACCTCAGACTCTGTCGCACTGGACCTTCTCGCAATCCTAAAAGGAACTGGTCTCTCAATAAAGTCTCTTCATTTCCTAGTCCATGATGCTCCCGACTCTTCAACCTGGAGAACTGTTCCCGCAGTCGCAGAGCGAACGCTCGCAGAGTCTGCCCAGGTCCCTGCTTACAGTTAAAAAACTGAGCCCGCAACACTGCCACTGGAGTGGAATCACCATACTGTTTGGATAAAAACTCGAAGATTGCTTGTGTAGTGGCTCGGACGGCTTCAGGTGCTGCTCGTACTTCTCTCTTCGCCTCCCCCTCGAGCGAATTCAACACAAATTGTATCCTCTGGGCTTCTCGGAGCCCTTGCAGCCCAGCTAGATACTCCACTTGCGTCTTCCAGTCTGTCAGGCTTAACTCTGAGCCAGGCCCACTGTACCTCGGAGCCCACGGGGCTCCCATAAATATAGATGCCATTGGCTGACGGGCGGCCGGCAAATCCTCGTCCGCCATCCTGGGTCCTCTGGCCGCTCAACTCCGAGTGGTAACACCCTGCCGACTACGCCAAAAGTTATGTCACCGGGGTCAAGACCAAGGGTAATCTACCACACTCCGGAGGAGCAGTCACCAGAGGACACCAAGAGGCAGACGACAGAAGTGGGTTCAAGGGTAACTTTTTATTAAGTTTAAAAAAGAATAAAAGCAGGGACAGGCAGTGACTCTTCTCGTTGTCAGGCTCGTTGCATAGGCTCGTAGGACAGACAGTGACTTCTCTCGTCGTCAAACTTGTTGCGTAGGCTCGTAGGACTGACAGTGACTTCTCTCGTCGTCAGGCTCGCTGCATAGGCTCGTGGGACTGACAGTGACTTCTCTCGTCGTCAGACTCGTTGCATAGGCTCGTAGGACAGACAGTGGCTTCTCTCGTCGTCAGGCTCGTTGCATAGGCTCGTAGGACTGACAGTGGCTTCTCTCGTCGTCAGGCTCGTTGCATAGGCTCGTAGGACAGACAGTGGCTTCTCTCGTTGTCAGGCTCGTTGCATAGGCTCGTGGGACTGACAGTGACTTCTCTCGTCGTCAAACTCGTTGCATAGGCTCGTAGGACTGACAGTGACTTCTCTCGTCGTCAGGCTTGTTGCATAGGCTCGTAGGACTGACAGTGACTTCTCTCGTCGTCAGGCTCGTTGCATAGGCTCGTGGGACTGACAGTGACTTCTCTCGTCGTCAAACTCGTTGCATAGGCTCGTAGGACTGACAGTGACTTCTCTCGTCGTCAGGCTCGTTGCATAGGCTCGTGGGACTGACAGTGACTTCTCTCGTCGTCAAACTCGTTGCATAGGCTCGTAGGACTGACAGTGACTTCTCTCGTCGTCAGGCTCGTTGCATAGGCTCGTAGGACTGACAGTGACTTCTCTCGTCGTCAGGCTCGCTGCATAGGACGACTGGATGACAGCAGGAGGAGATACTCGATTCAGCAGCTCTGTTTTACTTCAACACAGGCAGGAGAGCAGATGAGGATGTCAATGTTAACTCTGTGTGTTGTACTCACACGACTGGATGCCAGCAGGAGGAGATACTCATTTCAGCAGCTCTGTTTTACTTCAACACAGGCAGGAGGACAGACGAGGATGTCACTATTGACTCTGTGTGTTGTACTCACACGACTGGATGACAGCAGGAGGAGATACTCAGTTCAGCAGCTCTGTTTTACTTCAACACAGACAGGAGGACAGATGAGGATGTCACTATTAACTCTGTGTGTTGTACTCACACGACTGGATGACAGCAGGATGAGATACTCATTTCAGCAGCTCTGTTTTACTTCAACACAAGCAGGAAGACAGATGAGGATGTCACTATTAACTCGGTGTGTTGTACTCACACGACTGGATGACAGCGGGAGGAGATACTCAGTTCAGCAGCTCTGTTTTACTTCAACACAGACAGGAGAGCAGATGAGGATGTCACTATTAACTCTGTGTGTTGTACTCACACGACTGGATGACAGCAGGAGGAGATACTCATTTCAGCAGCTCTGTTTTACTTCAACACAAGCAGGAAGACAGATGAGGATGTCACTATTAACTCGGTGTGTTGTACTCATGTCACAGGTCGAGGGGAGGAACGCTCGGGTGACCAACCACCCCCCCTCTAACTGAGTCACCACCGTGAGGAGCCGACACCACAGGCACACAACAGAGGACCCGGAGACAGAGACAAGTTTCAAAGGAGTAACAATCTTTATTCAACCAAGGGTTTCTCACAGTTAAAGAAAACTCTCGTCGATGTACGATGATGGATCAGTGGATTAAAAGCTTGCTTCTCCCCAGCGGTGCTGCAGACTTCCAGACCCAAGAGTAAGTATGTCAGGTAAGGATTCTTCACGGTACAGAATACTCTCGTTGGTGCACGATAATAAAGCAGTGGATTAAAAGCTTACTCTTCCCCCAGCGGTGCTGCAGACTTCCAGACTCAGACAGTAAGTATGGCGGGTAAGGATTCTTCACAGTACAGAGTACTCTCGTTGGTGTACGATAATAAAGCAGTGGATTAAAAGCTTACTTTTCCCCCAGCGGTGCTGCAGACTTCCAGACTCAGACAGTAAGTATGGCGGGTAAGGATTCTTCACGATACAGAATACTCTCGTTGGTGCACGATAATAAAGCAGTGGATTAAAAGCTTACTCTTCCCCCAGCGGTGCTGCAGACTTCCAGACTCAGACAGTAAGTATGGCGGGTAAGGATTCTTCACAGTACAGAGTACTCTCGTTGGTGCACGATAATAAAGCAGTGGATTAAAAGCTTACTCTTCCCCCAGCGGTGCTGCAGACTTCCAGACTCAGACAGTAAGTATGGCGGGTAAGGATTCTTCACGATACAGAATACTCTCGTTGGTGCACGATAATAAAGCAGTGGATTAAAAGCTTACTTTTCCCCCAGCGGTGCTGCAGACTTCCGGACTCAGACGGTAAGTATGGCAGGTAAGGATTCTTCACAGTACAGGGTACTCTCGTGGGTGCACGGTAATGAAGCAGTGGATTAAACGATCACTTTATCAGCGTTGCTGTATACTTCTGGGCTCAAACAGTAAGTAGAACAGGTGAGGATATTCACAGTACACAGTACTCTCTCTTCAGTTCACAATAGGGAGACAGTGAGTCATAAGGTTACTTTACCAGTGGTGCTGTATGCTTCTGGGCTCAAACAGCAAGTAGAACAGGTGTGGATCTTCACAGTACAAAGTACTCTCTCCTCAGTTCACGGTAGGGCGACAGTGGGTTAAACGATTACTTTATCAGCGGTGCTGTATGCTTCTGGGCTCAAACAGCAAGTAGAACAGGTGAGGATAGTCACAGTACACAGTACTCTCTCTTCAGTTCACAATAGGGAGACAGTGAGTCATAAGGTTACTTTACCAGTGGGGCTGTATGCTTCTGGGCTCAAACAGCAAGTAGAACAGGTGTGGATCTTCACAGTACAAAGTACTCTCTCCTCAGTTCACAGTAGGGCGACAGTGGGTTAAACGATTACTTTATCAGCGTTGCTGTATACTTCTGGGCTCAAACAGTAAGTAGAACAGGTGAGGATAGTCACAGTACACAGTACTCTCTCTTCAGTTCACTGTATCACTCTGGGCTTCTGACGGGGGCAGATATAATAACCTTCCACGAACGTGTAAGCATGGATAGGGCTACTTCTCAGCAAAGACACATCACACTCGTGTTCACTTCAATTCCACAGGCAAAAATCAATGTGTATTAATAAGGCAAAAGCACTGCAATTCACTCACACGGTAGGGCTGATCAGAGGCCTCGCTCTGTTTGTTGTGCTCACTTTACATGGGGTTTCACTTTCAATTCCTCCTCCACACTCTCTGAAACACATAGCTCCTCCAACAGTCAGATCCACACTCACTGTATCCTCTTCAAGCGGTTTAAATGTTCATAAGTTAAAATCAGTTCACTTATCTTTGCTCTTTCCTTTCCCAGCACAGATCCAGTCGATAGCTCAGACCAGCAGGCTTCCTACAAACAATCACTCTGATCCAGCAAGCTTAAATGGGCGTCTCTCCCTTTCCCCTGTCCCTTCCTTGTCAGTGGGTCCTCCATCTGAGCCTCCTCCATCTGAGCCTCCTCCATCTGAGCCTCCTCTATCTGTGTCTTCCCCGTCTGTGTTTCCCCCGTCTGAGCCTCTTTCTCCCTTCTGTCTGTCTCCTTTTATCTTGACTCGTCAAACAGGAAACCTGTGTGAGTGCCGCTCCTCTCTCTCTCTCTCGCACCTGCAGTGCATTAGCGCTAATCAGTGCGGGCATGATTCCATCACGCCCGGAACTGCAGTGGTGTGTTGCACACAATCCGTTCCCCTAGGGAACTTGCGACTCTGAGGAGAGTTCCGATCGCCAAGCGATTTTGTCACCCGTGACATCCCCCCTTGCCAATCGGTTCTAGTCCCTAGAACCGACGTTCCTCAATTCCATTTGCCATATCTCTCCAGTGGCTGTCCTCGGGTATCCCACTGAGGTCGTCGGGGTGGCGAGGGCGGAGCCGCTCTTACTTCACTTCGAGGTCCCTTGGGACCACAGCCCACCCTGGGTACCTCTTCGTCCCCCATCGCGTACCTGTGGCCGCTACAACTCACGGTGTGTACCCTGCCGACTACGCCACTTTTGATGTCACAGGTCGAGGGGAGGAACGCTCGGGTGACCAACCACCCCCCCTCTAACTGAGTCACCACCGTGAGGAGCCGACACCACAGGCACACAACAGAGGACCCGGAGACAGAGACAAGTTTCAAAGGAGTAACAATCTTTATTCAACCAAGGGTTTCTCACAGTTAAAGAAAACTCTCGTCGATGTACGATGATGGATCAGTGGATTAAAAGCTTGCTTCTCCCCAGCGGTGCTGCAGACTTCCAGACCCAAGAGTAAGTATGTCAGGTAAGGATTCTTCACGGTACAGAATACTCTCGTTGGTGCACGATATAAGCAGTGGATTAAAAGCTTACTCTTCCCCCAGCGGTGCTGCAGACTTCCAGACTCAGACAGTAAGTATGGCGGGTAAGGATTCTTCACAGTACAGAGTACTCTCGTTGGTGTACGATAATAAAGCAGTGGATTAAAAGCTTACTTTTCCCCCAGCGGTGCTGCAGACTTCCAGACTCAGACAGTAAGTATGGCGGGTAAGGATTCTTCACGATACAGAATACTCTCGTTGGTGCACGATAATAAAGCAGTGGATTAAAAGCTTACTCTTCCCCCAGCGGTGCTGCAGACTTCCAGACTCAGACAGTAAGTATGGCGGGTAAGGATTCTTCACAGTACAGAGTACTCTCGTTGGTGCACGATAATAAAGCAGTGGATTAAAAGCTTACTCTTCCCCCAGCGGTGCTGCAGACTTCCAGACTCAGACAGTAAGTATGGCGGGTAAGGATTCTTCACGATACAGAATACTCTCGTTGGTGCACGATAATAAAGCAGTGGATTAAAAGCTTACTTTTCCCCCAGCGGTGCTGCAGACTTCCGGACTCAGACGGTAAGTATGGCAGGTAAGGATTCTTCACAGTACAGGGTACTCTCGTGGGTGCACGGTAATGAAGCAGTGGATTAAACGATCACTTTATCAGCGTTGCTGTATACTTCTGGGCTCAAACAGTAAGTAGAACAGGTGAGGATATTCACAGTACACAGTACTCTCTCTTCAGTTCACAATAGGGAGACAGTGAGTCATAAGGTTACTTTACCAGTGGTGCTGTATGCTTCTGGGCTCAAACAGCAAGTAGAACAGGTGTGGATCTTCACAGTACAAAGTACTCTCTCCTCAGTTCACGGTAGGGCGACAGTGGGTTAAACGATTACTTTATCAGCGGTGCTGTATGCTTCTGGGCTCAAACAGCAAGTAGAACAGGTGAGGATAGTCACAGTACACAGTACTCTCTCTTCAGTTCACAATAGGGAGACAGTGAGTCATAAGGTTACTTTACCAGTGGGGCTGTATGCTTCTGGGCTCAAACAGCAAGTAGAACAGGTGTGGATCTTCACAGTACAAAGTACTCTCTCCTCAGTTCACAGTAGGGCGACAGTGGGTTAAACGATTACTTTATCAGCGTTGCTGTATACTTCTGGGCTCAAACAGTAAGTAGAACAGGTGAGGATAGTCACAGTACACAGTACTCTCTCTTCAGTTCACTGTATCACTCTGGGCTTCTGACGGGGGCAGATATAATAACCTTCCACGAACGTGTAAGCATGGATAGGGCTACTTCTCAGCAAAGACACATCACACTCGTGTTCACTTCAATTCCACAGGCAAAAATCAATGTGTATTAATAAGGCAAAAGCACTGCAATTCACTCACACGGTAGGGCTGATCAGAGGCCTCGCTCTGTTTGTTGTGCTCACTTTACATGGGGTTTCACTTTCAATTCCTCCTCCACACTCTCTGAAACACATAGCTCCTCCAACAGTCAGATCCACACTCACTGTATCCTCTTCAAGCGGTTTAAATGTTCATAAGTTAAAATCAGTTCACTTATCTTTGCTCTTTCCTTTCCCAGCACAGATCCAGTCGATAGCTCAGACCAGCAGGCTTCCTACAAACAATCACTCTGATCCAGCAAGCTTAAATGGGCGTCTCTCCCTTTCCCCTGTCCCTTCCTTGTCAGTGGGTCCTCCATCTGAGCCTCCTCCATCTGAGCCTCCTCCATCTGAGCCTCCTCTATCTGTGTCTTCCCCGTCTGTGTTTCCCCCGTCTGAGCCTCTTTCTCCCTTCTGTCTGTCTCCTTTTATCTTGACTCGTCAAACAGGAAACCTGTGTGAGTGCCGCTCCTCTCTCTCTCTCTCGCACCTGCAGTGCATTAGCGCTAATCAGTGCGGGCATGATTCCATCACGCCCGGAACTGCAGTGGTGTGTTGCACACAATCCGTTCCCCTAGGGAACTTGCGACTCTGAGGAGAGTTCCGATCGCCAAGCGATTTTGTCACCCGTGACACTCACACGACTGGATAACAGCGGGAGGAGATACTCAGTTCAGCAGCTCTGTTTTACTTCAACACAGGCAGGAGGACAGATGAGGATGTCACTATTGACTCTGTGTGTTGTACTCACACGACTGGATGACAGCAGGAGGAGATAGTTCAGCAGCTCTGTTTTACTTCAACACAGACAGGAGGACAGATGAGGATGTCACTATTAACTCTGTGTGTTGTACTCACACGACTGGATGACAGCAGGATGAGATACTCAGTTTAGCAGCTCTGTTTTACTTCAACACAGGCAGGAGGACAGATGAAGATGTCACTATTAACTCTGTGTGTTGCACTCACACGACTGGATGACAGCAGGAGGAGATACTCAGTTCAGCGGCTCTGTTTTACTTCAACACAGGCAGGAGGACAGATGAAGATGTCACTATTAACTCTGTGTGTTGTACTCACACGACTGGATGACAGCAGGAGGAGATACTCAGTGCAGCGGCTCTGTTTTACTTCAACACAGGCAGGAGAGCAGATCAGAAAAAAACTCTTAAAGGGTTAGTTCACCCAAAAATGAAAATTAAGTCATTAATTACTCACCCCCATGCTGTACCAACCCCGTAAGACCTTCGTTCGTCTTCGGAACACAAATGAAGATATTTTTGATTAAATTTGAGAGCTGTATAACTACCACATTGGCTCCTAAAGGACTGCCTCTTGACGGCCCAGAAAGTCAATGAAGAAAATGTTTAAATATCCCAAGTGACTACCGTGGCTCAACTATATGTTTATCAAGCGACGCGAATACTTTTTGTGCGAAAAAACAAACAAAAATAACGAGTTTATTCGACTATTTCTTTTCTTCCTTGTAGGCCAGAACGAGACTTCCTTAGATTTCCACGACGCATGCGCGAGATTTGCGATCTGCTCACATCAGCTTACACCACTTCAGATCGCAATTCTCGCGCATGCGTTGTGGAAATCTAAGGAAGTCTCGTTCTGGCCTACAAGGAAGAAAAGAAATAGTCGAATAAACTCGTTATTTTTGTTTGTTTTTTCGCACAAAAAGTATTCGCGTCGCTTGATAAACATATAGTTGAGCCACGGTAGTCACTTGGGATATTTAAACATTTTCTTCATTGACTTTCTGGGCCGTCAAGAGGCAGTCCTTTAGGAGCCAATGTGGTAGTTATACAGCTCTCAAATTTAATCAAAAATATCTTTATTTGTGTTCCGAAGACGAACGAAGGTCTTACGGGGTTGGTACAGCATGGGGGTGAGTAATTAATGACTTAATTTTCATTTTTGGGTGAACTAACCCTTTAAGGTTATGGGTCGATCTCATCCATCAGAGACTCACAGAGAGAACACAGTTGTTTGATCTCACCACACTCGTGCATAAATCACTCTTGGAAATCTTCACACGTGTTTGTTTCACTCTTTCAGACACTGCAACTCACTCTACCATCACAGTGATTAAAACAACTCGCCTTTCTTCTCTTCATAGGATGGATGATCCAAAGACAAATGATCTCACAGAGATGAACAAGGAACCAGCCTTATCCTGCCGCCGCCCGCTGTCACTGCTCTAATCCCCTCGAGCACTTGTGTGAAGTTCTCCCACTGCAAAAAGCTCCCCTCCTATATGTCACCGGGGTGACAAAAAGGCAGGCGGAACCTTTTATCATGGCCGGGTTTCTGTGGGGGGGGATTTCCGGTGTGGGACCCGGAAGACTCTAGCGCCGGAAAACTCCGAGCGGAGACGGAGAATGATTAGTTAATTCAAAACAGGTGCGGGGCAGGACTATCGCGAACGCGATTGGGACACGTTGTCAGTTGGGAAGGATAAAAGGGCATTTCATCTTCAACAAAGGAGGGGCAGGAGAGATGAAAGGCTGTGTGTGACGTTCGGGTGGATCTGGAGATGTGGATAAGAGATAAGTGCTGTTGATGTTTGGACTGTGATACGAGAAATCTGTTTGGAGGATGTGATGAGACTTCATGAGGTGTAAATCTGTCTTTTTGGAGGAAGTTTGAATGTCCCACGCTTTATTGGAAGGAGTCCAAGAGATTGTAGTGCTGTGCAGTGGACCAGATCCCCTGTCTACGCCCTAGTTTGTGAGTGACAAGACTTTGCAGTGTTGTTCATTAAATCACGTGTGCCGATTTGTGTGAATTACAGTTAAACACGAGTGGAAGTGTAATGCAGTGACATCGGGGAAACGGTTCTGGCTGTGGATATATCGCCCGCATCTCGTTGGATGGAGGAAGTCATCTAGTGGTGAAATTCTTCTCTTCTCCTCTTTAATCTCTACGTAGGATTGTGAAGTTCAGCTTTGCTGTTGAATCCTTACTCCTCCATGTGCTGCTTGATCCTGTGAGTAGAACCAGCTACACTGTTGAATTCTCACCTGTATTCTCTGTCTGTCTGAGCCCCGTGAAGAGAGCCAGCTTTGCTGTTGAACCCTTATTCCTCTCTGTTCATCTGGATTCTGTGAGTAGAGCCAGTTATACTGTTGAACCCGCACCGTTATTCTCTGTCTGCCTGAGCCCTGTGAAGAGAGCCAGTCGTACTGTGGAATCGTCATCATAATCCTCTCTGTCTGCCTGAGCCCTGTGAAGAGAGCCAGCTTTGCTGTTGAACACTTATTCCTCTCTGTTCATCTGGATCCTGTGAGTAGAACCAGTTACACTGTTGAATTATCACATGTACCCTCTGTCTGCCTGAGCCCTGTGAAGAGAGCCAGCTTCGCTGTTGAATCCTTACTCCTCCATGTGCTGCTTGATCCTGTGAGTAGAACCAGCTACACTGTTGAATTCTCACCTGTATTCTCTGTCTGCCTGAGCCCTGTGAAGAGAGCCAGTTGTACTGTGGAATCGTCATCATAATCCTCTCTGTCTGCCTGAGCCCTGAGAAGAGAGCCAGCTTTGCTGTTGAACACTTATTCCTCTCTGTTCATCTGGATCCTGTGAGTAGAACCAGTTACACTGTTGAATTATCACATGTACCCTCTGTCTGCCTGAGCCCTGTGAAGAGATGCCAGCTTCGCTGTTGAATCCTTACTCCTCCATGTGCTGCTTGATCCTGTGAGTAGAACCAGCTACACTGTTGAATTCTCACCTGTATTCTCTGTCTGCCTGAGCCCCGTGAAGAGAGCCAGCTTTGCTGTTGAACCCTTATTCCTCTGTTCATCTGGATTCTGTGAGTAGAGCCAATTATACTGTTGAACCCGCACCGTTACTCTCTGTCTGCCTGAGCCCTGTGAAGAGAGCCAGTTGTACTGTGGAATCGTCATCATAATTCTCTCTGTCTGCCTGAGCCCTGTGAAGAGCGCCAGCTTTGCTGTTGGACACTTATTCCTCTCTGTTCATCTGGATCCTGTGAGTAGAACCAGTTACACTGTTGAATTGTCACATGTACCCTCTGTCTGCCTGAGCCCTGTGAAGAGAGCCAGCTTCGCTGTTGAATCCTTACTCCTCCATGTGCTGCTTGATCCTGTGAGTAGAACCAGCTACACTGTTGAATTCTCACCTGTATTCTCTGTCTGCCTGAGCCCCGTGAAGAGAGCCAGCTTTGCTGTTGAACCCTTATTCCTCTCTGTTCATCTGGATTCTGTGAGTAGAGCCAGTTATACCGTGAACCCTCACCGCTATTCTCTGTCTGCCCGAGCCCTGTGAAGAGAGCCAGTCGTACTGTGGAATCGTCATCATAATTCTCTCTGTCTGCTCGAGCCCTGTGAAGAGAGCCAGCTTTGCTGTTGAACCCTTATTCCTCTCTGTTCATCTGGATTCTGTGAGTATAGCCAGTTATACTGTTGAGCCCTCACCGTTATTCTCTGTCTGCCTGAGCCCTGTGAAGAGAGCCAGCTTTGCTGTTGAATCCTTACTCCTCCATGTGCTGCTTGATCCTGTGAGTAGAACCAGCTACACTGTTGAATTCTCACCTGTATTCTCTGTCTGCCTGAGCCCCGTGAAGAGAGCCATGCTTTGCTGTTGAACCCTTATTCCTCTCTGTTCATCTGGATTCTGTGAGTAGAGCCAGTTATACCGTGAAACCTCACCGCTATTCTCTGTCTGCCCGAGCCCTGTGAAGAGAGCCAGTCGTACTGTGGAATCGTCATCATAATTCTCTCTGTCTGCTCGAGCCCTGTGAAGAGAGCCAGCTTTGCTGTTGAACCCTTACTCCTCTCTGTTCATCTGGATTCTGTGAGTAGAGCCAGTTATACTGTTGAGCCCTCACCGTTATTCTCTGTCTGCCTGAGCCCTGTGAAGAGAGCCACGTTATACTGTGAAGTTGTGATCTTGACTTTCCGCCTGTCTGAGCCCTGAGAAGAAAGCCAGCCTGTTGTTGAATCTTTACTCTCCCCGTCTATCCGGATTCTGTGAGTAGAGCCAGCTATACTGTTGAATCCTCACCTGTCATCTGTCTGCCTGAGCCCTGGAAAGAGAGCCAGCTTTGTGGTGGATTCCGTGTTCCCCTCCGCCCATCCGAGCCCTGTGAGGAGAGAAACCGTTCTGCTGGGAATCTGAGAGAACTAGTTCTACTATTGAATCCCCACCTGTCTTCTGTCTGCCTGGGTCCCGAGAAGAGAGCCAGCTTTGCCGTGGATTCCGTACTCCTTTCCGTTCATCAGAATCCTGTGAAGAGAGAGATTGTTCTGCTGTGAATCTGAGAGAACCAGTTATACTGTTGCACCCTCACCTGTCTTCTGTCGGCCTGGGTCCGGAGAAGAGGGCCAGCTTTGCCGTGGATTCCGTACTCCTTTCCGTTCATCCGAATCCTGTGAAGAGAGAGATTGTTCTGCTGTGAATCTGAGAGAACCAGTTATACTGTTGCACCCTCACCTGTCTTCTGTCGGCCTGGGTCCGGAGAAGAGGGCCAGCTTTGCTGTGGATTCCGTACTACTCTCCGTCCATCCGAATCCCGGGAGAAGAGAAATTGTTCTGCTGTGAATTCGAGAACTAGTCCAGCTGTGAATCCTCACCTGCTCTGCCCACCCGAGTTTTGCTTCAGCTTGCTGAAGGCTGTTTTAGTTTAATTTATTCAATAAAGATTCTGAATTTTCTCTAACTTACTTTGCCTCTGTGTCCTCTGTGGTGTTGGCTCCTCGCGGTGGTACGTGTGTCGGGGGTTGGGACGGCCGGTCATCTGGTGTCCGGTCCCCCCGTGACATATACTTCAAACCTCTCTCTTTATATTCTTCCCTCCCGGCATGAGATTCAATAAAGCGCTGCTCATTGGCTTCAGCTGGCGCTCATTATAGTCAGATATGTTTACCAAAAGCCGGCCCGGTGTTACACCGACACTTCTTCCCCCTGGAAACGAGTCAATATTTTTGGTTCCTAGTTGGTTCACCCGGTGACGTAGAGCCTACCTCCTCCTCATCTGACTGACCCCCCAAACCCCCCAAACAGTTAGTTATGCTTCGTGGAGCGGGTTGCCGCAGTTTGTTTTTGTTGCCATTTGTGGAGCCTGGGTTGTCTGCATAGACCGCGTTTTTTACAGTGTGTTTAGGGGACAGGCAGCTAGCGGATAGTGAGGAGATGTTTGCTATAGACCATTTCAATGGCGTAAACAATAACAGACGCGTTGGAATGCTACTGCGCATGTCTGGCCCTGAGGCACTTCCGGTGTCGCCATTTTTAAACTACAGCACAGTCAAAACAAAATGACTAGCTCATACTTTTTAAGTCTAGCTAAACCAGAACAGTTAAGATATTCAAAAAAACTTAAAATAGGCGATTGCGTGGAATTACCGGACCCTTTAAATCAGACGCTGAGGCGAGAACTATTCACTCAGAACGTAAAACATTTACCTGAAGTGTCGTATCCAGACGTGTACCATTATCTGGTGGAGACCGAGTGCGTCTACACGAGAGAAGCGGTTAAGGCATATCGTAGCCTAGATGCTTACAACTACTTCCTCAGTGGAAAAGTCGGAAACATTTGTTCCTACAATGTGGACGATATTTGTCTTGTATTTGGTGAAGTTGGAGCAAGTCAGACATTGTCAAAAACGTACTCTGCGTGGTTCGTTGCTAAGGTGACCGGGGAGGTTATTAGCGGGCATTGCACTTGCATGGCTGGGTAAATATGTCTATTCAAATAATAAATCACGTTGCTAATCCTTTAGTAAACAAATTGTTGTATTCTATTATTACCCATTGCATAATTAATTATTTCATACGATTGGAAATATTTGTGGTTAGGTTAGGTGAAGTGTGTAGCCATGTTGCTGCAATCCTGGTTGCTGTGGAACAGTGTGTTAGAGAAGGTTTGAATGCTCCATCTGTAACATCTGAGACCTGCATGTGGTCACGAATAAACAAGAAGGTGCATGCAATTCAATTCTGACTAACATGTTTTTTGTTCTAATTTATTTAAATTAAAAATCTAATTTTAATCACATCCCTTATGAAAATGAAATACGGTTTTACTGCAAATAGAAAACAGGGTTATTGTAGTTAAACCATGGTAACCAAAAAATATACATAAATAACAAAAATAACCATAGTTTTGCAACACTAGCCATAGTTTAATCATGGCATTAGTATTAAAAAAAAAAACGAAACAAAAACATGACTTCTTTTACTTGGTTAATAACCATAGTTATTTTTCATAAGGGATGTGTGTTGCTGCTTTTATATAAAAGTAGATACTCACTGTAAATGTATAATCCCACTTTGTTTTAGATTGATCCAAAACCAGTAGCAGACATAGACTTTTCCAAGCCTGTCAGACAAAGAGCAATTCAGAGTAGGGAGCCTATCTTACCCAGAGTAGTCACACCGGTCTCACCAAGCATGCTTTTTAAGTCATTAAAGGTAAGGAATTTTCAGAAACCTCATGACAATATGCAAAACACATGTTCCTACATGGTTTGCATGGATATAGTCACATAAATGAATACATATATGGAAATATGCACCATTTATACATGTATCTAACTATATCTGTGAAATAACTAAAACTGCAAGAACACATTTCATGATTTTCCATACACATACTGTGTATGTGTGTGCATTTGTATGGATTGAATCGTCAAATAGGAACTTTTTAAGGACAAAGCAGGTCATAGAAAAGTAGTTATGATTTTGATTAGTTACTAGATTGTTAATATTGTGTGTTACTCATTTGTTCCAGTGTAGGTATCTATTAACGAAGGAACCATATTCTAAAGTGTTATCAAATAATGTAAACCAAATGCAATACAGATATTTAACTACACTTTCATCAACATGTACATTCACATTTTTTTTAATTATCTGTATTGAGAGATGTGTTACACAAATAAATTTGACTATGATTTAATGTGATTCTGATTTCAGAATGAGATCCCAGACTGTGCACTGTTTACCACTATAACTGTAGGTAGTGATACAGACACTGCATCTGAGGGAGAGCAGGAGAACACAGACAGAGTTGATGTTCTTACTACAGCTGAGGCAGATTCTAGTGAGAAATCACACGTAGCAGTTCTGAGTGACAGCACTGTAGATGCAACAAACTTGCCAAAGCCCCTTACACATCTTTTTGATGAGAAGCACAGTTTATTGTCACATGATGAACTACAAAATGAGCTAGATAAAATCATGCAAACCATCCCTACTTACTTTAATGAACTGAATTGTAAGCACCTCCAAGAAAGCACACTAGGTCAGTCCTCTTGTGAACAGTGGTTTGAGCAGAGACAGGGCAGAATCACAGCTAGCCACTTTAATGAAGTGTTAAGAAGCAAGACAAGTCAAGCTAGCGTGACATCAAAAATTATGGGCTACACATCCAGCAGAAATGTACCAGCCTTAGCTTGGGGAAAGAATAATGAAAAACTAGCAAGAGAAGCATTTACTTCAAACCAGATGACTTGTCATGACAGCTTGATAGTGGAAGAAGTTGGGTTAGTAGTAAATCCAAAATTTCCTCATTTAGGAGCCAGCCCAGATGGAATAGTCCATTGCAAGTGCTGCCCACGCGCAACACTTGAAATAAAATGCCCCTTAAAGTATGCAAATATGTCCATAACTGATGCTATCAAGAGCAAAGATTTCTGTCTGGGAAAAAACTTTGAGCTTAAACAGAACCATGCATACTATGCACAAGTTCAGGGGCAAATGGCAGTGTGTGAACTGAAAACATCTTTCTTTGTCATTTGGACAACAGAGGACTGCCACATTCAGAAAGTAGACTTCTCTGAAGAGTACTGGGCTGAGATTAGAACAAAACTGGACCTCTTCTACAGACAGCACATTCTCACAGAAATTTGCACACAAACTGATGAAACAATTTCTGATCGCAGAGACTTCCTGTTTGTGTAAAAGCAGGTCTAAAACATGTGTCACACAGTGCTCTGTCTGTCACAAGGTGTTTCACCTGAAATGTGTAGGCTTAAAAAGGCACCCTGGTGAGCAATGGTTTTGTTCAGTTTGTTCACCATAATCCAAAAAAATGTGAATTCATACACAACCTTCCCAGTAATTTGTTAAAATTGTTATTTTAATAATTGTAATACGTTCAATCAATTGCAGGACAACAAATATTCTCATTAACAAACAAATGTTTAATAATTGTTGATTATGATCATTTAATTTAATAATTGTAAATGTAATAATTGTAAAAATGATAATTTAAGACCAAACATTTATCCAATAGAAATCTATATACAATAGATATACAGAATGATGTACACAATCATTCAATAACAAAATAAAAGGTTTTTAACCACCTGTCAGTGTCTCGTGGTTTTTTTTACTGAATTAATGACTTGTCCAAATTCGATAATGCAGAACAAACCAGAAGAATTTTATCCACAGTTGCCACAGTGTCTACTGATCTTCGCTTCACCAAGTTTACAGGGAGTGTTTGTTTCAGAATGCAGTACTTTTTAATACGACCAATAGCTCTTTCCACGTGAATCCTCAACCTTGACATTTGACGTGACACAGACACTTCTTGTCCTGAAAGCTGCGTCTTTCCACGGGTTGAAGCTGGTATGAGTAGCTGGACTCCTTTTGCAGCAAAATACTCAGGGAAACTGAACCCTCTGTCAGCCATGACAATGTCTCCCTCTTCCAAAAGATCAATTAAACCAGATGATTTTGTGATTGTTTTGTCACTGGCTCTACCACCCCAAGACTTGGAAAGGAATGTGATTGACCCCGTTGGACTGATGCCAACCAGGAATTTGATGGTGTTGTGGGACTTATAGTTGGAGTATGTCATTGTTCTTGCACTGAGTGATGTTGGTCGGTCAATAAAAATCTCGCTGCAGTCTATGATACACCTCACTGAATTGAATGGGGGGGTTTTGAACAAGTCAGGAAGATTTTTTTTAATCTCTTCCCTAGAAGGCCAACGAATTAGAGAGCTGAAACGCTGTGTCATCACGTTTAACCAGTCGTGAAATATTGCAGAGATTGTAGCACAACTGCAATGAAACCTGAAGGCAAGATCTTTATGAGTGAGGCCAAGTCTCAGTTTCATTAAGACCAAGTAAAACTGGAGAGGTGTTGGAGGACTATGTGTTCTCGGACTCCAAGCAGTGGTGAGATATGTCAAAAGGGCAAAAAACACTTTGCATGAGCGAAGGCCAGTGTAGAAGTGAATGATTCCATCATCGTTTAAATCCACATCAGATTTCCGTCTTTTCCGCTCACTGGTGAGAGTTTGTACCTTTTTATGTAGGCTTCTCACTTGCTCTTTGTAAGATGTGTTCTGTTTCTGCATATCTTCAATATCACTCATTGTGAGATCTGTTCCAACACACATATCATTGAAGGACTTAACTTGAGTTACATCTATGTCCATGTCCTGCACTTCCTCAGTAGGCTGAACTCCAATGCTCATCTCAGAAACCTGTGACGCCCGTCTCAGAGACCTCTGATACCGGTCCATATTTCTGAAGGTATCAGGTCTGTGAGGAAGCTTTGATGGTATGTAATCTGGATGTAGAGGATCATCTGATGGCTTTCCTAAAGACACAAGTAGAAAAACATTATTGGGATAGGTTATATATTTATATTATATAACGACCAAGAGCATTTTTAATATAATTATCAATAAACTAGCTAGTTAGCTATCCGTATGACCCCTGCACACTGTCTGTAACACAACAGGGCTTGTATTGGTTATATTTTAGGTATCATGAACAAATAATTAACATTTTACAGCAAGTCTAATACATTAACAATTGTTAAAAACAGATTTGTTTATTACTTTAAGATGATTTGACTGCTTTTGTCGATCTCTTTATTTATAAATCGCTTTGGATAAAAGCGTTTGCTAAATGATTAAAAGTAAATGTTTAAATTTAACAAGTTAATGAGAAATGCAAAAAAAAACCATACTGTTATTGTTGAATCCATTAGTGCAAGTTGGAATTAACATTAAAAAAGCTTAATAAGTGATAAAAATGTTGTTTATCGTTATATTTCGTAAAATAATGCAGTTAGGTAATGTTACACAATAAAACATTATTGTAAAGTGTTTTACACTGCTGTCAGCTGAATGGATAATTTAGCTAGACAACTAATCTAAGGCTACTTTTCTATTATAGCCCACAGAACATTTAGAAAACGGAAATACAAATATCAAAAAGCTAACGTTAGCTATTTGACATTACATGCTATCGAGTTACATGTGAAAACAATGATGGAGCCAAACTGCTAGCTCAAATAATTATTCATCACACTTAACTAATTAACGTATAAAAATAAAAATAATTTAGTGACACAAATGTTTACTTACCAGAGATAAAATGTGTGCTGCATATCCTAGAGTTGCTTGTTGGTATCCAGCCTTCTCTCTTCACTGCTGTAATCCAGGCGTCACGCTGATTTTTGTTTTTAGGAAATCTATAAGCTTTAATTTCCGAAAGTAAGTTAGTTCCAGGCCTGAGTGAACAGCCAACAACCGAGCAGCACGCTCCTAATTTAAATTTGGACATGTTTTATCGAATTAGTAAGAAAATAATCGATCAATTGCCATAAAAAAACGCTTCCCGTCTGTTGTTTTGAATGTGCGCGTTAACTAACCGGAAACGTCTGAGGGCCAAACACGTCACTTCCTTCCATCCGCAAATAGCGATTGAAATGGTCTATATGTGACAAAAAAAATGTTTGGGCCTAAAAAACCTGACCTGGAAGGTCATAATGTGCCTCTGAGTGTCAGGTGCATAATCGATGGAGATATGCTTCCGTCTATCTGTAAATGTGTGGAAAATTACTGTGTTTATCTATTTCTTAGCCAATGAGAATCATTCAACATGTAAGCAATGACGTAGCTTAGACCTTGGAAATGGTATAACTGCTGTGATCTTTGTAACTGTAAGAGGCGGCCTATGAACTCCTGTGTGAGTCAAGCTGAATTCAGCTGATGAAACTACAAACTATATTCAGTAAAACTTTTTTTTTTTTTTATATATAATTATTTTTTATAATTCTGACTCCGGGTCTTCATTCTTCATATCTGGTTCTGGGTCTTTGACTGTAAACCCCTTACAATAGTTTCAAAGCAGCTTTACAGAAAATGCATGTATACATTACAATTTAGAGTGATTGTTATCAGAAATGTCCAAATCACAAAGTTAGCTAATAATGTATTAATTTACACAATGTATTAAAGGCAGAAACAATGAGCTCATTGAAGTAATGAATACATGTTAGGATATATAGAAAAATGTATCACTGGTACATGTTGATTCAGAGCTTGCTTAATCTGAAATTTTTTTAAACAACAATATATAATACAATATTTGTAATTAAAATGTACATTTAGTCTTTATTCTTAAAATGCATTATATCAGCATCTTATTACAATTGAGGACTGCGTATCACTTTTATGCTTCTTTGTTGTCTATTCTTAGGGTTCCCTTCAAGTAGCATTGGCTGAAACCCCTCTTCCCTCTCCCGCTTGCCATAGACATCTATGCCGCTTGGCACGCAGGAAGCGGAAGTGTCAATAGAGTGCAGAAGTTACGACGTCACTCTGTAGGCCAAAACGCGGAAGTGAGTTAGTATTTTAGCATTACGGTTCCCTCGCTCTAAAGCCTATGGGATTTTTGAACAGGCTTTTGCTAAATCGCCTGAAATAAGGTCTCTGGTGAACAGAGCCTCTACATATTTTCACGTTTTGATCTATGACATAGGACACACATTTATAACCTGCTTGTGGTTTTTTAAACTTTATTGTGTCTGATTGTGTTTTTTAAAATCTTTATATAGGCTTCAAAATGTATACATTTTGGATTACCTTGTAAAGATTGTCTTGCTAGACAAAACGTGTAAGGGTCATAACCCTTTGTTAAACACAGATCTTATTTTTTGCGATTTTCCAAAAGTCTATGGGGAAAATGCATTGCTTTTCGACCGAGGGAACCCATGCGCCGCTAGCTTCCGGGTTGTCCTACAAAGTGACGTCATCACTTCGGCACTCTATGTAATAACTGTCAGCGGTTTGGACATGTAGCAGTAATGTGCAATGAGACAAGAAGGTGTGCAAGATGTGGAGGAAATCCTAATTATGGTCAGTGTGGGGAAGGTGTAGCACCTAAATGTTGTAATTGTGGGGGAGCTCATAGTGTAGCTTATGGAGGGTGTTCTATGATGAAGGAAGCGGTACAAGTGCAGCAAGTGAGAGTAGGACAGAAAGTGTCATACACAGAGGCAGTTAAAAATGTCCAGAACCAGAAAGCAGGGGGTGGCAGTGAAAATAATGTGAGACATGAAGCAAGGCAAGGGAAAGAGGATGAGGGAAATATGATACGAATGGATGCTAGAAAGTTAGTGACATTTATTGCTGGTGTGATTAATGGTACTGTGCAGATGTAAAATCAAAGACAGAAAGAATACAGCTGATTGTGATGGTAGCAGTACGGCATTTGGATGTTACAGGGCTGACATGGGAAACAGTGAGAGATGATCTCAAACATCAGTCTAGTCAGGAAGTATGGGTTGGTTAATATTTATCATGGTGTTAATAATACATTGGAATGCCAGAAGCCTGGTAGCAAACGGACAAGAGTTTAAACAAGTTATTGAAGAAATGTTACAAAAGCCAGATGTTATTTGTATTCAAGAGACCTGGCTGAGGCCAAATCTGGATTTTTTGATACAAGGGTATGTGGGTGTCCATCGAGACAGAAGCACAGGAGGTGGAGGAGGTTGTGCTACATTTATTAAACTGGGGCTGCCATATAGGACTCTAGGATTAGGGAAGGTTGGAGTATGTAGTGGTGGTTGTGGGCAGGAATGGAAAATTTAGTGATAATCCATTTTTACAATCCATGTAAAAGATTAGAATTAGGTTTAATGGAAGAGGTAGAGGGACAGGAAGGACGAAAGGTAGTGTGGTGTGGAGACTTTAATGCTCACAATCCACTTTGGGGGGGAAAGAGAGTTGATGGATTTAAAAGGATTGGTGTCCATTAATGAAGGTAGAGGATTGATATGGGGTCAGGAAAAGAGTCAGCACTAGACCTTACCATCACATCTCACGCCCTAGCAAGGTTTTGTGATTGGGAGGTATGGGAGGAGTCGACAGTAGGGAGTGATCATTTTCCTATTTTATGCACAATCAGAATGAGGGTGGGAAACCTGTCTGGAGAGGGAAGAGGGAGATGGGTATTCAGGAAGGCTAATTGGGACAAATTTAAGGAGTTATGTGAGGAATGGTTAGCTGGGGAGGTTCAAGATATGGAGAGTGAAAGAGAGTATAGTACGTTCATAGATATTATTAAAAAAGTGGCAGATGAAACTATTCCTAAGAGTTCTGGGATAAGGAGAAGGAAAGCGGTTCCATGGTGGACACAGGAATGTACTGAAGTAATTAAAGTTAGAAACAGGGTGTTTAGAGTGTTGAGATGTACTCATAATTTTGAGCATTTAATTCAATATAAAAGGTCTCAAGCACTTGTAAGAAAAACTGTACGACATGCTAAGAGGAAATACTGGCGTGAGTTCTGCAGCTCAATAGGAAGACAGACCTGTGGGAGAAGTGTGGGGGATGATTAAGAAGATGAGCGGAATGAGGAGGGAATGGGACTATCCTGTACTGGTCAGTGAGGAGGAGAAGGCAGTAACTGATGTAGAGAAGGCAGAGATGATGGCTAAAGCTTTTGTGGCAATACATAGCTCTGACAACCTGGAGGGAGAGTGGAGGAAAGGAAGAGAAAATACATTAAAGGCATATCCTAGGGTCTTAGAAAAAAGGGAGGAAGTAGGAGATGAACTGAGTGCTCCATTTTCTAAGGCAGAAATGGAAAGAGCTATTGCTAGAGCAGGTTTGACGTCACCAGGAGAGGATGAAATGTGCTATATTATGTTTTCAGGTATGGGTGAGGTAGTGTCACGGGTGACAAAATCGCTCAGTAAACGGAACCTTCTTGAGAGTCCTGAGTTTCCTAGGGGAACGTATTGGGTGCAACACTCCACTACGGTTCCGGGTGTGATGGAAACATGCCCGTACTGATTAGCGCTAATGCATTGCAGGTGTGAGAGAGAGAGGAGCGGCACTCACACGGACTCCCTGTTTCATAAGCCACGATATAAAAGGGGCATTTAGAGAGTGTTTGCAGCGCGGTTGGTGGGTGTACAGTGTGTCAAGATTCCAAAGGGTTGACAAGAGCAGACATTAAAGTGGGTTGACTCTGGGCAGTGCTATCCAGAGGCTTCCTTGTAAAAATCGTTGGAGTGTGGAGATCGCCCATTCGAGTTTGCTGGGTCAGATTGATCGTTTGTGGGAAGACTGCTGGACCGAGCTAGGGCTGGATCTGTGCTGTGGAAGGAGAGAGGAAAGATAAGTGAATTGTTTTCATCTTATGAACATTTGAACCACTTGAAGAGGATACAGTGAATGTGGATCTGACTGTTGGAGGAGCTATGTGTTTCAGAGTGTGATGAGGAGGAATTAAAAGTGAAAACCCTGTAAACGAGCGCAACGGACGGAGTGGGGCCTCTGTCCAACCCTATCGTGTGAGTGAATTGCAGTGCTTTTGCCTTATTGATACACATTGATTTATTGCTGTGGAATTGAAGTGAACACAAGTGTGCTGTGTCTTTGTTGAGAAGTGGCCCCCATCCATGCTTACACGTTCGTGGAAGGTTTTTATATCTGCCCCCGTCAGAAGCCCAGAGTGATACAGTGAACTGAAGAGAGAGTACTGTGTCTTGTGGATATCCTCACCTGTTCTACTTACTGTTTGAGCCCAGAAGTATACAGCAACGCTGATAAAGTAATCGTTTAACCCACTGTCGCCCTACTGTGAACTGAGGAGAGAATACTTTGTACTGTGAAGATCCACACCTGTTCTACTTGCTGTTTGAGCCCAGAAGCATACAGCACCACTGGTAAAGTAACCTTATGACTCACTGTCCCCCTATTGTGAACTGAAGAGAGAGTACTGTGTACTGTGACTATCCTCACCTGTTCTACTTACTGTTTGAGCCCAGAAGTATACAGCAACGCTGATAAAGTAATCGTTTAATTCACTGCTTCATTACCGTGCACCAACGAGAGTACCCTGTACTGTGAAGAATCCTTACCTGCCATGCTTACTGTCTGAGTCTGGAAGTCTGCAGCACCGCTGGGGGAAAAGTAAGCTTTTAATCCACTGCTTTATTATCGTGCACCAACGAGAGTACTCTGTACTGTGAAGAATCCTTACCCGCCATACTTACTGTCTGAGTCTGGAAGTCTGCAGCACCGCTGGGGGAAAAGTAAGCTTTTAACCCACTGCTTTATTATCGTGCACCAACGAGAGTACTCTGTACTGTGAAGAATCCTTACCTGCCATACTTACTGTCTGAGCCTGGAAGTCTGCAGCACCGCTGGGGAAAAAGTAAGCTTTTAATCCACTGCTTTATTATCGTGCACCAACGAGAGTACTCTGTACTGTGAAGAATCCTTACCCGCCATACTTACTGTCTGAGTCTGGAAGTCTGCAGCACCGCTGGGGAAAAGTAAGCTTTTAATCCACTGCTTTATTATCGTGCACCAACGAGAGTACTCTGTACTGTGAAGAATCCTTACCCGCCATACTTACTGTCTGAGTCTGGAAGTCTGCAGCACCGCTGGGGGAAAAGTAAGCTTTTAATCCACTGCTTTATTATCGTGCACCAACGAGAGTACTCTGTACTGTGAAGAATCCTTACCTGCCATACTTACTGTCTGAGTCTGGAAGTCTGCAGCACCGCTGGGGGAAAAGTAAGCTTTTAATCCACTGCTTTATTATCGTGCACCAACGAGAGTACTCTGTACTGTGAAGAATCCTTACCTGCTATACTTACTGTCTGAGTCTGGAGGTCTGCAGCACCACTGGGGGAAGAGTAAGCTTCTAATCCACTGCTTCATTACTGTGCACCAACGAGAGAACTTTGTACCGTGAAGAATCCTTACCTGACATACTTACTCTTGGGTCTGGAAGTCTGCAGCACCGCTGGGGAGAAGTAAGCTTCAACCCCCCTGCTCCATCATCGTACATCGACGAGAGTCTCTTGAACTGTGAGAAACCTTTGGTTTAATAAAGATTGTTACTCCTTTGAAACTTATCTCTGTCTCCGGGTCCTCTGTTGTGTGCCTGTGGTGTCGGCTCCTCACGGTGGTGACTCAGTTAGAGGGGGGGTGGTTGGTCACCCGAGCGTCCTCCCCTCGACCTGTGACATCAAAAGTGGCGTAGTCGGCAGGATACACACCGTGAGTTGTAGCGGCCACAGGTACGCGATGGCGGACAAAGAGGCACCTGCGGCTCGTCCTCAAGTCATGCCGATCTTCATGGGAGCTCCCTGGGCGCAGCGCTATGGAGGACCGGGAATCGGAGTTAAGCTTACAGGATTGGAAGGCGCAGACGGAGTATCTGGCTGGACTACAGGGACTGAGTGCAGCACAGAGAGTACAGTCTGTGTTGGGGTCGCTGGAAGGAGAAGCCAAAAGGGAAGGTCTGGCTGCATCGGAAGCCACACGTGCTACCGCAAAAACTATCTTCGATTTCTTGTTCGGATTATATGGAGACTCCACCCCAGTGGCCACTCTTCGTGCCCAGTTCTTTAACTATAAACAGGGGCCTACGCAGACACTGCGGGCATACTCCTTGAAGTTGCGGGAGCAGTTTGGCTGGCTGAAGGGGCGACCGGATCATGGACTGGGTCAAGGGGATGACTTGTTACGAGATCAATTCGTCTTGGGGCTGCGTGAAGGGCCAGTACGTCAGGGCATACGACTCCAGCTTCGACGAGACCCCACTATGACCTTTGAGGCTCTGCGACAAGAGGCCTTGGCGTTAGAACTGGACCAGGGAGAGGTAACTCGCACACCAGTCTGTGTGGCAGCAAGTAGTGCCAGTGGACCTGCGCCTGTCGAACCGAGCGATTGGAAGCAGAAACTGAGGGCCGAACTGTTGGAGGATGTCAAGGGACAGATGGCGGAATTATCCCGGAACCTGCTGGGTGAGCTTCGTCGAGGACGAGTTGAAGGCGGAGCAGTGGGGCGAGAGAGGTCGTATTCAGAGGAAGGGCGAGGTCCTCTGCGCCGCCCCCTACGTCCTGTGGGCCCCCGGTTCCAGTGGGACGACCAAGGAAGGCCCATTTGTATAAATTGTGGAGATCCTGGACATATCAGTCGCCAGTGTGGGCTTCGTCGGGGTTCTCAAAGGGGTTTTTAGTCCCACCGGCCACTGTGGGTCAAGTGGCCGGGACCCCTTTGTGTGACCCTCTTTCTGTTCCTGTTGCACGAGATGACTGGGTGGGACATTGCCCTACCGTGGAGGTTCAAGCTAATGGAGTCACGATAGACTGTTTGGTTGACACAGGGTCTCAAGTTACGCTATTCTCGGAGAGCCTGGCCCAGGAGTTGTTCGCAGATCATCGGCTCCAAGCAACTGAAGCTTCCAGGCTGACCCTACGGGGGGCCAATGGTTTGGACATCCCCTACACAGGGTACGTCGTGGTAGACTTTCTTGTCCAAGGGGTCCCCGTCCAACAAAAAGGGGTAGTTATTGTCCGAGATCATTGCTTGGGAAATCATCGAGCACTTTTAGGGATGAACGTTATACTGGATTGCTGGGAAGAATTGTTTCGGGGGCCGCCGGCTCGGATGTCTTCGTCACCGGCAAAACAGGACTGGGACCGAATTCTGGCCGATTGTAAAAGAGTGCATGCAGCTAATCTCATAGAAGAGAGGGAAGACATCGGTCGAGTTGCCTGTAGGTATGCTCTGTCCATCCCAGCTCGGAGTGAGACCGTTCTTTGGGTCCGAGTACCCGCAAGGCCCCTGTGGGTCAGGCACCTGTGTCCTGGTAGAGCCTCACGAAGATTGTCAGCCAGTTGAAGTGGCTCACGGACTGGCGGTTGTCCATCGGGGGCGAGTCTCAGTAAAAGTACGGAACACAAATCCTTACCCAGTGCTCCTTCGTCGACATCAACGTCTGGCCCGAGTTTCCTCGGTACGTCCTGCCCAGGTGCACGAGCACCAAGCTGTCTGCTTCAGACAGGTGAGCCCTGCGGTGGTGGAAGTTGCCGTCCGCCCTGTCGAGATAGAACTGGGTTCGGTTGGAGGAGGGATGCCGGCCCATCTGATGGGAGAGTCCTTGAAGGGTGAGAATCTGGAAGAGGAGCAAGTGGTACAGCTTCAGGAGCTTTTGAGGAAGTGGCAACATGTGTTTTCAAAACATGAAGAGGACTATGGCTGCACAGGGGTGGTGAAGCATCAAATACCCACTGGTGAGGCGACGCCTAGTCGGGAGCGGTACCGTCCGGTGCCCCCCACTCTTTATACCGAGGTCCGCACCCTGTTGAAAGGTATGCTGGAGGGAGGAATCATCCGAGAAAGCAGTAGTCCTTGGGCTGCGCCCATCGTTCTGGTGCAGAAGAAGACGGGAGCCTGGAGGTTTTGCGTCGACTATCGCAAACTTAACAGTGTAACGAAGAAAGATGCATTCCCGTTGCTACGGATTGAAGACTCACTCACCAGTCTTACCCAAGCGGCATGGTACTCGACATTGGACCTGGCAAGTGGATACTGGCAGGTGCAGGTGGATGACCGAGATAGGGAGAAGACAGCTTTCACCACCCCGTTTGGGTTATTTGAATGGGACCGTATGCCGTTCGGTCTGTGCAACGCTCCTGCGACTTTCCAATGCCTGATGCAGCGCTGCCTAGGAGGACAGTTAGTCGACTCAACGCTGGTCTACCTAGACGATGTGATCGTCTTCTCCCCTGATTTCCACACTCACCTGCATCATCTGGAAGGAGTTTTCAGGGCCATGGAGAAATATGGGCTGAAGCTTAGGCCGGAAAAATGCCAGTTACTGCGGAAAGAGGTGCAGTTCTTGGGACATCGTGTCAGTGCTGTAGGGATCTCCCCGGACCCAGAGAAGGTGGCGGCGGTCCAAGGATGGGAGCCACCCCGGACAGTAAGACAGGTGCGGTCGTTCCTGGGCTTTGTGGGATATTATCGTCGCTTTATAAAGGGATTCTCTGGGCTTGCTAAGCCACTGAACCAACTCTTGGCTGGCACTGGACGTGCCCGTGGTAAAGGCTCCCCCTCAGTACACTGGGATTCCACCTGTGAGACCGCTTTCCAGAACCTTAAACAGGAACTCCTGAAGGCCCCAATCTTAGCCTATGCAGATTTCACCCAGCTGTTTCTCCTGTACACTGATGCCAGCAATGCAGGATTGGGGGCCGTGCTGGCCCAAGAGCATCAAGGAGTGGAGAGAGTGATAGCTTACGCAAGTCGAAGTTTACATCCCGCTGAACGAAACGCTGCAAACTATAGCTCCTTTAAAATCGAACTACTGGCGATGAAGTGGGCCATGACGGAGAAGCTTAAAGACTACTTGTGGGGAGCCAAGGTAACGGTGATTACAGACAACAATCCCTTAGTACACTTGCAATCCGCTAAATTGGGGGCAGTGGAGCAGCGCTGGGTGGCACAGCTAGCAAATCATGATTACCAGCTAAAATATCGTCCCGGCAGAGAGCACTTAAATGCAGATACCCTGTCCAGACTCCCAGCCACCCAGAGAGACGATCAAGCACCCCTCGGTGCCCTTGGTACCGAAGATGAGCTGCTGGTGGCCGTGGTGGAAGCTCCCGGGGCCCCGGAGTCTGTTCCATCTAGTTGGGGGTGGGACCCCGGACGGTGGAGAGAGCTGCAGCAGAGAGATGCAGATTTGGGTCAGCTCCTGTTGTACCTCCGACAGGGAAACATGCCGAGGGCAGAGGAAAGACGGTCTCAGACGGTGGGGGTACGACAGCTTCTGAGACAGTGGAAGAGGCTACAACTCCGAGAAGGAGTAATCTGTCGTTCAAGGCAGGATCCCCGCACACAGGAGACTGTACACCAAGTTGTTGTACCAGAGGGCCAAGTTTCGGAGCTGTTGAATGCCTATCACACCCATACTGGCCATCAGGGCCAAGAGAGGACACTGTCCCTGCTGAGGAGGTATTTCCACTGGCCTAGGATGGAAAAGAAAGTTGAGGAATTTGTTCAGAGCTGCCCACGGTGTACCTTGTTCAAACGCAGGAAGGAGGTCCGAGCCCCATTGGTCCCCCTGCGACCGAAAGCACCTCTGCATATCGTAGGGATAGATTTCCTGACTCTGGGTCGACCAACAGACCGATTCCAGAATATTCTGGTCATGACCGACCTATTTACTAAATATGCCTGGGCCGTCCCCACCGTCGATCAAACGGCAGTTACCACAGCCAACGCCCTTTGGAGAGCAGTGATACAACCTTTTGGCTGCCCAGAAACCCTACACTCGGACCAAGGTTCAAATTTCGAGTCCCGGGTCATCCAAGAGCTGAGCCGCCTCTATGGGTGCCGAAAGACCCATACGACCTCATACCACCCTCAGGGTAACGGAGGGTGCGAAAGATTCAACCAGACCTTGCTGGGGTTGCTGGGGACCCTAGAGAGTGAACAACAGGGCCAATGGGCCGAGAGTCTTCCCTCGCTGTTACAAGCATACAACAACAGTGTGCACAGTGTCACCGGGTATGCTCCTTCCTACCTTATGTTTGGGCGCCACCTCCGCTTGCCTGTGGACTTGCTCATGGGGACCGAGGCTGCAGAAAGAGGGTATAGTACCACTGACTGGGTAAATCGGCACCACCACCAACTGCTCAATGCCTACCGACGAGTCTCAGACCATCTGAGTGCAGCAGCCACCAAGAATAAGAGACTATACGACCGGACTGCCCGAGAGGCCCCTTTGTTACCTGGGGAGCGAGTGCTGGTATGGGACAACCGGCGCCCAGGGAAAGGGAAGCTCAGTGCCCGCTGGGAGTCGAGGCCATATGTGGTGGAACAACGACAAGGGCCTGATGCCCCCGTCTACTCTGTACGGCCCGAAGGGAAGCCCGGACCAATACGGGTGCTCCATCGAAACCTGCTCCGTCCCTGTCCGAACTACCCGCAACTAGCGGCTGAGGCTCCAAGTGCACCACCCGCCTTAGAGGCACCTATGATAGGGTGGGCTGTGGTCCCGAGGGACCCTGAGGTTGAAGCCAGAGCGGCTCTGCCCTCGCCACCCCGACGATCTCAACGGAACACCCGAGGACAACCACCTGAGAGGTACGGCGAATGGAATTGAGGGACGCCAGTTCCAGGGACTGGAACCGATTGGCAAGGGGGGATGTCACGGGTGACAAAATCGCTCAGTAAACGGAACCTTCTTGAGAGTCCTGAGTTTCCTAGGGGAACGTATTGGGTGCAACACTCCACTACGGTTCCGGGTGTGATGGAAACATGCCCGTACTGATTAGCGCTAATGCATTGCAGGTGTGAGAGAGAGAGGAGCGGCACTCACACGGACTCCCTGTTTCATAAGCCACGATATAAAAGGGGCATTTAGAGAGTGTTTGCAGCGCGGTTGGTGGGTGTACAGTGTGTCAAGATTCCAAAGGGTTGACAAGAGCAGACATTAAAGTGGGTTGACTCTGGGCAGTGCTATCCAGAGGCTTCCTTGGAAAAATCGTTGGAGTGTGGAGATCGCCCATTCGAGTTTGCTGGGTCAGATTGATCGTTTGTGGGAAGACTGCTGGACCGAGCTAGGGCTGGATCTGTGCTGTGGAAGGAGAGAGGAAAGATAAGTGAATTGTTTTCATCTTATGAACATTTGAACCACTTGAAGAGGATACAGTGAATGTGGATCTGACTGTTGGAGGAGCTATGTGTTTCAGAGTGTGATGAGGAGGAATTAAAAGTGAAAACCCTGTAAACGAGCGCAACGGACGGAGTGGGGCCTCTGTCCAACCCTATCGTGTGAGTGAATTGCAGTGCTTTTGCCTTATTGATACACATTTATTTATTGCTGTGGAATTGAAGTGAACACAAGTGTGCTGTGTCTTTGTTGAGAAATGGCCCCCATCCATGCTTACACGTTCGTGGAAGGTTATTATATCTGCCCCCGTCAGAAGCCCAGAGTGATACAGTGAACTGAAGAGAGAGTACTGTGTCTTGTGAATATCCTCACCTGTTCTACTTACTGTTTGAGCCCAGAAGTATACAGCAACGCTGATAAAGTAATCGTTTAACCCACTGTCACCCTACTGTGAACTGAGGAGAGAGTACTTTGTACTGTGAAGATCCACACCTGTTCTACTTGCTGTTTGAGCCCAGAAGCATACAGCACCACTGGTAAAGTAACCTTATGACTCACTGTCCCCCTATTGTGAACTGAAGAGAGAGTACTGTGTACTGTGAATATCCTCACCTGTTCTACTTACTGTTTGAGCACAGAAGTATACAGCAACGCTGATAAAGTAATCGTTTAATCCACGGTTGCCCTACTGTGAACTGAGGAGAGAATACTTTGTACTGTGAAGATCCACACCTGTTCTACTTGCTGTTTGAGCCCAGAAGCATACAGCACCACTGGTAAAGTAACCTTATGACTCACTGTCCCCCTATTGTGAACTGAAGAGAGAGTACTGTGTACTGTGACTATCCTCACCTGTTCTACTTACTGTTTGAGCCCAGAAGTATACAGCAACGCTGATAAAGTAATCGTTTAATTCACTGCTTCATTACCGTGCACTAACGAGAGTACCCTGTACTGTGAAGAATCCTTACCTGCCATGCTTACTGTCTGAGTCTGGAAGTCTGCAGCACCGCTGGGGGAAAAGTAAGCTTTTAATCCACTGCTTTATTATCGTGCACCAACGAGAGTACTCTGTACTGTGAAGAATCCTTACCCGCCATACTTACTGTCTGAGTCTGGAAGTCTGCAGCACCGCTGGGGAAAAGTAAGCTTTTAACCCACTGCTTTATTATCGTGCACCAACGAGAGTACTCTGTACTGTGAAGAATCCTTACCTGCCATACTTACTGTCTGAGCCTGGAAGTCTGCAGCACCGCTGGGGAAAAAGTAAGCTTTTAATCCACTGCTTTATTATCGTGCACCAACGAGAGTACTCTGTACTGTGAAGAATCCTTACCTGCCACACTTACTGTCTGAGCCTGGAAGTCTGCAGCACCGCTGGGGGAAAAGTAAGCTTTTAATCCACTGCTTTATTATCGTGCACCAACGAGAGTACTCTGTACTGTGAAGAATCCTTACCCGCCATACTTACTGTCTGAGTCTGGAAGTCTGCAGCACCGCTGGGGAAAAGTAAGCTTTTAATCCACTGCTTTATTATGGTGCACCAACGAGAGTACTCTGTACTGTGAAGAATCCTTACCCGCCATACTTACTGTCTGAGTCTGGAAGTCTGCAGCACCGCTGGGGGAAAAGTAAGCTTTTAATCCACTGCTTTATTATCGTGCACCAACGAGAGTACTCTGTACTGTGAAGAATCCTTACCTGCCATACTTACTGTCTGAGTCTGGAGGTCTGCAGCACCGCTGGGGGAAAAGTAAGCTTTTAATCCACTGCTTTATTATCGTGCACCAACGAGAGTACTCTGTACTGTGAAGAATCCTTACCTGCCATACTTACTGTCTGAGTCTGGAGGTCTGCAGCACCGCTGGGGGAAGAGTAAGCTTCTAATCCACTGCTTCATTACTGTGCACCAACGAGAGTACTTTGTACCGTGAAGAATCCTTACCTGACATACTTACTCTTGGGTCTGGAAGTCTGCAGCACCGCTGGGGAGAAGTAAGCTTCAACCCCCCTGCTCCATCATCGTACATCGACGAGAGTCTCTTGAACTGTGAGAAACCTTTGGTTTAATAAAGATTGTTACTCCTTTGAAACTTATCTCTGTCTCCGGGTCCTCTGTTGTGTGCCTGTGGTGTCGGCTCCTCACGGTGGTGACTCAGTTAGAGGGGGGGTGGTTGGTCACCCGAGCGTCCTCCCCTCGACCTGTGACAGTAGCATTAGGTAGACTGCTTAGGCTATATAACAGAGTTTGGGAGGATGGCCAGCTTCCAAAGAGCTGGAAGGAAGCAGTTGTAATTCCAATTAGGAAGCCAGGGAAGGACCCGACAAAACCTACCAGCTATAGGCCAATTGCGTTAACGCATGTATGTAAAGTTATGGAACGAATGATAACGGATAGACTTGTTTATTTTTTGGAGAAGAGGGAATTAATTACATGGGGAACAATGGATCCAGTGTTATGCCTAGAAGACGAAATAAGGAAAGCCCAAGTCAATAAAGAAACAGTTGTAGCAGTGTTTTTTGATGTGGAGAAAGCCTATGACATGATGTGGAAAGAGGGATTGATGATTAAAATGGAAAAAATGGGTATAGGAGGTAGAGCTTTTAACTGGGTGAAGGATTTCCTGTATGGACGATCCATACGAGTGAGAGTTGGAAAATAAATATCTGGCAGTTACCTAATAGAAAATGGGACCCCAAGTGTGATTAGTCCTTTGCTCTTCTCCATCATGATAAATGATGTATTTTCAGATGTAGGGCCTGGAGTTGGAAGATCCTTGTTTGCTGATGATGGGGCGATGTGGAAAAGGGGAAGGAACATAAAGTATACAGTAAGAAAGGTCCAGGAAGCAATAGAGCTAGTAGAGCGTTGGTCACTGAGATGGGGTTTTAGATTTTCAAGGGAAAAACGCAGGTGGTTTTCTTTACAAGGAAAAAGGTGGAAGAAGAGATTAATCTTAAATTATATGGACATGTTCTGGAGAGGGTCGAGTCCTTTAAGTTTTTGGGAATGGTGTTTGATGCTAGGTTGACATGGGCCGGCCACATTGAGAAAGTTTTAGTTAAATGTAAAAAGGTGTTACATGTGATGAGGTGTTTGGTAGGAGTGGACTGGGGCGCAGATAGAAAAGCAATGAAGAGGATATATGGGGCGCTGATTAAATCAATAATAGATTATGGAAGTATAGCATACAGAGATGCAGCGAGAACAACATTGGCCAAGTTGGATGTGGTGCAAACACAAGCATTAAGGTTATGTACTGGGGCGTTTTGCACATCATCCGCAGTTGCAATGCAAGTAGAAATGGGTGAGATGCCACTACAATTAAGAAGGGAACAACTGGCAGCCAATTATTGGGCAAACCTGCAAGGACAGGATAGGTCTCACCCCACAAGAGCAGTTTTGCAGTTTTGTTGGGAACATGAAAAGGTTAAAATTCAGAGTTTTGGATGGGTGGGTGATACTATTGGGAAAGAGATGGGATTAGAGGGAAAGGAATTTAGCCCAACAGTTCCGCTGCCAGTCAGACCACCTTGGCTTCTTTGGCAGACTAGTGTGGACCTTGAGATTTTAAATACCCACTCAAGAAATAGAGTGGAGGTGGATATATGTAAAATATTTTGTGATAGGATTAGTGACGGGTATGGGGAATATTTGGTCATATTTACTGACGGATCTAAAGACACTGAGTCGGGAAAAGCTGGAGCTGCTTTCAGTGTACCAAAGATGGGGGTGGAAATGAAGAAGAGAATCTCTGGTAATTTATCAGTATTCACTGTGGAATTGGTAGCTGTTTGGTTGGCATTGAATTGGGTTGAAGAAGTAAAACCAGAAAAGGCGGTCATATGTTCAGACTCAAGTGCAGTTCTGAATAGTTTGCATTCTTTTAAATCACAAGCAAGACAGGACATAATATATGAAACACTAGAACTTCATACACGGATTTGTCAGATGGGGATAACGATAAAGTTTACATGGGTACTGTACAGATATGCGACTGACACATTAGCTGGTAAGTATTCAACTGCCTTTATTACGCATTTCGTGACGTTACAGTTTCCTGCTACGGTGGCCTCTTAGGATCCTAAAGTGTCTCACAAGATATCATTACATCTCCCTTTTTTCAGTAAACAAAAACAGATTCACTGTGCATTCTTTAAGCAGAAACATAACCTAAGCATGGAACATGACTCAACTATAAGGCAATACATTACCTGATGAACTCATGACCATATAACTAAGGCTCAACACAAACTCATGACCAGATAACTGAGGCTCAACACATTTAACCGTTTTTTTTTTTTTTTACAATAAACTTGTTATACCTCAACTGTGTAATAATGAGTTTAAAGCCGTCTGCTATAAATCAAGTCTGTCAGGGGCTTTTCTAATGCGCTCTGACCGTCTCGCTGGAGCTGCCTCTGGCTCCGTCATGACAGGTGCATTGTCATCTAAAACCCCTGGCTGATTGTTTGTTGCTGTTTCATGCTGTGCACATTTGTCCCTTTACTCCTCTACTGAAGGAACTGCATTGCTGGCCTGTGTTTTAAGTAGCTGCACCCTGTTTCGTCTGACCAGAGCCCCGGTGTCCGTCTAGACTGCATATGACCTCGGAGCCACTTCATTCAGCACTGTTCCAGCGCGTTGCCAGTCCTGTCTTTCTGTGTTGAAAACTCTGACTCTGTCACCCGCCTGCAGAGGTTGCATTGCTTTTGCTGTGCGATCAAAGTATCTCTTTTGTTTTTCCTTTAATTTTTTCATGGCCTCCAGCACAGGTGTGTGGACTTGTTTCTTCACTGTTGGGATCTGTGTCTGTAGTCGTCTGCCCATGAGCAGTTCAGCCGGAGACTTCCCACTCTCCAGAGGTGCTGCTCTATAAGCCAGCAGAGCCAAATAAGGATCCTCACCATTCTCTGTCGCCTTTGTCAGAAGACTTTTCACTATTTGAACACCCTTTTCAGCCTTGCCATTTGCCTGTGGAAAGTGTGGGCTTACTGTGATGTGTTCAAATCCATACTCTCTGGCAAACTGCTTGAACTCCTGACTGGCATACTGAGGCCCATTGTCCGAGACGACAGTTCCTGGAATGCCATGTCGTGCGAAGCTACACTTCATATGCTTAACTATTCCTGTTGCTGTTGTGCTCGTGAGCAACGCCATCTCAGGATAGTTGGAGTAGTAGTCGATCATCAGTAAATACTCTCTGCCTCTGAAGTGGAACAGGTCCGTCTTAATTTTTTCCCAGGGGTGCTCCGCCCTCATGTCTGTGAGCAGCGGTTCTCTTTGCTGTCTGTTATGGTAAGTAAGGCAAGTGGCACAGTCATTGATCATCTCTGCTATGTCACGATTCATGCCTGGCCAGTAAACAGTCTGCCTGGCTAGTCTCCTTGTTTTTTCTATGCCCAAGTGCCCTCTATGCAGTATTCGGAGGACCTCCTTCCGAAGCTTAGTTGGGATGACTATTTGATCGCCTTTCAGCAACAGGCCATCAGCTACTGCCAACACATCCTGGAATGAGTAGTACTGCGGGCACGCTTGCTTTGGCCACTCATTTCGCATGTGCCATATCACTTTCTGGAGCTGGCGGTCCACTACCGTCTCCATTACTATTTTCTCTTTCAGTGTAGAGCTCACAGGTAGAGCCTCCACCACAGCATCCACGTGGCCTCTTATGTCTTCATCTTCCTCTGTGCCGTCTTTGTTCAGTCCTTGTGCTCGTCTGGCCCTTGACAGAGCATCAGCCACTACCAGGTATTTCCCCGGCTTGTATGACAGTTCATAGGTATACTTCTGTAGACGCATCATCATACGCTGAATGCGTGGTGTCATCTCATTCAAGTGCTTTTTGCTGATAGTTATGAGTGGCTTGTGATCAGTCTCAAGTTCAATGTGTGGCAAGCCAAAGACATAAGAGTGGAACTTGTCACAGCCAAAGACAAGCCCCAGACACTCTTTTTCTATCTGCGCGTATCTTTGTTCTGTTTCTGTCATGGATCGTGCAGCATAAGCCACTGGTTTCCAAGCCCCATCATGACACTGCAGCAAGACGGCCCCCAGTCCCTCTTTTGAGGCGTCTGTGGAGATTCGTGTCTTCTTACTCGGATCAAAAAAAAACAACACTGGCTCTGTGCTTAAAATGTCCTTGATTTCTTTCCACTCTTTGTCATGTGTCTGGTGCCAGGACCACTCTGTGTTTGACTGCAGGAGCTGGCATAGAGCAACAGTCTTTGCGGCAAGATTAGGCACAAACCTTCCCATGTAGTTCACCATCCCTAATGCTCTTTGTACCGCCTTCTTTGTCTGTTGGCTCGGGCATGTCAGTCACTGCTTTGATTTTGTTCATGTCCGGCTGTACTCCTGCCGGTGTCAGTCGATCCCCAAGAAACGTGACTTCTTGGGTGCTGAACTGGCATTTCTCCTTGTTCAATCTGAGCCCGTACTTGTGGACAGTAGAACAGGAATTCGACGTGGAGCATGCACCACAGGTCTAGCATTATCCTTCAGTTTAATGCTGTATGTGAACGGCAGCACCCCTATGCCATCAAAAATATTGGGATACTGCACTTCCCAGTTGTCTGCTTGTGATGTGGTGACTTCTGCATTTTTCAGCTCTGTCTTGGCAATGTTTAGAACACGTTTAACAAGTCACATTTCCTCACAAGCTTGATCTCCCAGTAGGGAGTCCTTCCCTTTCGGCACTATCACAAATAGTAGATGTCTCTTAATATGCTTGTTCTGGACTTGTAATCTGCAGACGCCCTATGTTTCAATCATTTGTCCATTGTAAGCTCTCAATCCCACTTTTTTGTTTTCTATAACTGGCTTGTGGCGCAGGGCTTTGAAGTCTTTTAATGTGATAAGATTTGCCATGGCTCCTGTGTCAAGTTTCATGTGAATCTCTGTGCCATTTACTTTAAGTGGCACAATCCACCTGTCTACATTTATTGTGTTCACACTAACTTGCAGCTTTGAAGTGCCCTTATTTTCCACAGTGACAGTGTCTGTATAGAATATGTCATCATCATCATAGCCTTGTTCGCTGTCTTCCATCAATTTGTTGCTTTTCTCTGGCAGAAAGGCACACTTTTGCAAAATGATTTTTTTTCCTGCACTTCGAGCAAACCTTCCCATATGCGGGGCATTGCCTGAAGCGATGTTTCCCACCGCAGCTTCTACAGTTCATGACGTAGTCTGATCCTGTTTCACGTGCGTTAGAACGTTCCCCCTCTGAGCGAGGTGCGCTAGCTCTGACCACCCTGTCAACGCCCCCTGACGTTTCAGTAGTAACGGATGGCTTCTCAAAAATCTTTATCTGTTTCTCAGTCTGTTCGCTAGCTCTGCACATTCTGATTGCATCTTCTAATTTCAGACTGTCCTCCCTTAGCAGGCGTTCCCGCACCTTTTTATTGTGTATTCCAAATACTATCTGATCACGTAGTACGGAGGACTGCATGTCGCCATAGTTACAGGATTGCACTTTCAGCCTCAGATCAGTCATATATGAGTCAAACGATTCATCTTGCTGCTGAACACAGCAAAGAAAAACATGTCTCTCGTATACTTCATTCTTTTTCGGACTACAGTATGCATCGAACTGCTCCAGAACTTTGTTCAGTTTGTTTTTATCTCCCACCTCCGTGAACTCAAACGTATTGTATATTTCTATTGCTTGTGTTCCTGCTATCGTCAGTAACAATGCCACTTTCCTCTCACCGCTCTTGTCGTTGGCGCCAGTTGCAGTCAAATAAAGTTGAAACGCCTGTTTAAACTGTTTCCAGGCATAATCAATATTTCCTTTGAGCTTCAATGGTTCTGGTGGTTTTATGACGTCCATCCCGTCTTTCTCACACTGACATTAACTATTTAATACTTTTACTTCTGGTACCATGTATGCGACTGACACATTAGCTGGCCTGGTAAGTATTCAACTGCCTTTATTACGCATTTCGTGACGTTACAGTTTCCTGCTACGGTGGCCTCTTAGGATCCTAAAGTGTCTCACAAGATATCATTACAGGTACCAGCACATGTAGGAGTGAAGGGTAATGAAGTGGTAGATAGATTGGCAAAGCAAGTGAATAAACAAGAAGAGGTTGAAATAGTAATTACAATAAGTAAAGCAGAAGCTGAAGCACAAATCAGGTCAAAAATCAATAAAAAGTGACAGGCACACTGGGATGCGGAGGAGAAAGGAAGACATTTATATAACATTCAACAAAAGGTTGGGACAGAGAGGGTCACTGGAAGGAAGCCAAGGGAAGAAATTATCTTCACAAGATTAAGAATAGGACATTGTGGGTTAAATAAGTATTTACATATTGTAGGTAAGCACGTATCGGGTAGGTGTGAATTTTGTGAAAATATTGAAACTGTGGAACATGTGATTTTTGAATGTCAAAAATATGAGAGGGAAAGAGGAAAGATGAAAGAGGGTATAAGAAGGTTAGGGGGGCAAGGGAATTCACTAAGGGAATTGCTGGGGAAATCAGTAAATGGTATGAGTGCATTGGTATTACAATTCTTAAAAGAAACAAGACTGGCAGAAAGGATTTTAGATGAATAATTTTTTTTTTTTTTTTTTTTTTTTGAGAAGGAAAAGAGGAAAAATAATAAAAAGTTAATTTTAGTTAGATGGGTTATTTGGGTATTTATTTGATCTCCGGTCCACACTCCAGTATAGTAGGTGGCGGTAATGCACCTTAAATGTTGGATGCCAACCGCCGTAAAACGACAAATAAGAAGAAGAAGGCACTCTATGTAAGCGGAAGAGGTACTGCCCAGAACAACCGAAGAGCAGGCGGAGCACGGGAACCGAATTGTGTCTTTTTAGCGATTAAAATAAGAGTAAACGCCGTTCAGAACGTGAGTGTACTTTCGTTATATACCTCCCCGTGTGTCTTACATGACGTGTTTTCATTCCCCTGATTTCGTAACTGGCATATATTGCCCTTTTTTTGCTAGCAGCGAAGGGATTTAGCAGGTTGCTAGCAGTGTTTCAGGCCTCACTATCTGCCAGACGCTGTGAATCATTAAGTTACAATGAAATATACGAGCGTTCTGCTTGCTTTTTTCGTTTGATAATAGTATAACGTTAATGTTAGCAGTATTGTTTTGAAGATTGAGAATCATTACACATTCTAAAAAAAATCGTTATTTTTAAAGAGGATGTGTGATTAGCCTAATAGTTCACGTCAGCAGAGTATGACAGAGTTCAATTGAATCGAGTGGCTGAACTTCACCACCAAGAAAATGACAATATGAAAGCTGCGGCACAGTCCTATGAAAATACGCATTGATCTACTTTTGTCTCTGTTGTTATGTAATTTTGCCCTTAAGCAGACTTTTTATATGTAAATACGACAAGTGAGTAACTTCATTTGTCGTACAGATGAACTTTGCAGACATTTTACTTTCATAAACCGTTATATTACACTGCATGAAAAAATAATATTCGAAAAAGCATAATAGGGGCACTTTAAACATGTGCCTTATTGTTTTCTGCTGCAATTGCATTACATTTTTGTCAGTTTATAATCACTTTCTTGTCTGTGAGATCACAAACCTGTGTAGGGTGTTGACACAAATTTCACGATTCGTGTCCGATTCACAAGCTCATTCATTTTTGTTATCAGTTTGTTGGCGATCATCCCTACACTCGTGCTGGTAGCAGTCTTTAGGTTTTGCACGCTTTATGTGCTGCACGCTTTGCTTGCAATAACAAATTAAACTAGGGATGTAGCAATATGACAATTTTGGCAGAGCCAGATACTGATAATTCTTTATTATTAAAAAAATAATATATTGGCTGAAAAATATTTTTTTAGAACCTGATTACAAAAATAAGGCTCACAATTTAAAGCCATGCCCCAAGCACTTCAACATAAATAGTACAGGAGCCTATAGTGAACCCGTGTAAGATTCCTTATCTTTTAAAATGATTTTTTACACTCCTATGGTCAACTTTCATTATAAAAAACTAAACAAAAGAGTTAGGACATTTTTAGGAATTTTAAGGGCTTTTAGGAAATTTAATTCTGTTTTCTTTTCATCATGAAATTTCATTTCATTCTCCAGGAAAGTTAGTAAAAACATTGTTAAAATAGTCTAAGTGACTACAAACTACAACCAAGTGGCTCAACCTTAAAGGATTAGTTTACTTTTGAAATTTTTTTTGCTGATAATTTACTCACCCCCATGTCATCCAAGATGTCCATGTCTTTCTTTCCTCAGTCGAAAAAGAAATAAAGGTTTTTGATAAACATTCCAGGATTTTTCTCCATATAATGGACTTACATGGGAACCAGGTGGTCCAAGGTCCAAAAGACATTTAATATCCGTTTCAGATGCAGCTTCAAATGTCTTTAAACGACACCAGACGATGAATAAGTGTCTTATCATGCGAAACGATAGGTTATTTCAAAACTTATTCCAAAAATGTAACTTTTCTAAGGACAAATGCTAGCCTTGCTCTATTCTGTGAGGCGCGTTTGTAACCTCACATAATACTTAATTACGCTCAAAAGGTCACGGGCGACGTAGCGTAAGCCATTCATTTTGCAACATTGCAAGGCACTTTTACATTTTTTCGTTTGTTTCTCACGCTCGAACCTCCCGGATATGTACACTTTAGAACCATTTTAAACTCTACATCAAGATCCATCTGCGTCATCATCTCAGTTCTCGCGTATGCGTCGTGGCACTCTCGTGAACTCACGTGAGAGGTCCACACAGAAGAAAATGAAGTTGAATAAAATTGTTATTTTTGTTTTGATTTTTGGGCACAAAAAGTATTCTCGAAGCTTAATAAACTTAAGGTTGAGCCACTGTAGTCACTTGAAGTATTTTAACGTTTTTACTAACTTTTCTGGACTGACGGGATAAAATTGCCTAGAAGACTATGAAGGAGTGAGACAGCTCTCAGATTTCATCAAAAATATCTTAATTTGTGTTCCGATAAACGAAAGTCTTATGGGGTTTGAGCAACATGAGGGTGAGTAATAGCTGGGTTTCAGTCACGTGATTATGATGAGGCGCGAAATTCAGATGGAGGGCAGGGAGTGAATAGCGCAATGGACGAGATGGAGGAAAGTCAGTACTGTACTACTTTACACACTATTACAAGAGAAAGATATAAACAAAAAATCAATTTCCTGCCATCGAGGCAGCAGATATCAGCAACTACCTCGTCTTACAGACATACTTTGACTTTACAAAGTTCGGAAACTGGTATGTTACACAAACATAGCCACTTAAGTTGTATTAACCTTTGTCACCTTGACCACTACACACACGGTCATTTTCCCATTCGGCTCCCCCCTGACCGCAGACGTAGGTTTGCAAGCTGTTTTTCAGACAATTTCTTGCATTTTTTCCCCCCTTATGAACAACTTTTGGTACACGATTAAAAACTCCTCGTAGTTCCTCATCGATTTAAGTAACCATAAACAATTTAAAACATAGGCATTTTGAGTTTGTTATAGTGCTTTCTAAATACAGCAAATCACTTCCTGCCCTCCATTTGCATTTCGCGCCATGGCAACGTAGTGGTGTGACGTCATATGAAACCCAGCTATTACTGACAGAATTTTCATTTTTGGGTGAGCTAACCCTTTAATCGGCTATTTATACAACATAATATTTCATATTATATTATTGTATCTGCACAAAATGACAAGCTGTTGCAAACTCCAAACAAACTTCTAGTCCATTCATTTTATGAAAAAAGGTTTTGCAACAAATTGCAACAGAAGCAAACTCAACCAATTTTGTATCCTCATATGTCCTGAGTAAGGAAAAAAAGCCCAGAAGAATCCCATTAGGGGAACGTTTTGAAAAAGACCCAAATATATCCCATTCATTCGCCTATTCATTATTTTTCTCACGTGAAAAGGGTAAAAATTAACCTTTAGATATCATCATGAAAGTCACATCAAGACAAACAAAAAATGTATTACAAGTTTTTTTAGAAATAAAAGCAAGACCTAAACATAAAGCAAATTTGCCTGTGAACGCTTTATATAATATAGGTAGGTCTAAATCCGGGTGATCACTTATATCAGTGTTATAACCTATATATATCATCATATCGTCCGGCCCTAAAACTTTATACGTTTTTTTGGTCTGTGTTTATTAAAAAAAAACATCCAATAATGCAGAATATGCAATGATAAATATTTAATTGATGAGCTGTTGATGTATATAACAATACAAAATATATGGGTATGGTTTTATAGCTAAATTCAGCATATTGACACAAAATGATAACTGCAAATCCACCTTTCGCTGACTGGAGTCTAGTTGTTTCTGTGAATTGCTACGATCCATTTGCTCCTCTTTCCATAGCAGTCTGTAAAAATATACCTCGGATGTTTTGTCTAATCTAGTTGTAGGCCTACAGTCAATCGCAAAGCTCTTTCCCACTTTATTTGTGTGTGTTGTGTGTGTTTTTCGCAGCATTCACGCTGAACACATATACAGCCGCTCAGTCTTTTTGCCACTCACTGTGAGGAACTGCAGGCATGCCGGCCGACGGTGACGTCACGCGCATTCCCTCTATAGTTTACCGTCATATGTCAACAAAATTCTATAAGACATTTTCACCTGCTATATACCAAGTGTTTAGATTTGTTTGGGTATTAATGCAAATTAGCTAATACGTAATAAGATTATGCACCATTTGTCCATGTTAACAAACAATTGCAAAAAACTTGTAATGCATTTTTGTTTGTCTTGATGTAAGTAATTAATTTGTTCAAAGTTGACCCCCATTTTGGCTTAAAATGACTGGACTATTCCTTTTGGCTTGATTTTATTAAATTATGTCAAGCCAAAAATAGATTTTCGCTTGAAATTTATTGGGGCTTTGATTGTGTTACATGTTTCTGTCTTGTGCTTTCAAAACCTTAAATGCCATTTAATTTAGTGGTTTATGTGAAATACTGTCCTCTTACCAATTCGTATCTGATTCTCAGTGTAAAATGGACAAGAGTGACTTGGTGCAGAAAGCCAAGCTCGCCGAGCAGGCCGAGCGCTATGATGACATGGCAGCAGCTATGAAGGCTGTTACTGAGGGTGGCGTGGAGCTTTCGAATGAAGAGCGCAACCTGCTCTCCGTGGCATACAAGAACGTGGTAGGCGCCCGCCGCTCCTCCTGGCGTGTCATCTCGAGCATTGAGCAGAAAACTGAGGGCAATGAGAAGAAGCAGCAAATGGCACGCGAGTACCGTGAAAAGATTGAGACTGAACTGCAGGACATCTGCAATGATGTGCTGGTATCTTCATTTCTTTCTCTTGACTTTCTAAACCTTTTATGATGACATCAGATGTAGGGCTGCAACAACAAATTGATTATTACCGATAATGAAAATAATCAACAATGAATTTGATCATCAATTAGTCACGACTGGCAATGTGCTCGGAAACCATCAACCAGTCACGTCGCTTTATAGTAGTGAAAACTGAATGATCCATTTCTTTGGACAAAACACATATGGAAAATAGTTAGCGGCTGTGGGAAAGGTACATGATCCAAGTTTTCCAAAACATGAGAGTGCTTTATTTATAAGCTCTTCAAACAAAAACAAGTGTTTACCGCCTTGTGCTGTCGTGCTTTAACGGTTGCGCCTGCTGTTTAATGCCTGTGACAAGTTTTCCAGCGCATAACTTTTTTATGGTTACATCCTTAATAAGGGTCTTGTTAAAGGGGTCATGAACTGGCTTTTTAAATTTTATTATATTGTTGTCTGAGGTCAATTTATGACATTCGCTTGGTTTTTGCATTCAAAAACATCAAAATGAATAAGTAATAGGCTATTTTGAACCCAAGTTGTGAGCCTACCTGAAAAACGGTCAGTTTTATGGGCGTGTTGCACTGAAGACTTGGAAATAAACGGGTGGGGCTAAACCGGCCCTGTTGAAGTACAGTAGGTGTTGATCTTCTTCTGCGGGGGTGGTGTGTTAACCCCTTCGACGTCATAGTTCTCCACTTTTAAAAACGAGTCGTTTGCAGAGGCTGGTGTCAATAAATGCTTTCATTGGACTAACAAGGACGTTTTCAGTTCTGAGACTTACGGGATATTATTATAATATGATGACCTCTTAGATGTCAAAGGCTCAAGGAAAATTTGATTTCTTAGTTCATCACCCCTTTAAACTTCAGTGTTCAATGACCGAGTGCTGGTGGGTGCATGCGCGTCAAACAGACGGAGCACAGTAGAATAGAGTGCAATAATTCGGACTGAAATTGTCAGAAATAAGAAGGTTTGAAATTCGTCATGTCTATCATTTATGAGAGCAGTAACAGTAAATGCACTATTGTTGGAATAGCACATTAATGTTAAATTGTGTTTAGATGAATGTGTGTGTTCTTCATTCCTTAAGTTATGTTTTTGTGCTTTTGGTTTTGTTATCATTTTTAATTTAGTCGATTTAATTTTTGCTTTAAAATAGTAAGCAGTCAGTTGTTTTTTAGTTTTGAATGTATATAATGTTTGTATTTCTAACACGTTTTTTTTTTTCTTGTAATGAATATTAGGCCTATAGCCTTCATAGATGCATTCACTATATTTGTTTTCATAGGCTTTACACTGTAATTTGGAAGATGGCATTGGCATGATTTGGAATAAAGTTAAAATAATGGATTAAAATGACTAATTTAATACTTTTTAATGTATAATGATTTTTTTCATCCGATTAACTCCCCCAAAAATGGACAGATTAATCGATCATCAAAATAATTATTAGTTGCAGCCCTTATCAAATGATTCTGAATATGTTCATTCTTAAACACATTTTCTTAAATAAAAAATATGTATTGTTCAGTTGTCAAAGAACAGTTAATTTCATTTTAATGTGTGAACAATAAAGTTCAAATTGCATTCATTATGTTTAACCTTCCTTCAGGATGAAAGGAACATTTTCCACATTATAAGCCATCCTGATGCTTCTAACTTGTCTTGACAGGGTCTTTTGGAGAAGTTCTTAATTCCCAATGCTTCTCAAGCAGAGAGCAAGGTGTTTTATCTGAAAATGAAAGGTGATTATTACAGATACTTATCTGAGGTTGCATCTGGAGAAACTAAGACCGGTAAGTCCATTGTAAAATTGGTTTCAATTTTTCTTAAATAAAAATGGTCATTGGTTGATTTGACTGTTCTATCCACCTATCTATCCATCTGTCTGTCTCTCTCTATATATGTCTGTCTCTCTCTCTATAATGATCAATCTGTGATGCGATCTACGGATGTATAAGGCCACATGTCTAATAGATAATTGACATGTGGCCTCATATGGTAATACGATTTATCACGATAATAAACATTCATGTTATTTTTATTGTGGGCACTAGTGCTGTCACAATACTGGTATTTCTAACTTTGATACGATTCCTTGAAAAATATCAATATACGATACCTTGGAAAAAAATATCAATATTCCATACCATATATGAGACGACGGGGAAAACCACCATATATACCGACATACAGATATTTATTTTTTATAATTTGGGTAATTGTGTTGCAATGGCTTACACAGAGCACAGGGCTATAAATAAGCTTTTAACTAAAATAAAAATAAAAAAGTCAATCATAAAATTAGAACAAATAAACAGTATACAAATGGACACATAAATACAATAGAATAATGTAATAAACACGGCTTTACTTTTTTCAGGTGGGGGGAATCCCCCTTTAGTTGACTTGTGGGGGACAGATTGTCTTTTTTTTTTTTTTAAATTTCAAAAACATTATAATGATCTCACCTAAATGTTTGATCATACAATGTATTTTTGTGTTTACATTGTGGCAATTTTTTACACAATAGCTGACACAGCATGACCCTCATTTCAAATGTTGAATTGAAACTTTATTTTCGGTTTTGGTTTTTCAGCTAAATGTGAACTTAACTTTGGTTTTCTGCGCACAAAAAAAACCCACTATGGTGTTACTATTATCTATCTATTAGTCATGTGACATTTTCATGTTATGATGCAAAAGCTGAAATGTAAAAATAAATGATTTGATATTAAATCTTTAAGAATTTGGTGCTGTGATGAACACCATTGCAAATACAACAATCTAAATGAGTGTTAAATCATTTAAATACCGTTCAGAAACAGAATGTAGCACAGCTGCTTTGTTTATGGTGGTTACTGGGGTAAAAAGTGCATTTCTGGTGTTCCATAAGTGCCATTACTGTCAGAGTGAATGTGCATTTTATCGGAATAATTCTTAATGTCCACGATAGTGATCCGTTATTGTGCCCACGATAACAATACAGTGCATGTTCATTTGTGCGCTATATTGTATTACTTTATATCTGGAAATGTCTAATATCTGTCTGACAGTATGCCAATTATATTAAATGAATTATAAAGTATATTTGGTTATCAACACAAAAGTATCTTTTTGTTCCAGCCACTGTTGAGAGCTCTCAGAAGGCTTACCAGGATGCTTTTGAGATAAGCAAGAAGGACATGCAGCCCACACACCCAATACGGTTGGGTCTTGCCCTCAACTTTTCAGTTTTTTACTACGAGATCCTCAACTCTCCTGAGAATGCCTGTCACCTCGCCAAGACAGTTAGTATCTAAATGACTAGCAGCATAAGGGGCTGTTCACACAGGACAAGTTCTTGTTTAAAGCTAGGGTATACGATTTCAAAGATTGTTCATTATGAATATCCTCATTTAGATGCTGGTTATGGTTATATAGTACAATCCTAACAATATGAATAGAAAAAAGAACGAAAAAAATCCATTCACTCTATTGGCTGTACAGCCGCAGAAAAGTTGACCAATGTAAGCTGTGCGGCCGCACAGCTTATATTGGTCAACTGCTCTCATCCAATCACCAGCTCCACTTGAAACTCCGCCTGGCGCTCGCGTCTCCAACCCAACCGCACCCGCCCCCCTCCGTGCGTGAGCAAACAGCTGACAGACTGTCTATGGTAGCTAGCTAGTAGCGTCAGATCAGCAATGGATAAAGCAATGGATAAAAATATAAACGACAACAGCAAGCGGCCCCTGCTTGCCTCTACTGTAAAGTTTGGACGCAAGAGAAAGTCTGTGGAGGAAAGATCAGAGATTAAAAAGAAATGTGAAAAACGCCGGACTCTAAGTAGGATAAATATAGCGTCCTTCATTGACCATTGGAGAAAGCTACAGGGAGATCTGGGGCTGAAAACGACCCTGACACGGATGACTTTTTGTTGAGCAGGTAAACATTTATTTATTCTTTTATGGTGTGACGTGTTACGTGGCTTTTTATCAGTTTGACAGCTTGCTCATGCTGCCGGTCGGCATTGGAATGTTAGCCGTTTAGCATCGCTGATCGCGGTTCAAAGTAATTATATTTCTTGTTCGAGGTTTCTGTTCGAGCCGATCGGAATTTGAACAAGATGCGCTGCGTGCTGCAATAACAATTACTGAAAACCTTAGCAATACTAGTAGTATTATAATGGTGGTGGGGAGTTTAGAACATTTCATGTGTTGCTAATCTTGCGTTGACGTGAACTCAAACGTGACATACGTCAGGGATCAGGTAGCGCAGAGGGGAGGGGGGTGTGTGTGGAGGGGCGGGATGAGTTTTTTTTAAAACTTCCCTACCGTCTCGACCGATTTTTAACATCGTATACCATAGCTTTAACAAAAGCTGAATTGTTTTCAACTTGCCAAATATTGAGACAAGGGACAGTCGCCAAAAACAGCCATGCATGTTTACATTTTTTTTTTTTCATTTTTAATCTCAGATGTCACCACATCCTTTATGAACAGCCTCTAGTCTATACACTTCATCACATAAATGTGCATTGTATTTCTTTTACTACATGAGAAATGAGACATTTGAGCTTCTATTACAGGCTTTTGATGAAGCTATTGCTGAGCTTGACACTTTAAATGAGGACTCCTACAAAGACAGTACATTGATCATGCAGCTTCTAAGGGACAACCTCACTGTGAGTCCTCATTCACATTCTGCACCAGTTATGTCTTTCATTGCTTTTTTAACTCATATATTATATTGATTCTTGTACCTGCAGCTTTGGACGTCAGAAAACCAGGCTGACGAAGCCGGGGATAATGAGAACTAGGGAAGCCGCACTGATCTCCAAACACCCACACATCCATTTTAAATGGCTTCCACCAACCCTTCACCTCATTCCACCCAAAACCACCCACCCCTCTCCATTCAGTTCCCAGCCTCCTCCCCTATACATTCTTATCAGCACCCGCAGGAAGACGCTCAGTGAAGCCCCTTACAGACACAAGTGGCTGGGAGGGGGGTGGGTCACAGGGTGACATGCTGACATTAAAGCAGGTCCAGTCATTTTGTTTGTGAATTTAATGTTTACTGATTATCTAATCCTGTCCATTATGTGTGTCTGTAAGTGACTGCCGCTAACAGGGAGTAACTGAGTGGCTGTGTGAGTGTGTGCATTTGTATGTATGTGTTGGAAAATAAGAGTGAGTGTATTGGGGATCAGGGGTTGTGAAATCTAATCCTTCCTGATAATTCCCTTTGTTCCACATTATCTGGTTGTGCATTTATCATCCTCTTTTCTTTCTTTTTTCTTTTTTTTGTTTTGTTACGATCATATTTTTTTAGTATAATTCATTAGTATTTACAGGTTTTATTGTATGGTTAATAAACTGGCAGTTTATTTACACCAAATACTAATTCTGACTTCTCTGAATCTGTTATGATTAAGCTGTATTATAAATGTCATATTCATAAGTACTGGCAATGTCATTTATAACATTGATAAGAGGACATAACGAATTTCAAACTACTTAAATGGTAGTAACTTGAATGAATAATGTTAGCTCCCGATCCCAAAAAAGCCCTCGCCTGATCCTTCAATCTATTCAAACTTTAGACCAATTTCCAACTTGCCGTTCATATCAAAAAGTCTAGAAAAAACTGTATTTATGCAGCTTCAAGATTATTTGAATGGAAATGGTACATCAGATATTTTTCAGTCTGGTTTTAAAACTTTACATAGTACAGAGACTGCCCTTCTGAAAGTTTATAATGATATTTTAATGTCCACTGACGCTGGTAACATCTTAGCTTTAATAATGCTAGATCTTAGTTCTGCGTTTGACTTTGTTGATCATGGTGTCCTCCTGTCTCGTCTGGAGCAATGCATTGGTTTAAGAGGCACTGTACTTGACTGGTTCCGGTCATTCTTGTCCAACAGAAAATTCTCCGTAAATATAGGGAATCACTCTTCCACCATAGCACAGGTTCTGTTTCATTCTTACTGACCGCCAGAGGCAGTGTAAACACTGGATTATCGCAGCGCCAGCTAAGATAGATCGAGAGAATATACCAACAAAGTCACGTGGCGTGACGCATGCTATGCCCCGGAGGTAACGCTACAGTAAGCTCAGCACTCTACCTCTTTCGCTTTCTCACCTGTTTGAGATAGGTCGTATTGATTGAGTGATTCGCGCTGTCAAGTGCAGCTTACTAGAGCAGCGAGATTCGTCCTCACAAGCTGTGACAGCGCGTGTCTTCGTCATTCTAGGATTGAATACTGGTGAGTTTTATATTACTTCGTCGGTGACACACTCTGTGCCTCTCGGTGCTATCCGGTGGCTTGTGTTTTCCCGCGCCTATGAGTTAACGATCTCCCGTGACTCTATTAGAGTGTTTTTTTCTCTCACTTTGTCCCTCGGTTCAATCCGCCGGCCATTTAGACTTTTTATCTCTTGATATTGTTGGTATTACCTGTTGGTTCTCCAGGGGTAATCGTTTTATTTTATTTTTATCATTTTTCATCCCGCTTAACTTAACCTTACGGTGTTATTAGCGAGTAGCTAACTATGGCTCACGGCTCGATCGCCACTGGTTTTCCACTGACTTGTAAGCTGTGCCCTAATAATCTTCTTCCTGACGACGGTCATGACATCTGCCCGTCGTGTTTGGGGATTCAACATCTGCGAGAGGCTCTCACGGACCCATGCGTGCACTGCAGTCTTTTGCCTATGTCGGAACGACGGCTCCGTCTTGCCGAATTAGACCCTAATTCAACGGTGAAACTTGGACAGTTGGATGTAGCCTCCACGCGCACTCGAAAGCGCAGGGCGTCGGCGGCGGCTGGTGCTCCTCTTCCAGCTAAAAAGAAGGCCAAATCGCGAAGTGATGAACATGCTGAGAAAGGTTCTCTTTCTGTGACGGTGTCGATGCTTTCTTCAGAAATGGCAGAGTTGAAACGCCTGCTACACTCGCTTCAGCCTGCCACATCTACTACACCTGTGAGCATGACACAGGAGGATGAGAATGTTCAGAATTTAGGAGCTGGTGGAGAGTCTCTTGATTCCCCTTGTTTTTCTCACCGTTCAGAGTTTGATGTGCTTTCTACGAGTGCTTCAGATTCCTTTTTTCATGATCTTGGGGATACTATGGATGTTGCTGCGCAACCATCACCTCAGGCTGTTTTCACTGGTTACACAGCTACGGAGGGTTCTAGTGGGGGATCAGTTCAATCGTCTGGAAAAGCCCAGTCCTCCTCCGATGATACTTTGGCTGTGCTTCGAATGGCAGCTGCTCGTCTAGGACTTGACGAGTCACCTGTCCAATCTACCCAAACAAATGTGTTTTTCAGACAGACCTCAGCTGCAACTTCTTTTGCCATGCCGCCATGTAAAGATTTTGTGGCTGAATTCTCGAATGCTCTCACTGGCTCTGGCCCGCCGAAGCGGCGCTCTAAGATTGCTCGAACTTTAGCATCTATGGCTGAAGCTGATTCTATCGGGGTGGGTCTTGCTCCGGAAATAGAGCAGCCTGTGGCAGCGTTGGTGGTGTCTCCTGATGAGGCTCTAAGAGGGAATGTGCGATGTCCCAGTGCACAATGTGGCCGTACGGATTCCTTGCTCAAAAAGGCATATGAATCTGTTGCCTACATTACTCGAGCAGAAAACACTATCTGCCAGTTACTTCTTGCTGCCACCAGTACGCTGGAACCTGCTAATGTGGATCCATCTATTTCACAATTCCTGCAAACTGCTCTGTTGGCAACAGGCCATGTGACCCGCGAGCTGGGTAGTCTTACAGCAACGCTTCTGGCAGCCCGCCGCCAAGTGTGGCTTGCCCAAGCACGACTGCCGGAGGACTGTAAGAAAACCTTGAGAGATCTTCCATTTGTTCCCGGTCATCTCTTTGGTCCGAATGTTCCGGAACTATTGGAAAAGAGGGTAAAGCTGTCTGAAGCCACTCGTCAACTGACACAGGTGCAGCGCAACCCTACCTTTAGGATGCCAGCAGCTCAGACCCGACATCACTATGCCACATCAGAGCAACGTTTCCGTCGGCACGCTATACCTCAGACACAGCCCCCACAAAGACCTCGTGTTCCTGAAGCTGCGAGAGTTTTCCGCCCACCTCATCGTCAGTTCCCGGGAGGACCCCGTCAGCGCCCCCCCGCGACCACAAAAAATCGTACTCCTAAAGCCTGAGACAGTCAGGCCGGCGGTCGATCGTTTTTCTGTAGATCAACTGGAGTACTGGAGATCCAACACAACAGACCCCTGGGTGTTGGCAACTCTGAGCAGAGGATATACTCTACAATTTCGAGGCCGGCCTCCCAGATTTTCAAGAATTGTTCCTACGATTGTCAGAGACGTGGTTCGCGCGGAGGCTCTCTCTCTAGAAATTTGTTCTCTGCTAGAGAAGGGAGCCATAGAGAAAGTTCATCCCCTCGTTCAGGGAGACGGGTTCTATTCAACTTATTTTCTTGTTCCAAAGAAGGACGGTGGCTTCCGCCCGATTCTCGATTTGAGGCTTCTGAATTTGTACCTGAAGGTCCTTCCCTTTCGAATGCTGCGCACAGCCGATTTTCTCCGGTCTGTGACGGCAGACGATTGGTTTGTAAGTGTCGACCTGAAGGATGCATACTTTCACATCCCAATTGCTGTGCATCACAGAAAATTTCTGCGTTTCAGTTTCAAAAATCAAGCTTATCAGTTCAAGGTGCTACCCTTCGGCCTTTTTCCTTGCTCCTCGCGTCTTCACAAGGTGTGTGAGTGCAGCTCTGTCCCCTCTTTGGATGAGAGGACTACATATCCTCCCTTACTTGGACGACTGGCTTCTCTGTGCCCCCACAGAGCAGCAGGCTGTGCAAGATTCCAGAGTTCTTCTGAGACATGTGCAGAAGCTGGGTTTTTCTGTGAACGAGAAAAAGAGCCGTCTGATTCCATCACAAACCACTACATTCATAGGAATGACCCTGAATTCCTGTCTAATGTCTGCCTCCCTGTCTCAGGAACGTGTGATGAACATTCTGCAACTTTTGGCTCGCTTTCGCCCGGGTGTGTCCCTGCAGTACGAGGTGATCCTACGACTGTTAGGGATGTTAACAGCGGCTACAGTGGTGATCCCACTGGGTTTACTCCACCTCAGACCACTCCAGTTATGGAACAACAGTTTACGGCTAGATCCCACCAGACATCGACATCGACTGGTGATGATTTCTCACCGTTGCATATGTGCGTTGAGGCGTTGGAGACAGTTAGAGTTCCTAAGGGCAGGAGTGCCCCTGGGGGTTGTTCCCTCTCGTCGGGAGTTGGTCACAACAGACGCTTCCCTCACAGGATGGGGGGAACCTGGAATCGGAGGGGTATTTGCGGGCGCTGGACTCCAATCCAGGCCACGGAACATATCAACCTGTTGGAACTAAGGGCGGTGTTCCTGGCTCTGAGGTACTTCATGCCGGTTCTGACAGGCCGCCATGTTCTTGTTCGATCGGACAATACCTCTACAGTGTTCCACCTGAACCACCAGGGCGGCACGAGATCCCTTAAGTCTCTACTACTGACTCACGAGATTCTGACATGGTGTCAGCCTCGGCTCGCTTCACTGAGGGCAGCTCATATTCCAGGAGCATGCAATCAGATAGCAGATGCTCTTTCCAGGGATCAAATACATCCAGGAGAATGGAGACTTCATCCAGAGGTAGTGCAGGAGGTCTGGCTACGATTTGGAAGAGCAGAAGTGGATCTTTTTGCTTCAGAGATGACCACCCACTGTCGCTTATGGTTCGTAAGGACAGAAGTGTCCAGCCCCCTGGGCCAGGATGCGCTGTCTCACAAATGGCCAAACTGCATGCTCTATGCGTTTCCACCTATCCCTCTGTAATGGGAGACATTGCACAGGATCTCCCTGTACAAGCACAGAGTGTTACTCGTGGCACCACGATGCCCAGCCAGACCATGGTTTCCTTTATTGCTGAGACTTCTGAAAGGCAATCCATGGAAGCTCCCACCCAGGAAGGACCTCCTCTCTCAGCTGGAGGGCAGTGTCTGGCACCCGGACCCAACTCATCTGCATCTTTGGGTCTGGCCATTGGGTTAGCTTCTTCCCTGTAGCATTGTGACCCTGCTGTTATTCACAACATCTCTAATGCTAGGGCTTCTTCCACCCGACAGATTTATGCTTCACATTGGAAGCTTTTTGGGTTCGTTCCTGCAACATGCGATATTCCAAGTATCTTAAGTTTTCTTCAATATTTACTGGAGCAAGGAAAAGCAGCTTCCACGTTGAAAGTGTACGTTGCTGCAATTTCTGCATATCTTCAATATTTACTGGAGCAAGGAAAAGCAGCTTCCACATTGAAAGTGTACGTTGCTGCAATTTCTGCATATCATGTTCCAGTTGGTGGCTCTTCTCTTGGCTCTTACAGTCTTGTCTGCAGTTTTCTGAAGGGTGCGCGCCGTCTGAACCCTGCTCGGAATCCTCATTTTCCGGTGTGGGATTTGTCACTCGTGCTTGCGTTCCTGTGTTCACCCCAATTTGAGCCCTTGCAAAGCATTGACATTAATGGTTGTCCTTGAAGACTTCTTTTTTGTTAGCTATTGCTACTGCGAAACGAGTCAGTGAGTTGCACGCATTGTCTGTTAGTGAACCGTGCTTGCGTTGGTTACCTGATGACTCTTCTTCCGAAGGTCCTTCTTCCTCAGTTCATAAATCAGCACATTGAACTGGCCTCCTTTCAGACTTCTTCTGGGTCTCACTCAAGTGCCCAACTATTGTGTCCTGTTCGGGCATTGAAGTGTCATGTGAACTCTGCTGTTCAACTTAGACAGTCAGACCAGTTATTTGTCTGCTATGGTGGTGTGAAGAAAGGTGCTCCAGTGTTGAAGCAGAGATTGTCAAACTGGATAGTAGAGACCATTACGCTGGCTTACAAGGCAGCAGGGAGACCACTGCCCTGGAAACTAACTTGGCATTCCACTAGGGCCATTTCATCTTCATGGGCTGTTTTTAGAGGAGTTTCCCTGGTGGATATCTGCACTGCCGCTACCTGGGCTTCTCCATGCACGTTTGCCCGGTTCTATAAGGTCAACATCGCTGCTCATCATGCCGTTAGTTCTGCGGTTCTTCTTCTTCTTGATTTCATCAGGTGGGTGGCATTCCTCATGACTATGTTGGTATGTGTCATCCATAGTGTTTACACTGCCTCTGGCGGTCAGTAAGAATGAAACAGAATGCTATACGCATGTAACTGTGGTTCTGTGAATTCTGGTTTACCGCCAGAGTTCTCAGTCACTCGGAATGCGCGAGAAAGGCGTACCGAGGTGGAGTGCTGAGCTTGCTGTGGCTTTGCCTCCGGGGATCAGCATGCGTCACGCCACGTGACTTTGTTGGTATATTCTCTTGATCTATCTTAGCTGCCGCTGCGATAATCCATAGTGTTTACACTGCCTCTGGCGGTAATCCAGAATTCACAGAACCACAGTTACATGCGTAACTAGCGTTACATGTGGTGTCCCTCAGGGTTCAACGTTAGCACCGCTGCTGTTCTCTCTATACATACTACCTATAGGTTCCATATTTAGAAGATTCGGAGTATCTTATCATTGCTATGCCGATGACACGCAGATGATGCTATATGCTATGCTATATATGCTATATGTTACCATTTAATGCTATATATACCAATTAAACGTGATAAGTCTGCGTTAAATCAACTGACGGATTGCCTTAAAGAATTGAAAACATGGCTCAATAAGATTTTCTCCACTTAAACGAGGATAAAACTCAAATAGTCCTGTTTGGGCCATCTGAGAAAAGTGACCTGAGCAATGTTGACTTGGGTTCGCTCACTTCATATCGCTCACCTTCGACAAAGAACTTGGGTTTTATATTGGATAGTGGCCTAAATTTAAACTAACAAAAGTTAAACCTTTCCTAAGCAGGAACAGTTTTGAGATTATAATTCATGCTTTTATCTCATCTCGACTTGACTACTGTAACTCGCTATATCTAGGCCTACCTGCATCATCTATCCACCGACTACAACTGGTCCAAAACGCAGCTGCCCGCTTGCTCACAGGCACTCGCAAATGGGACCACATCACGCCCACACTACGTTTACTGCACTGGTTACCAGTTCAGTATCGTATTGATTTTAAAGTTTTGCTGTTTGTGTATAAAGCACTAAATCTTGCTTCTCAATACTTCACGGAGCTGGTGACTGAACACAGACCAATTAGACTGCTCAGATCACAGTCTAATCAAATGTTACGAGTACCCAGGTCCAAGCTGAAATGTAGGGGTGACAGAGCCTTTTGAAAAGTCCACCAGCTGAAAATACATACTACAGTTTAAAAGTTTGGGATGTGTATGATTTTTTTTTATTTTATTTTGAGAGAAATTAATACTTCTATTTAAAACTTTTTCAACACACATTAAATTGGTCAAAAGTGACAGTTAAAGAGATTTGTTACCAAAGATTTCTATTTAAAAAAAATTGTTCTAAATATTGTTTTAAATGTTTGGGGGGTTTTATGTTAACCCAATAAAACTTATGTTAAATAGTTAAATTTCACAATGTTACTGTATTTTACCATATCAAATAAATCCAGCCTTGGTGAGCAAATTGGACTTCTTTCAAAAACATTAAAAAATAAATTACTGCCTCCCAATGGAGTAGGTAAACAAAAAGGGAATTACAGTTTAACCAATTTTGTAAAAAACAATTCACAAGGTTGTACCTTACAGCTAACATTTAGTTTTTCTTAGACAATCAAAGAAATGTTTGTGAGGTGAATGATTTCCACTACACATGTTGAAGAATATGTTTTATATTGTTCCAATTTTGGTAGTATCAAGTCACCTTGTTTTATATAGTGCTTTATACAATACAGACTGTTTGAGTAGCTTTAAAGTGATAGAAGAAAAATGAAGTCCGAGCACACTCAGGCCCTTAAGAGAACAGACAAAAAATGTAGCGTATCTGGAAGAAAACTAAACTAGAGGTATTTTGGATTTCATGAAAGGAGAGCTCGATCGCACAGAGATACCTTAAAAACTGCTAGGTCTTTTAATGTTTCAACCCTATTAGAAGTAAATAAACACAATCCTAGGGATCTATTTGAAACAGTGGCTAAACTAACGAAAAAGAAAGCTTTAAGCCCAGAAGTGTCCAAGCAACACAGCAATAATGACTTTATGAATTTCTTCACTTATAAGATTGGTAATATCAGTGTAGCAAATGCAACATATAATAATATACATAAAATGTATTAAAGGGGGCCGAAGGCCAATTTAGCTCAAAGGGAAATGATTCATTGATTTGCAATAAATCTATCGAACCGAATCACTGAACCGAGCAAATGACTCGCTTTAGAATTCATTTGAACGGGCCGTAATTATAACCTTTGCAAGGATATAAATACCAAATCTATAGTGAAACACTATGTCTTAGCAAGGTAACTTTAGATCGAACAGTACAAGACATTAAATGTGCAAACACGACACAAGAAAATGTATCTTTTCAAATATATGGAAGACTTTATTAGCTATTCTAAACACAAAACTAAGGTCTAAACAAAATCACGCACACATACATTTATACAGTCGCGAAGAGGGAAGAGTGAGTTGGAAAGAGTGAGAGAGAAAGTTTCAACTTTCTATATGCACGTAAGACATGACCTGAAAGGACCACCAAGCGTTAATTTAAACCTTCGTTTCTTAGAGAGGTTATTCAATTTACATTAAAGCACCAGTTCAGCTAAGAGTCTGGAGTACTTGCTTGTGTCTTTGCGTGGCTTAGGGGATTCCTTTGTTGCGTTGCATGGAAGGGCGGTTCCCCGGGTCCTCGTGGCGGGTCGTCTTTGAAGTGCCTCAAGGGATGTTTGGAGCTGCCGATCACGTGTGGTTGGCAGGCAAATGAGAGTTTTTATGCTTCGAAGCGCGTTGCGGAGAGCCGTTTGAAACGAAGCTTTGCAGCAAACTTAACTTTGAAACGAGACTCTTACGAAAAAGACAATAAAGGAAAGAAATGAAAGTAAGGCGAGTTGGATCGCTTGAATGAGCTGAATTGTAACCCTGATCTTGATGGGTTATTCGTCTGCTGGTCGAAATTGGTCTAGTCGATGTAGAAACATGCGCACACGCTCTTTGTTTCAGAGATAAGCACGAACAGAACACTCTCTTGCTGGTTTTAGAGAGAGGCACGAACTTAACAGTTACAAACTGGAAACACGAACAGAAAAATCAAACAGGAACGGAACACACACACGAACACGCTCTTGCTCCTTTGTTTGGATCTTTAACTTAGACTCTAGTCCAACCTCCTAGAAACTTTTGGCCAATGAGGTAATGGCATGACTTTAGGAGGTGGATCTACTTCTTGCTTATCATAATTTATGCATGGTCTGTGAGCTGGTCTCCAGCACTTAGCAGAGAGACAAAAGACCATAGTTTAAACCTTATGATTATTATAATCATAAAACAAAACCTTTTACGCAGATTTCAATCAAGCCATCTTTTGAATTAGGAGAATACGGTTCGTTTAAGAGTAAACGAGGCTTTCACACTTCTAATGGTTGTATAACAATTACAAGAGTTAATAGTTAACAACAATTACATGATTATTATGTGATCTAGGCATAATGACACATGAAGTGTAGGAACAACAAGAATTATGATTGGTTATAAGTCCAAGAATTGTTCTGTGGTGAGTTTATATGATTTTATGCGTGAGATCTCCGATCTGAACCGTAAGGTTACTGAGAGTTCAACTCGTAGGGGGACGAGGAAAGGTGTTCTGTGGAACATCTCTGTCAGGGGATCAAAGGGGTCTTTGTTGTGAGCCTCTCGTTCCACCATTTTGGAGCCGATTTGTCTTAGTAAAACATTAACATATTGACACGTTCGTCCTGTTTAGTGCCCATCTCTTGGGCCTGTGGGGCAATAAAAGTCCTTCTCTGCAGACAGCATGGAGCCGTTCCGTGACTCTGGAATGTGGGCTCCAGAACTTGGAGTGTTGAAGCCATGTGAATTAATCCCATGAGAGATTAATTTGATTAAGTTGTGTTTGATTCGCCTCGATTCTCTACATCAGGGACAATTTTAACTATGCAACTGTCTACTACAGTATCGCATCAGGGGGTGCATTTTTGTCTACATTAGGACAAATTGGGTTCATTTGCTGCTATAGGAGAGGAAGAATTTTGGAAGATCTCGAATCTGCCTTTTCTGTCAAAGATACTGGAAAAAGCAGTATCCTCACAACTGTGTTCTTTTCTTGAAAGAAATGATATCTGCAAGGATTTTCAGTCGGATTTGCAGTACCATAGTACTGAGACAGCTCTTTATTAGTGTTACTTGATCTCAGTGCTGCTGTTGACACAATTGACCACAACATTCTTCTAAATAGACTAGAAAACTATGTTGCCATTAGTGGAATTGCATTAGCATGGTTGAAATCATACTTATCTGACCGTTATCAGATTGCAGCAGTAAATTTGGGCTGCATTTACACTGCAGGTCTTGATGCCCAAATCCGATTTTCTGACTATATCCGATTTTTTTTTTGACAACCTGCTTACATCATCTTTTAAAGTGACGCATATCCGATTTTTGCATTTACACTATACACTGCTGAAACTACCAAATGTAGACATTCTGACCCGGGAAATTAAGTAAAACAGCACAAAATGCAATGGATACAGATGTGAATAAAATTATCCAGTATTTTTCTTTCCACAATATTTTGAAAAGTCATCAAACATTGGTCACGTACGGCAGAGAAAAAAAGGGGAGGAGAGGCACTATACCCACGAGCGCTTAAAATGATGCCTCATATCTCGTGAAATGTCTTCAAATACAGATTTATTTCTTTAACAACCCTGCATTTTAACCTGCACTCTTCGCCCCAAACACTCAAAAGACATGAAACTTCCGAATTGCTCCACTGTGTGTATCCTTTCTTCCATCGCGCCTGTAATCGCGCACTTTTTAATGACTGACGACTCGCATTTACTGGAGAATATCCAATTTGTCTGCTTACATGGCACACGCAAATGCACGTATCCGATTCATATCCGATTTATTACCACATTTGAATGAGGCCTGAAGCCGATCTGAGAAAATCGGAATCCATGCGTTTTTTTCCTGCTTACACGTTCACCGGTCATTTCTGATCTGTGCCACATAAGAGGAAAAAATCGGATTTGGGTCACTTGAACCATGCAGTGTAAACGAGGCCTAGAGATGTCTTATCGATCACAAGCTCAGTGTGGTGTACCACAAGGCTCAGTACTAGGACCACTGCAGTTCACTCTGTACATGTTACCCTTGGGAGATATCATTAAGAAACATGGAATTAGCTTTCACTGTTTAATGATGATACTAAGCTGTATATTTCTTCAAACCTAATGAAACTTACCAATTCACAAAATTAACTGAATGCATAGCTGATATAAAAAATTGGATAACTGGTATTTCCTACTACTAAATTATGAAAAAACAGACATTCTAATTTTTGGACAAAAAACTTTTGGCAAAAAAGACAGCCTAGAATACTGTCCAACACTTGATGGCTGCTCTGTTAAGTCTTCGTCATCGATTAGAAATTCTCTTTGATATTATATGGTTATTATTTATTATGGCAACTAGAAGTTCTGCTAGCGGTGGACCGAAAGCAGAAACTTCACATCCGTGTGCGTGCAGTTCAATGATATCAGGCAAGGATCCTCATCCTTTGTTCATCGCATGCCTGGGGGTTAGACACGCTCAGCCAGCCCTTGCCAACCCCGAGGGCTGTCCTCACTGTTCTCTCTTTCCGTTGAGGGTGCTAGAGAGAAAAGTGTGAGTCACGGCCACTAACAAGGGAGATCCCTGCTTTTCTCCGCCGCCTGTGGAGGAGACTAATCAGCCCCCTGTGTCATGCAGCTGCGGCGAATTTATGGACAAAGTCTCCCCTCAACTACCTCCCCTATTTGGATCCTTTATGGATGTAAGAAAGGAGGACGATGATGACGGTGAGGCCATCGCTCTTCTGTTGGAGGATGATGGTGAGAAGGATGATGACGATGCAATCCTCCCACCGAATCCCTCCTGGCCAGGCAGCGCGTTAAGTGAAGGTTCACCCTCAGGCAGAGCTCAACCTACTGGAAATGTGCCGGAGGGCGGCAACAAAACTCTTCAAAGACTGGCCGTCACAGAGACGGGCCAGGGGATGGAGACAGATCTCTATGATGGCAGGAGACTGCCGTCACCTGCCGCACCAGCTAAACAGCTCATTCCAGTGGTCCCCACGTGCATTTCAGAAATGAAACATTGCTGGGATAAGCTCTTTTCACACAGGGTTCCTGTAAAGGGATTTTCTAAGCTGGGTGTTGATAAAATGGAGGAGTTAAGGATGTCATATTCCCCTCCTGTCGAGCCATCACTGGCACATCATCTCCACCCTAACCACAGGACAGCATTAATTTTCCTCGGCTTCAGCTTCAAGCAGAGCTTACGTAAGCGATGGGGACTCAAATGGATGCAGGGACACCAAACCAAGCCCTCTAGGAAGAGATTTGTAAAACTGCAGATCTCAACCTGAGAACTTCCAGAGGTGCTGTCTAGAGCTGTGGTCGCAGCATGGGCCGAGCAGTGGTCGGGGAGCGAGCTCTCTGGCTGGGACTGTCAGGGCTGTCAGACAGAGATAAAGCAGACTTTTGGATGCTCCGGTTGACCCCAAAGCTCTTTTCGGTCACTGCTATGTGACAAAGATGTGATCTAAAGAAACAGGAGGGTGAGCCTTTCCAAATTTTCTTCCCTCATACAGCCAGACACCAGCCAACAATCAAGGAGGGATGAAACCGCGAGCAACCTAATATTTCATCATGTTCAGAGAAAAGGGATGAGTATCTGTTGTTATCCTCCCTCAAAGAGAACAGCCATTTTCTCCCCCTCCCACCAAGAGAATGCGTCGGACACGGGAATTATTCACCGAAAAAAGTTACCCAATGACCAGTTCAGTTGTGAAGTTTGTACCAGTTCCCCCAGTGCCTCACAGAGAAGTTTCCCTCCCTCCACCGACAGGGTTAAAACAGAGGGCAGATGGCTGTTTTCTGAAAGATACAGTGCAGAAGTCTTAGGCACACTACCTCAAAGAAATGGTTTTAATGGTTTTATATCTACATATATTTTGTTGTAGTGTCTCAATAGGAAATATCAGTTTACATTTCCAGACATTAATTGTGCCATTAATTTTAATAATCCAGTGAAATTTTTTGAATGCACAAGGATTCTGACAACAGCTAATGCTCCACACGGAGGTTAGATCTCACCATCATCGAGTGCATCTGAAATCATATGAAGAAACAGAAAAAAACAGAGACTAAGACCAGAAGAACTGCGGCAACGTTTCCAAAGAGGCTTGAAAAAACCTGCAAAACTAAAAACTATGTGCAATACCTGGACAAAAGCTGTTTTAAACGTAAAGGGTTATAAACACCTCTTGATTTGATTTAGTTAACTGTTAAAAGTTAATAACAGTTAATAATAGTTAACTAATAAAAGTGAATTGATAAATAAAATCTATTTATGACATTATTTTTGAAAGCATTCTCATTTACAGCATTTTTACACCTTAAGTGCCTTAAACTTTTTCACAGTACTGTAGCTTTGCAGGCAGGCAGGCACTACCTTCTAGACGTTGCCACAGTTCTTCTGGTCTTAGTCTCTGTTTTTTCTGTTTCTTCATATAATTTCAGATGCACTCGATGATGGTGAGATCCGACCTCCGTGTGGAGCATTGGCTGTTGTCAGAATCCTTGTGCATTCAAATATGTCACTGGATAATTACAATTAATGGCACAATTACTGTCTGGAAATGTAAACTGGTATTTCCTACTGAGACACTACAACAAAATATATAAATAACTGGCTTAAAACCATTTCTTTGAGGCAAAAATACTAGTGTGTCTAAGACTTCTGCACAGTACTGTATGTGTGCTGTGAAAATAATAAACAAGTTCCCTGTGCATCCAGCCAGTGGGCTGAGGGCACAGGAATGTTTGAAAATAAAAATACACGAACAACAGTTTCCAGATCAGAGCTGCTAGCTCCACTGCTAGATGTATTACTACTGCCGCCGTATTACTGGAAGAGAGCCGCTGCGGCCCGCTCTCTGCTCATGCAGAGAGCAGGGGCGGATGCGCAAGTACATCCCTGGGTTTTATCCACAATAAGCCGGTGTTATCGTCTGCAATTTGCTGTAAAACCTCTTATTGAGCAAAAGAGCTATCGAGTTGTGCCAGCCATCAAGGTTTTTACGCCCAGTACTTTGTCATTCTGAAGAGCGACGGGGTTCTCCATCCTATTCTGGATTTACGGAACCTCAACGAACACCTTAGAAAATACAGGTTCAAAATGTTGACCTTAAAGACGTTATCTCAAATTATGCGTCCCAAGGACTGGCTTACATCAGTCGATCTGAAATAAGAACATTTTCACCTAGGCATCTACCCGGTACACCGAAAATTTCTCAGGTTTGCCTATCGAGACACAGCCTACAAGTTTTTGACAGTCCCGTTCAGTTTGTCTTTAGCTCCCAGGGTTTTCAGCAAATGAGTGGAAGCTGCACTCTCACCGCTGAGAATAATGGGTCCAAGAGTGTCGGCATATTTGGTCGATCTGCTGCTTTGCGCGACATAATGGCAACAGGCAGAGAGAGACAAAAATGCTTGTGTCTCATTTGGAGAGCTTAGGTTTCAAGATAATCAAAACAAAAAGCTGCTTGGTGCCTACACAAGAGATAATTTACCTGGGTCTCAGACTGAACTTGGACCTCTATCAAGCGTTAGTGGAGAGATCGCTCGTTTCTTGAGTCAGGGTATCCACTGGGAGCAGTTACTCTGAGAAAGGTGGTTACAAAGGATGCGTCGCTCAAAGGTTGGGGTGCAGTGTGCGAGGGCAGGATAGCAAAGGGTAAATGGCCCATCTCGCTACAAAGTACACACATAAACTTCCTGGAACTGTTAACAGTGTTTCTGGCACTGCAGTTCTTAAGGAACCACCACATTTTGATCAGGTCAGACAACAAAACGGCGGTGGCATACATAAATCACAAGGGAGGTACACGTTCCCATCTGCTTCACAGTCTGGCACAGAAAATAATCGTGTGGGGCGTGAAGCATTTTCATTTACTACAGGTTTCATGCAAACCCAGGTTCCTAACTGACGATGAAGACTTGACAGAGCAGCCATCAAGTGTAAGACAGTATTCTAGGTTATTAAGTGAGGAAGTTTTTTGGCCAAAAATTAGAATCTGTTTTTTCAGAGTTAAGTAGTAGGAAATTTCTAGGAAATTTTCTTTTTATATCAGTTATGCATTCCATTAATTTTGTGAATTGGTTTGTTTCATCGGCGAGCAAAGAAATATAGAGCTGAGGATCATCAGCATAACAAAGAAAACAAACGCCTATCTAATGATGTCTCCTAAGGGTAGCATGTACAGAGAGAACAGCAATGGTCCTAGTACTGAGCCTTATGGTACGCCACACTGATCTTTTGATCGAAATGACATCTCCGTCTACTGCTACAGATAAGATAAGTATGATTTAAAGGGACTATGTGTAACTTTTTATGTAATTTATTATTTAAAATCAATATTTTCATTCGTAAATATGTCCTTAATGGTGTACAAATACCTCTGCCAATTATCTGACTTATCCTCGTAAACAAAGAATTTAGTATCTTTATATACATGGGACGGGTAAGTCGGCTTCCATGTCATTCCGCCATCTTGAAAAACTATAATACCACAGAGGGACATAAAGTACAAGGCCGATGCGTTTCCACAACGCATTTTCATTCAGAGCCAACGTGACGTGACTGTCTGAAAGCAGCAGAAGCGGAGGAGCACAGTGGTGAGAGACGCTTCACGGCCTGGCAAGTTTAAAAGGCTGCATTGCAAATCCTCGTCACCAGAAAAGTCCAAAAATAGACTGTAAAAGGAAACGTGACCGGAGATTACAAAAAACACAAGTTAATATCGGGATAGCTTTTTCCAGGAGAATGCAGGAGAAAGTGTTCAATAGAGACGCTGAAGTCCTGCTTTCTTCTCGACAGGTAAATCAATGTTACAGTCTGAATTACAAGCTTTTTTTTCATTGTTTGGTTGTGTACTTTATTATATAGACAGATGAACATTTATTGTTAAAAGTTTAAAAAGGCTTAACTACTTATTACAATAGTTCATGTAGTTCATGCTTCGGCTCGCTTTAAATGGTACCTGGTCTGTTGAGGTTCCAAGCGTACCGTACTGGTACTAAAATGTGACGTGAAACACTGCAGATCACTGATTGGTCAGACAGAATCGTCAGTACCAGCGTCATTGTATTTGCGACCAATAGACATCAACATGAGAAACCAAACCCGGTAGATTTAAATAGCCAGTAACAGCCACCGCTGTTATCGATCAGTCTATAATCCCACCCACTTTAAAGCGGTACTTAACTGAAGTGGAAAAGCAACCGAGCTAAAGCGAACCAAGCCGTGCCGTGTCGAGCCGAGTTGTATCACGCAGTGGAAAAGCGAAGCGAGCCGAACCATGCCGCGTCGTGCCGAACCGTACTGAGCCATACCGAGCCGTACCAGCAGTGGAAAAGCGCCATTAGTTCATTTTGTGTCAGGTTGCTGTTTGTTTGAAATAACAAACCTGTTCACCCAAAGGAACACTCGACGAAGTGCTAATCCTGTCGTAGCTTTTTATAATAGTTACCGTAGATGCAAGGCGCATTTCAAAAAGCAAGGCGCTGGAGAGCAGAGCACAATTCGTCTGAATGCATAATACATTTTCACGGCTAGATGGCAGCAATTCCTACACAAAGTCCCACATAGTCCCTCTCACCGCTGTGCTCCTCCAGCTGGAACAAATCAGCTCATCTGCTGCTTTCAGACAGTCACGTCACGTTGTCTCTGAACGAATGAGGATAAGTCAGATAATTGGCAGAGGTATTTGTACACCATTGAGGACATATTTGTGAATAAAAATATTGATTTTAAATAATAAATTACATAAAAAGTTACACATACACATTAAACCATGCTAATGCAATTCCAATAATGCCTGCATAATTTTCAAGTCTATTTAAAAGAATGTTGTGGTCATTGATTTCAATACAGCACTAAGATCGAGTAACACTCGAGAAACAAGCGAGATACAACCACGATCGGATGATAAGAGCAAATCATTTGTAACTCTAATCATGAGAGCAGTCTAAGTACTATGGTAAGGTCTAAATCCTGACTGTTAAAGGAGCATTTCACCCATTTCAACATTAATCTTTATTGAAAGTGGATCATATATGTAGTCGAAATGTAAAAGAATTTTTGAATTTGGTGCCCTCTTGACAGAGAAAAGAGAGAAAATAACCGAGGGGCGCATTTGTATGTAAGACAACAACTCCCACAATGCACCGCATTGCACAGCTCCGAAAGCCACACCCACTAATCCGGAATAGCGCAAACAGAGAAATCACTCTTCCGTCTACAAGGCTAACGTTAGCTGTCACCAGAGTTTGAAATTAATTTCACACAAAATGTCTAGTTGGTTGTGGCGAGCAGGACAACCGAGGGCGAGGGACGTAAGAGGACGGCGCGAGGCCGGTGGCGTGAGTGATAATGAAAGAAACCTGTGAGGCGCACGCCGGTCTCGCGTCTCTCACAGTGGACTGAAAGCATAAGATGAGGAGCGACGACGGCAGATTGAGAGAGAAACAGGCCTGATTTTATGTTGTTTTGTTTCTGTTGTGTGTAATGTTACAGCAGTCGTCAATGAGGGGCTTATACTTTTGTTTTGTATTTGTTCATTTTACTACTAAAATGTTTAAATGTTCGCCAGTTCATGCCTCCTTCTTCCCACAACAAACCCTGTTAACATTACATTGGCAAACTCATTAGTGAATTACTCCTCGTTTGTATTTTTTTCTATATGGTGAATTACTGCATGATGGATGTTCAGTCAAGCGAAACTAACACAACACAAATGTCCGTATGCTCGTCTGATTCAGAGATTTCCTTCAGGAGAAATTGCCATTGTCATCGCAGATGAACTCTATCTGTGTTCGTAGTTCACAGCGAGAGCACAAGACAAGCATTAGCAGTCCGCCCAGCTCGAGCCACCCTTGAATAATGAGGAGCTGAGTTTGTAGTTTCTACACTTTCTAATGAAATGTGACTTACTGCTTATTATGACGCAAAATGACGATTTTTACCTCATAATAAGCAGGAAGTAAAACACTTTAATCCTTATGTTACCCATTAATTGATCATCAATTATTAACCCTCATATGCTCTTAGTTTCCTGTTAACACTCACTCTTAGAAGAAAAGTTTCTATATAGAACCTTAAAAGGTTCTAAAGCGCTACGTATTTGGAACCCCTAAAATGAAATAATAATAATAATTCATAACATTTATATAGTGCTTTTTTCAGCACTCAAAGCGCTTTACATAGAGGGGGGAATCTTCTCAACCACCACCAGTGTGCAGCATCCACCTGAATGATGCGACGGCTGCCATAGTCCGCCAGAACGCTCACCACACACCAGCTTACTGGTGGAAAGGAGACAGTGATGAAGCCAATTGTTATAGATGGGGATGATTAGGAGGCCATGATGGACAGGTGCCACTGGGCAAATTTGGCCAGGATGCCGGGGTTACACCCCTACTCTTTCGAAAGACATCCTGGGATTTTTAATGACCACAGAGAGTCAGGACCTCGGTTTAACGTCTAATCCGAAGGACGGTGCTCTATAGTATCCCAATTACTATACTGGGGCATTAGGACCCACACAGACCACAGGATGAGCACCCCCTGCTGGCCTCACTAACACCTCTTCCAGCAGCAACCTGGCTTTCTCAGAAGGTCTCCCATCCAGGTACTAACCAGGCTCAGCCCTGCTTAGCTTTAGTGGGCAACCAGTCTTGGGCTACAGGGTGATATGGCTGCTGGCTAAATGATCATGAATGCATGAATGATCACAGAATTCAAGAAATGGGGGTTTAAAAATGTAATTAATCAATATCACAGGAAGAGTGCCATTTCAGTTTTTATCCTTCAAAAATCAGCATGATTTAAATGGGATATTAAGTTAAGTTAAGTTTAATAAACAATAATTTAATTACAACTGCAAAATGTTGCAGAATAATGTAATATATGAATGAATAATAGCCTATAAAGAACATTTGTGCCAAAAAGGTTCTTTCTTGTCATTATCATCATTTTTTTGCATAAAAGGTCCTTTGCAGTTGAGTAAAGAACCCTATGCTACATATATAGAATCCTTTTTTCTAAGAGTGAGGGGTTCCATACAACCTCAAACAAGTATAGAGCTATTGTACAAAAAATATAATTTTTAATAATACAAATTATATTTATATTTTTTACTTCTCATCTACATTTGTATGCTGTGTTTTGGTGGGTATGAAGTACTTTTTTACTGGAGAATTCCTCAACTACACCATCTGCATACATAAGAAATATTACATTTTTATGAAAACAAAACACATTAATGATGATCAAATTCAAATATGAGTTGTTTCTGGATATTGATATATATGCATAATTCTGTAATTACCATATACTTCCAGAAGAGGCCCCGAGAGCCATTCTTTTTTTTTATCTGGATGTGACTTACTGCTCTATAACAGCTTTTGTTATGAATATATATATTAAACATTTTAAAATACATTAAATTAGTATTTTGTCAAAGTTTAGAATTATTTTTGTTGTTGTTTGAGGTCTTTTGAAGTATCTTGTTAAAGCAATAATGCTATATAAATTTGCAGTAATGCAACATAAATTTGCAATAATGCCACATAATTTGCCACTAAAAGAAAATACTTGATTTCAATTACATATGTCTATAATCGAAATGTATAAAATGATTAACTTTAGAATAAAAAAGTAAATTAAAGAAAACTGTCAAAAGAACGCTATAGGTGGATTGGAGCAGGAATTAATGCCTTTATCATTATTGCATTTAAGTACAATAAAATTATAAAGCCGTTCTTGTAAGGTGCATCATTATAACACAGATACAATTATAAAACATCACACAACATATTAATTTAAAATATACACAAACACACACGCTCACACACATCTGTCACGGATCCATCTGCGTCAGCACCAGATACCTTCACTCCGCCTACTCGTTCCGGTTCCCCTGACTACTAATCATCACCACCTGTCGTCACCACCTGCCATCACTTATCCGGACTATCATCCACTCCATATATACTCACCTCATTCAGTCACTCACTGTCTGGTCTCGTCTCTACCACGATTACAGACTCCCTATCGCTATCTCACGTTCCTGATTCTACTTACCTGCATCGTATATCCAGCCCGTCAGCCTGCCGTCTGTTCCTGTCCTTGGTCCCCGTCTGCTGCCAGTCCTCTCCAGTCTCCAGCTCCGCTGTTCCGGTCAGCTCTCCATTCTCCCGCTCCTGTTCAGATAAGGAAAACATCATCAGACTGTTCATAACCCTCTCCAACTTCAACTTCCACGCTACTTACCATTCTGTGACTGTTATTCAATAAACCTTGTTCATACTCACCCGTCTGTGCCATTCTGTTCTGTGACAGAAGACCAGACCAACCTAAACATGCTTCAACCTACGCCCACAACCACCACGGCCACGAGTTCCCCACCGACAGCAACCCTTCCCCGGAACTAGTGCATCTGTGCTCGCTACTTCCACCGTAGCCTTTTCCTCTGCCTCTGCCTCTGTATGTCCCATGGCCCAACCAGCGCCCTTCTCTGGCGAGGAGGAGGAGTGCAGCGGCTTCCTTCTGCAGTGCGAGCTCTACATGCGAATGATTCCATCCTCGTTCCCCACTGAAGAATCGAAGGTAGCTTTCTTCATTTCCCTTCTCCGTGGTCGGGCTCTTCAATGGGCTCATGCCCTATGGAAAGATCGTGGGCCCGTCACCAGAACCTTCGTCTCATTCTCCAATCACTTCCTGGAAGTGTTCTCTCAATCTGTGCACTCGATCTCCGTGCAAGATCAGCTGTTTCGTTTAAAGCAAGGGAGATCCTCAGTGGCTGCATATGCTCTGCAGTTCCGGACCCTCGCCGCTACCCTGGGATGGAATGAGTCTGCCCTCATCACCGCATATCGTCATGGTCTGAATCCCGACATTCGCCTTCAGTTAGCCATCTACGATGACACAGTGGGTATCGAGAGCATCATACAGCGATCCATCCGCATCGATCAACGCCGCACTGCTTGCCAGCTAGATAGCCCTGCACCTCCGCCTCCTCGCCCATTTGCCGCTTACAGTCCTCCAGCACCAGAGCCGATGGAGTTCAGGAAATCTCTCTCTCTGCCACCTCTGTGGAGGGTTCCTCTACCGTAGTCCTCCCGGAAATTCCTCCTCCTTACCGGGCGTTCAGGAGATCTTTGATAAACAGCTGGCAACCACCTTACCACCTCATCGGCCATGGGACTGTGCGATCGACCTGCTGCCTGGGGCGGTCCTACCGCGAGGTAAGATCTATTCTCTGTCCATCCCGGAGCAGAAGGCCATGGATGAGTACATCCAGGAAGCCCTAAGTCAAGGATTTATTCGACCATCCACGTCCCCTGCCGCATCAAGTTTCTTCTTCGTGGGCAAGAAGGACGGAGGCTTGCGCCCCTGCATCGATTATCGTATTCTCAATCAATCCACCGTCAAGTACCGCTATCCCCTTCCTCTGGTCCCCGCCGCTCTGGAACAACTCCGTGGGGCTACTGTCTACTCCAAGCTCGATCTCCGGAGCACGTACAATCTCATCCGCATCCGTGAAGGTGACGAATGGAAGACAGCTTTCATTACCCCTGCGGGGCACTACGAGTACCTCGTCATGCCCTTCGGATTGTCCAACGCACCCGCCGTGTTCCAGGGGTTCATGAACGAGATCTTCAGAGACTTATTACATCAATTTGTCATCATCTATATCGATGATATCCTCATATACTCTCCAGATCTATCCACTCATATCCGCCATGTCCAAACCGTACTCCAACGCCTCCGAGACCATCAACTCTTCCTGAAATTAGAAAAGTGCGAATTCCATCGAGACACCGTTCAGTTCCTGGGCTACCTCATCACTCCCCGCGGTATAACCATGGACCAGAGGAAGGTGGATGACGTCAACAACTGGCCACAACCCACCTCTCGGAAAGACCTCCAACGGTTTCTTGGGTTTGCTAACTTCTATCGCCGCTTCATCAAAAACTTCAGTCAGACCTGCTTCCCTCTCACTAACCTCCTCAAGGGTGGGGCCAAGTCTCTGTCCTGGAACACCGACTCCACACAGGCGTTTGACAGCTTGAAACGGGCCTTCAGTTCCGCTCCTACCCTCTCCCTTCCCAATCCAGCTCTACCCTTCATCGTGGAAGTGGATGCCTCCACCTCTGGGGTAGGAGCGGTTCTTTCCCAGCGGCAGGGGACTCCATTGCAACTCCATCCATGTGCCTTCTATTCCAAAAAACTGTCCCCGGCGGAGCAGAATTATGATATCGGCAACCGGGAGCTGCTAGCAATCAAACTGGCCTTAGAGGAATGGAGACACTGGCTGGAGGGGGCTCAACACCCTTTCACAGTTATCACGGACCACCGGAACCTCGAATACCTCCGGGAGGCTAGAAGACTCAACCCCCGTCAAGCTCGCTGGGCCCTCTTCTTCACCCGCTTCAACTTCTCCGTCACCTACCGTCCTGGACACAAGAATGTAAAAGCAGACGCACTATCACGACAGTTCCAGCCCAGTTCTCCTCCTCTCAGTCCCGAGACCATCCTCCCTCCAGCCATCGTCGTAAGCCCCATTCAGTGGAGTATGGACGATCACATTACCGACGCCACCCAAGCCGAACCTGCTCCGCCGGGAGGTCCAGAGGGACGGGTTTACGTCCCGACTCGCCTACGCCTGTCCCTCATGGACTCAGTACATACCTCCCTGGGCTCTGGACACCCAGGCAGCCAAGTAACTCTCTCGCTCGTCCAACAACGTTACTGGTGGCCGGGTATGGCCCAGGATGTCTCCCGATACGTCAGGGGATGCTCAGTCTGTGCCATGGCCAAGGTTCCCCGTCATCTTCCCGAAGGCAAACTCACTCCTCTACCAATTCCCACTCGACCCTGGTCCCATCTGGGGGTCGACTTTGTCACCGACCTTCCCCGTTCCAACAATCACACCTGCATTCTTGTGGTAGTCGACCGATTCTCCAAGGCATGCAAACTCATTCCTCTCCCCGGGCTCCCTACTGCCTTTGAGACCGCTGAAGCCCTATTCCAGTACGTCTTCAGAAACTTTGGAATCCCCGAGGACGTCGTATCTGACAGAGGTCCACAATTTATCTCCCGTGTGTGGAAGGCCTTCTTCAATCTCCTGGGCATTTCCGTCAGCCTTACGTCTGGATACCACCCCCAGTCCAACGGCCAGACTGAGCGGAAGATCCAGGAAATCGGGAGATATTTACGGTCATACTGCCACGACCACCAGGACTGCTGGAGTCGCTACCTGCCGTGGGCCGAGTATGCACAAAACTCTCTCCGTCAATCCACCACAGGGCTCACCCCCTTCCAAGTCAAGTCAAGTCACATTTATTTATATAGCGCTTTTCACAATACAGATTGTATCAAAGCAGCTTCACAGTGATAACATGTAAGTAGCACAACACAGATCAACAACATTGCTAAACACTAAATAAATAACCCCAACTGAGCAAGCTCAAAGCAAGCCAAAAGCAAGGCGACAGTGGCAAGGAACCAAACTCCATCAGATTGGATGGAGAAAAAACCTTGGGAGAACCCAGGCTCAGTCGGGGGCCAGTTCTCCTCTGGCTTACATTCATATTGTTTAAATATAAATATTAAATATAAATATTGTTTATGAATCAAACGGCGCCATAACATATCGCAGGCGTTGAGTCGTCTCATCACAGGCGTTGAGTCGTCTCATCACAGGCGTTAGACCTTCCAGTGCATACTCGGGTACCAACCTCCACTGTTTCCCTGGTCCGGTGAACCATCAGATGTTCCAGCAGTCCACCGCTGGTTCCAGACGAGCGAGAGGGTCTGGGACTCAGCCTATACTCACCTCCAGCGGGCTGTCCGCAGACACAAGAGTCAGGCGGATGTTCGACGTGCCTCCACTCCCCAATACCATCCGGGTCAACTGGTCTGGCTCTCCACCCGGGACATCCGTCTCCGACAGCCCTGTCGTAAGCTGAGTCCCAGATACATCGGTCCGTTCGCCATACAGAGGCAGATCAACCCCGTCACCTATCGACTCACTCTGCCTGCTCACTACCGCATCGCACCTACATTCCATGTTTCCCTCCTCAAGCCCTATACTAATCCTCTCACTCCTTCCTCCCCAGGGTCTGGTGCTGCGGACGTGCCCCCTCCTCCTGTGGATCCGGAGGACGATAACATCTACCAAGTGCGAGAAATCCTCGACTCCCGGCGACGGGGCGGCCTTCTGGAATACCTCGTCGACTGGGAAGGATTTGGGGTGGAAGAGAGATGTTGGGTTCAGCGGGAGGACATTCTTGATCCCACCCTACTCCAGGACTTCCATTCGGCCCATCCAGGTCGTCCTGCACCCAGGGGCCGTGGCCGTCCCCGTCGCCGGTCCCGCCCGCCAGCTGGAGCTGGCCGTGGGGGGGGGGGTACTGTCACGGATCCATCTGCGTCAGCACCAGATACCTTCACTCCGCCTACTCGTTCCGGTTCCCCTGACTACTAATCATCACCACCTGTCGTCACCACCTGCCATCACTTATCCGGACTATCATCCACTCCATATATACTCACCTCATTCAGTCACTCACTGTCTGGTCTCGTCTCTACCACGATTACAGACTCCCTATCGCTATCTCACGTTCCTGATTCTACTTACCTGCATCGTATATCCAGCCCGTCAGCCTCTCGTCTGTTCCTGTCCTTGGTCCCCGTCTGCTGCCAGTCCTCTCCAGTCTCCAGCTCCGCTGTTCCGGTCAGCTCTCCATTCTCCCGCTCCTGTTCAGATAAGGAAAACATCATCAGACTGTTCATAACCCTCTCCAACTTCAACTTCCACGCTACTTACCATTCTGTGACTGTTATTCAATAAACCTTGTTCATACTCACCCGTCTGTGCCATTCTGTTCTGTGACAACATCGAGTACATCTCACTCTTGAGCCCTCACTCATCTTTCCTGCAAGCACACCCTAATGTTAACATATACATAATAAATAAATAAAATAAAAAACACAATTTACCCTCTCTAAGTGGCTAATACATAATCTAATATAATAAAGTGCTGAGTAACTGTGCAAACTGCATCATTCATTTTTTAAAGTTTAACTTCATTTAGGACTGGTATTGCTTTAGGAAAGAAGCTATTCCTAAATCTACTAGTCCTTGGTTTTTGGCATCTGTAACGTCTCCCTCAGGGCAACAGTTCGAACAGTGGGTGACCAGAGTGAGAACAGTCAAGTTAAATTTTGGTGGCTTTAGACAGCAGTCTTGAATTAGCAATTTCCTGTAGTGAGGAGAGAGGACAAATGAAGATCTTCTTTGCTGTGTTGATCCACTGTCTGTATTATTTCCTTGTCTGCTGCAAGAAAAGCTGTCTGTTCTATATGCCAGTTAGTTCTGTGTTCCTATCGCGAGGTAGCTGTCGTGGTATTTTTGTGAACAAGCCTCCTCCAAAAGAATAAACATCTTTTGGAGTACAATTTGAATATAATGTCTCTTACTATGATGCTGTTTGTTAATTAAATTGTTTTTGCCACAGCATGAACCCTCTTCACTAGGTACCCATTGATGGAAAGAGGGAGGTGGCCGCGAGTTGGTCGTAGAGTCCAAGGTCAGACAGCTTCCTGATGAGGATGTCTGGGATGATTGTATTAAATTCAGAACTGTAATCTACAAAGAGCATCCTCACATGTGTCCCACTGTGCTCTATATAGTTTAGGGCTGTATGAAGGGATATGGTGATGGCATCATCCATCGACTCTAATATAATAAAGTAGATATAGGCAAACGATGGTAGACTGGGTTTGATGTGCTTTATAACAGCCTCTCAAAGCACTTCATAACAGGGGTGAGTGCCCCCGGTCTATGCTGACTGCTGGGAGAGGGCTTTTTTGGAACCGGGATGGGTGGGTGTCTTCAGGAAGCATGGAAGAGTGAAGAGTAAACACACCTGTGTGTATTTGTGTACGCGCATGTGCTTCTGTGTGTGTGTGTGTGTAATCATGCTCATTACACATTGTTTTGTTTTTTTTTTAGTTTGTTTTTTGTTTAGACATTGAATTTTTTTGTTTGGCTCTAGTGCCAGGCCACACATTCATTAATGTGTGAACATTTTTAGATTCATTCTGGAATTATTGATTTTAATTTGCCAATTTCAATAAAAATGCTCTAGTCACACCTGTTTGTTTGTGTGGGTCTCTCTGAGTGTATTTGTGCTCTCATTGCATATCTTTATTTGAGCGTGAAAATTTTTTGATTAATGCAGAATTTATTTTCCAATTTCTATAAAAATGCTCTCTATTGCAGTCACACTTCTCTCTATCTGTGTGTGTATTTATGTCTGTGTCTGTGTGGGCGCACATGTGTGTGATAATGTTTATTCCACATTGTATTAGTGATCTAGTACCAGCCCTTCATTTATGTCTGAGAATTTTCAGATTTATGCTGGAATTATTGATTTTATATTCCAGTTTCTATAAAAATGCTTTATATTGGCGCATTTTTATAAATGCTTTATACACCTGTGTGTGTAAGTGATCATGTTCATTCCACATGGCAGTTGTGTTCTTGAGGACTTCATTGCGGTATGGAATTTTTTATTTATTTATTCTGGATTTCATTCTGACAAATGAACAATAAAAAACAAATTGTTTTCCCATTAATTTCAATGTGGGTGCATATTGACCCCAAAAGCCATGAGTGTGACTTTGTTTTTTGTTTTGTTTTACATTCCTTGAACAGCCGAAACAAGCCCATGTGTTTTGTTTATAGATAGATAATGTAGAAAAAGTAACACAGTTTTATGCAACTGAGATGAAGGGAACCATGTTTATTACCATGCCATAGACTCCAAAGATAAATTGAGGGTTAAATTGGTTCTTACTTACTTTACTTACGCCTACCGCCCAACTTTGGGCATAGGCCACGCCACGAACAAGGGCTCTCCAGTCATCCCGATCCTGGGCCAACTCTAGCTGTCCCCATGTGTGGCCAGACCTCTTCACATCTGCATCAAGGTCACGGCGCCAGCTATTCCTTTGCCTGCCTCTCTTCCTTTTCCCTTGTGGGTTCTAGAAGAGGGCGTGTCTTACAATGCTTGATGCAGGCTTGCGAAGGGTATGGCCAACCCATCTCCAACGCCTTTGGAGGATCTCTTCCTTAATAGGCTGCTGTCCTGTTCGCTGCCACATCTCCATGTTACTGATGGTGTTCGGCCAGCGTACCCTAAGGATTCGTCTTAGACAGGTGTTAATAAAGGATTGTATTTTCTTCGTGGTAGCGACTGTTGTTCTCCAGGTCGCACCGTACAGTAGAACAGGCTTTATCATAGCATTGAAAATCCTAATCTTGGTGTTCCTAGGCAGCTCAGAGGATCCCCAGACTTTCTTCAGCTGATGGAAAGCTGCTCTTGCCTTTCCAATCCGCACCTTCACATCTGCATGTGTCACTCCCCACTTGTCGACTACGCTGATAGGTGAAGCTTTCCACTTCCTCTAGTGCTTCTCCTTCTAGCCTGATAGGAGCTGTGTTGTTATTGTTGACTTTGAGGATCTTGCTCTTCCCTTTGTGTATAATGAGTCCCACGCTTGCTGAATGAGTTGCAATGATGTTTGTCTTCTCTTGAATTGGTTCATTGAGCAAAATTATTGTTTTATTGTCATCATCCAACTAGGATCAGTTCTCATACAACAGCAGTCAGATCAATAAAATTGTTGAATAATAAGTGTCCTAAACTAATCAAGCCAGAGGAACATAAACAATGTACTCTTTTATTTTCAATACTTGGTAAATTATGTAAAGCTGGGTCATTCTTATATTGTTATGGATTGTTGTAGAATATGTCATAAATGATTTATGCATGTGCATTATTATTATTATTTTAATGCCTTCGTAATCTTTAAATAAAATAACTCCCCCCTCCCTTCAGCACAGCAAAAGTGGAAAAGATATTGAGAGAGAACTGAAGAGCCCAAATCCATAAGAACCACTATTTCCGCAAGACAGGGGAAAAAAATCAACATCAATCTAGCCTGGGTATGAATACCAAACCAAATCAAAGTCACAAATAATATAGACAATAACAATCATAATGGTTGAAAGCTAGGTGCAATGAACAATGATGAGAACAGTCTCAGACAAGGATAGTGGGAAGTGAAGGGGTGGTCAAAATCCCTTGCCTCTTCAGTTCATAATATCATTTTCAATGATTATGTATTTCTTTTATAAAATCAATAATTAAGTATATTCATTGTTACTTAATCATTTATCGACATATAAATTTATTCTTTGTGCTTTTGCTTGTGAAATAATATTCTTAAATGTCACCAGCTTCTTTTAGGTGCACAAGGCCATTTCTCTCTTTCTCTGGTCTCAGGAGAAAGGTTTATGGATCCTAAAGGCGTCATGAACACATATGTCCAACACATAGGATACTTCTCTATACATATGGTCAAGCTATATTGAGCATTTCTATATTGAACTTTAATTGTTCTATTAAAATGTATTCTTTCTATTATATTTGCTTTCTGTTTTTCTCCCAAACAAGTGAATGTTTTACCATTATGTTTTGGTACACTTAACTGATAATAAGACGCTCAGACTCTCTTCAGCCTTGATAGGAGCTCTTATTTGCTAGTGTCCATATGTGAATGTGGTAACAGTGAAAATAATAGGGAAATAGAGATTTTGGTTTATGTTTGAGTGTTAAAACATAAAGGGGTCATTGAATCCAACAGTTTAAGGCACTATTTCTTTGTTAAAGTCTTACTCCAGTTAGACTAAAGTTTAGTGCTAGTCTTCTTGGTTGCAGGTTAAGGAACCACTGCCATTATTGGAGATTGAATGAGTTGTTCTGGACATACTGGCGCCAGCAACCCAAATCTGTGACCTGGAAGGTCATGACGTGCCTCATCGATGGAGATGTGCTTCGTCTATCTGTATATGTGTGGAAAATTACTGTGTTTATCTATATCTTAGCCAATGAGAATCATTCAATGTGTAAGCAATGACACAGCTTTTGTGAGATAGCTTTTTGACGTAGACCTTGAAAATGGTATAACTGCTGTGATTGTGGTAACTGTAAGGGGGGCGGCCTACGAACTCCTGAGTGAGTCTTGGAGCTGACTTCTGCTGATGAAATGGCAAACTATGTTCAGTAAAACTTTCTTTACTTTTTTATAATTCTGACTCCGGGTCTTCATTCTTCATATCTGGTTCTGGGTCCTCTGACTGTTAACCCCTAACAGAAGTGTAGTTTCTGATGTGACTGACACCGTGGGGGAAGAGGATGTCTAGTGGTGAACCAGGGAAACACAAACCCATACTGTGACATGAATACTGTTTCAGGTTAACTGTTGCCGAATTCCTGCATTGAATTGAAGTTTGATAATTAATGTTAATTAAAATATAATTAAATATCATTAATAATGATGACATATTTATGACAGATTGTGTTGTCTTAGTAATGTCAAGTTGTCATGACAAAGACACTGACAGATTATGATGTATTGGTTTATGTAAAGATGTCATTACAAAGACATCTTAAACAATGTCCCATTTGCATCAAAAATGTCATAATTGAGCGAATGACACTTAATTAAAGTTGTCATAAACATGAATAAAACCTTCTTCCTATTCATGACATGTGTCATGTCTGTCTTATATGCACACAGCATATGAACACTAAAATAACATAGTTTTTTTTAAATAAATAAAATATATGCCTAGCCTAGTAAAAAAATGGTAAGCTTTCGCAACAAGTATTTCATTATTGGATTTCCTCTTCTGTTTTCTTTCTTTTGTGAGTTCTGCTTGGATATGTGCTTAATGTTTAATGTTTGTTTTTTACTTATCCAGACCGCCTGGTAATAAAATTTGTCAAAAGGAGTCATCAATTCAGTGAACTATTTTTGGCCAGCAAGCCTGCAGGGTTTGCTCTGTTTAAATTGGTAAATTTATACTATTTTACATGAGCATCTGTTTTATGTGATATTAGTGAGTCAAAAGTGATTAGTTAAAAACATCTAAATGAAACAGTGGATGTGGAGATTCGTTCACTATCATCACTGATTCGTTCCTCAAGAAATACCACTAATTGTATAATTATATTTACTAGACTATTAATAACTAGCCTAACTGAAATAAAATATTATAATAAAAAAATGTTAAAGTCCCATAAAATGAGGTGGATTTATTTATTGCCACTTAGGCCTGCAGAAATCATATATAGTGGCTGAACTGATTGTAAGGAATTTAAAGTATTTTAAAAAAAACATATATGGTACTTCCTTTAAATATTAAAACAGATAATACAGAACATTAATTGGATAAAAAAAAATAGGCTAAATGAAGTGGAAAATAAATAGATTAATAAAGTAATATTTAGTATAGCAATTTAAACTGAGACACTAATTTGGGCAAAGAGCACTAAAGGCTTGAGCTATGACCTTAAAGTTTGACTTGAACTCACCTGTCTTGACTTCGACTTGGTATATGACTCTGGACTTGATTCGTGACTTGAATGCAAAGACTTGAGACTTTCTTAAGACTTGCACAACAATGACTTGCTTCCAGGCTACAGGAGATAGCATATTTTGATCCATCTGGATCAATGTGTTTATCCACACTCAAGACAGTGTGGATAAAAGAAATGACCACTCCACCCTGTCAAATGCTTTTTATGCACCTAGTGATGCTATTTAGAAAGTTGGTTTGTTTTTAGGCATAGAGTTTATATATCAACAAAATATACAACTATCAACCTTTGTGTATTTTCTGAAGTATTTTGTGTATTTTTCACACTTTGAAGTTGGCACAGTTTTTATTATGTTTAGGTGCGTTGAAGTCTTTATTAAGTTTGGGAATAAAAGTGATATATACACGGTATTCCTATTGAATATGAAAAAGCACTATAAAAAAGAGGTAAGTGGGTGTTAAAGTACATGGCAAAATCGATTTTAAAAGGAAAAGATAAATGAATAAATATAAAAATAATAGATGGGACAAGATAGCAACACAGAAAGATGCACAGACAGTAGGCTATAGGAAGGATAAATTGCCAAGGAATGTTTTACTATTAGACTGGGTCACACAGGGTTGAAATCAACACTGGCACTATGAAACAATATGGGTTTGCATGAAAATGGGTGTGCATGAAAATGGGTTATGTGATGTGTGTGTTAAAGCTTCAAGAACCCATGCAAGAAATAGAATTTGTCCTCCAGTACAGTAGATGGCGACAGTGCTCCTAAAGAGTGGATCGCCTTTTAAACAAGAAGAAGACTTTTCCCGTTACTGTTAACATGGCTGCCGCCTGGAACTCCCATGTGGTATTTTTGTGATCACAGTCGATATTAGACACATTTTATCGTTAATTTCATTGAATCAAATTAGCGCGGATATTTACGTTAAGTATTTATTTACCTTAACTTACGTACAGTACACAACTCTCAAAGTGACGACCGTTTAAACTTCCTGTCAGAATGCAACACGACGACGTAAGTAAAGCGAGCAAGAAAAGCAAATGAAAATATAACGCACAATTTACAATATTTTTAATGTATATTCAATCAACCCGGATGGATTTAATGATAATTTTACTGAACCAGTAATAATGAAAACAAACTATTATTTAATAGGTTGTAATGAAATGTTCTGTTTTAGCAGTTAACACCGGTCGCTGTTATTTATAAAGGAATGGCCTTTAAATGGTTTATTTTAGATTGTTGAACATAATCCTTGATATTGAATCCTTTTTCTTTAAAAGGTTATATGGGACCTTATCGGCAGTAAGAGTTTTTGTTCCTACAAAGTAAAGTAAGTATATTTGATTGCTTTTACTAATTGTTTTTCTTCATTTTATGTCCACTCCTTAAATTGTGGAAGAATATGAGATCTAACTTTTTGATTTCTTGTCGTTGAAGAACGAAAACTCAACTGTTTTGTCGAAACGAATACAACATCACAGGCCTTTGCAATCGTTCATCATGTCCTCTCGCCAACAGTCAATATGCTACTGTGAGAGAGGATAAAGGTATGCTAATCATTTTAAAAACGTTTTTGCAAACGTATGATTTTCAAACATCATCCAATTGTTTCTGAATATGTATTTCTTTATCATTGCAACTGTTCTGTTTCATTAGGCCAGTGTTATCTTTACATGAAAGTTATTGAGAGAGCAGCATTCCCTGCTCGCATGTGGGAGAAGGTTGGTATGAGGATCAAAACGAGCAAGAAACATGGATCATTTGATATCATCCGCATTGAAATTTTTATGATGTTCATGCTACTATACTTGAATTCTTTCTCAGGTGAAACTTGATAGAAACTATGCGAAGGCTTTGGAACAGATTGATGAGAACCTTATCTATTGGCCGCGGTACATCAGACACAAGTGCAAACAACGCTTGACGAAGATCACTCAGTATCTCATTCGAATCCGCAAACTCACACTGAAACGACAGTGAGTACCTTTCTTCAGTTCAATTTCTGCATTCAGTGCACCAGTAGTGCAGTTGCTGTTAATGTTGTACTATCTTCAGGGTTCCCGCGGGTCCCTAAAAAGCCTTAAAAAGTCTTAAATTAGATTTTTAAAATATAAGGCCAGAAAAAGTCTTATAAAGTCTCTTTTTAAATAATGAAAGGTCTTAAGTTTTAGATGACATTTCGACTTAGTCATATCTAAATGTTTTCCAAATTCTAATTTGCGGATGTACTATTTTTTTATTAGCCTATTCTATCTTTGTGGATTTGCTTGTTCACGTGACAATTCGCGTCACATTCGCAGAAGAATATAACGTCTGGGTCCTGCACGTGAGAGAAGAAAGTTGGCAAATGTCAGTTCATTCATAAGTTAATTATTTATGTGCGTAGGGGTGTGCGATGTGTATTGTCTATTATGATATTCTATTTGTTTTAATGATGTACGAGGCACTGTGAGCTGACATCGCAGTTGTCTCTTGTGCTTTCACTGCGTGAAGTGTGCAGTTAAAGGCATAGTATTTATTATGTCTATGGTTATAGACATAATAAATACTAGACATAATAAATACTTGTTAGCGCGTATTTATAAATACTAGACATAATAAATACTTAATACTAGACATAATAAATACTACGCGTCGAGTATAATCCTCAAATTAGTTTTTGTCTTATTTATATCATATAATGTTCTTATATTAGAATATCACATCAGTAAGAGTGCCATTTTCCCGTGCAAAAGTGTGATGTCATGCAATATTTAAATTAAAAATAAATTTACATTGAGTTACTTTTTAGACACCATATTATCAATATTCTTTGTTTTCCCTTTATTTCGCCGACTAGAATTTCAAAATGAAACCGTAGCAGAGTCTCAATGCAACAGCGATGATTTCTTGAATGAAATCCGCGTTTTGAACAAATCATTTTAATAATTCAACAACAATCATCACTTGCTTCTTTCCCGAATGAATCAGCCGTTTGAACAAATCGGTTGAATGAATGACTCCCTCAACTCGCTTATTAAAGGGTTAGTTCACCCAAAAATGAAAATTCTGTCAGTATTTACTCACCCTCATGTTGTTTCAACCCCATAAGACCTTCGTTCATCTTCGGAACACAAATTAAGATATTTAAGATATTAAGATCGCTCCTGCATACAGTCCATAGGCTTCTTGAGGGACTGGCTCTTGCTGTCCCCGAAAAGTCATTAAAGACATCGTTAAAATAGTCCAAGTGACTACAGGGGCTCAATCTTAAGTTTATCAAACGACGAGAACACTTTTGTGTGCAAAAAAACAACAAAAATAACGACTTAATTTCAACTATTCACTTCCTTCTCCATGAGCCTGTAAGTCAGTTAACATAGAGTGATAGCGTAGAGCTACGTCACACGAAGGCTCACTATTGGCTGACGCTGGTCATGTGTGTGTGATGCGTGTGACGTACAATAACAGAAGCTTACGCTATTAAACTAGTAACCTGACTCGCGCAGAGGGAGAAATAAACGAATAGTTGAAATAAAGTCGTTATTTTTGTTGTTTTTTTGCGCACAAAAGTGTTCTCGTCATTTGATAAAGTTAAGATTGAGCCCCTGTAGTCACTTGGACTATTTTAACGATGTCTTTAATGACTTTTCGAGGACAGCAAGAGCCAGTCCCTCAAGAAGCCTATGGACTAGTATGCAGGAGCGATCTTAATATCTTAAATATCTTAATTTGTGTTTCGAAGATGAACGAAGGTCTTACGGGGTTGGAACAACATGAGGGTGAGTAAATACTGACAGAATTTTCATTTTTGGGTGAACTAACCCTTTAAGACAGTGACTCGCAGCCGCCTACTGGCAGTTTTAGTTTCATATTTAAAGTAAAATTTTAAAATTAGAAATCATTTCATATTTAAATATTGAATATTGATTTAAAAAAACAAACTATCTCATAGCTTTATTTATGCAATTGTAAATGGAGTAGGGATGGGCATGATTAATCGACGATCGATTATTGATCATTAAGAATTTCATCGATCATGTTAATATGTTATTGATTATCATTAAACTAATGCTGCTACGTTGCGTAGTGTGAGTGAGTGGAAAGTGAACGTGTTCCCCGGGCTGGTCATGTTATCGCGGAGGGTCTGTGCATCCCGGCAACGTCAGTCCCCTCATCAGAGCGGCATTTTCAGCGGCTGGACTTGTTTACACTCGACGTGTCCGCACGAGCGTGATGGTGCGTGCGGCAAAAATGAAGTGATTGCGGTATTCGGTGTTTCACAGTCAGGCTAGCGCGTTGAGTATAAACACCTCGTCCGTTTGGGGAGGTGCGCGCACAGTCTGCAGAGACTCACTCGCGCTGAAGAGCCAGGCGAAAGTGTAAACAAGGCTTGACAGTCACCATGCAGTTTGCAGTCGCGTCTGACCCCAGATCATGTCATTAACATGCTTATCTTTCTCAACAAAAATCAGTAGACTGGAGCAGAAATTGTGAGTTATTTTTTATGAGGCTTTAAGTAGCCTAGCCTAATGTTAGGTAGGCTAATCTCTCTCACCCTTTCTCGACTCCGTGCCTTGGATAGTTGAGTTACATTTTGACAACCTGTCAGATCTAAATATTATTATGTTTTTGGTTAAGTTATTTTTTGTATTATTTATAATTTTGGAACAAACGTGGGTCTCACGTGGGCCAACTCGCAGCTGCAGGTTCAGTTGCGTTAGAGCACCGCTGCGCATATCTTCAAATTTAGCCTAACCGAACGCCCAGTTTAACTGCCACAAGTTGATCATCTTGTAATAAATATCTAATCGAGGAAAAACACGCTGTATTTTTGTATTTTCATTGCATTTTTAATTTATAAAAAGTTAAATAATACATTTGCATAAAAATATTAATGATTAATCGATAGTTGATCGTTAATTCTTCCGACGATCGACTAAGAAAATTTAATCGAATGCCCATCCCTAAAATAGAGTGTAAATATTAATGCCACTTCTGATGCTGGTTCTGTGTCACCTCAGCACTGCAAAGATGGATTTTGATTGAATGATTTAATTTGACTGCTAACAGTGGTACTGTATAATTATTGTGTAATTAAGTATTATTGAATAAACAAGTATAATTACTTTATAATTTAATTTGAATGTTAGTATTTGACATAAAACGTGACGCATAACTCTAAATAGGTTTAGAAAAAAATGTCCATAAACATTAATTAATCATTTCTGTCACTGCTGTGAACTGACCACTGCATAGAATATGAAAAATATGAATACCTTCGCGAGTCTGCTGTCAACAACATGCCTAAACCAGCCATGCACCAGCACAAAAACACAATCAGTAAAATATAATCTAATTATTAAATAGCCCCTATCATAGCATTTGAAATGTTCCTATTTTTGTTTTAGGAGTTCCCAAAAACAGTTTAGCATGCATGCAAGGATAGAAAACACTTTATTTGTCTTATAATATTTATTTATTTTTAACTGATTTGCTCACCGACTCCCAAATGATTCGTACAACGACAAATTTTTCCAAACCACTCCTTTGCGTGACGCTAATCGGCGGTGATTGGTCAGATGACAGACCCAGTCAGTTATTGTTTGTTAGCATAACCCATAAACATATTGATAAAGCACTGCCGTACTACAAGACGCTCTATTCTTTATCACAACTCCAATAACAGCGACAAACATTTCACATATTTAAAAAAAAATTGACATTGGAGACCTAGAAGCTGCGCTGAGCGTAACTTACACATACACGCGCAGTCGCGCACACACATACTTATTGCCTCGTGCCCCGACGCTACAAAACCGCTCAAACCCCATAAAAGCAACAATTATTAATAATACTTACAGGTTTTGATTCGGAGGAGGAATCTGATCCATATCCACTGGGTAAGTAAGTTACTGAGCCCTCCTTCAGGAACAACCGCTTGCAAATCCACATTTGAATTCATTTATGTTTTTGAAAGATTCGTAACTAAAATGATGAGAAAACAATCGGGCTGTACTGTTGTGGTATCGTTGCAAATATGAACTCTAACCACAGATTCTTCACATGCTTGTCCCTGGTAAATGAAAACAAAGTGGCTGAACTATCTTTGCATTGTAGAACACAGCGCCTTCTCGACATGATGCTATGATGAAGTATTTGAATGTGTAGACTTCAAGTTTACACTTCCGTCTGCGTGCGCAGTAACTGGGCGTGGCCAATATGTCTCTATGTCACAATGTAACATTTAATGACTCGTTTCAAAACCAATTAATTTCATAGACTCAGAGTCGACTCTCACTTTTGAAAGACAATAACTTTATATACGGTACATTTGCAAAAATCCATGATAGGGGCTCTTTAACGAAACGTTGTTGAACATTTGTGTAATTTCATTGCCTGGCTGACCATGTGTGTGTTATCTCTTACTGGTTCCTTTTTTGTATCCAGGAGAAAACTGGTTCCACTCAGTAGAAAAGTAGAAAGACGAGAAAAGAGGAGGGAAGTGAGTGATTTACTGATGATGCATGCAATTCTGAATATTTTTTTTATATCCTGTATTTTTAATTTGTTTGAGTGTTTATACAGACTTAGCGGAGTTCTCTTCCCCTTTACTCACTTTTCCTTCTCTCCAACAGGAAAAAGCTCTTATTGCTGCTCAGCTGGAAAATGCTATAGAAAAAGAGCTGCTAGACCGTCTAAAACAAGGAACAGTATGTGGATCTTTGGCACATGCTTTTCCTGGTTTTGTGCTTGATCAGTGAATGCATTTAAAGTTTCTTTTTTCATTTTAGTATGGAGACATATACAACTTCCCCATCCATGCCTTTGATAAAGCTATGGAAAAACAGGATGAGGAGAGTGAATCTGAATCAGAATCAGAGGAAGACGGAGAGGTATTAACTTTATTTCCTGTCAGCAGCGTTTTTATTACTCGTATATCTATTACAGGACAATGTACACCACTTTTCAAAATTTTGGAGGTGGTGAGATCTTTTCTTGCGTTCGACTTTTAAAAAAAGTCCTATGTTCACCAAGGCTGCATTATATTATTGTAATTTAAAATTACTTATTTTATTTTAATATTTAATTTATCCCTGTGTTGGCCAAGCAGTTTTTTTTCTGTCTTTTAGGTGTCTGGGACAAGAGAATTTATTGCAGAGGATGAGATTGAAGAGAGTGATCTCAGTGATTTTGAGGTAATTTACATATTTTAGTTAAAGGGTACATATCATGCTTTTAAATCATTTATTTAACATATAAATCATACCGTTGTGGTCTATTAAAACATAACTGCAATGCTTGGGTCTTAATTCCTCATTATTATAGCTCCACAGGCCCCTTTTCTACCCCTTTTCTGATGTGCGTCTTAGAGCGACCCGTTTCAAACGCGGCCCCTTTAAATAAAAAGGAGATGCGCCATGCTCTCCAGGTCGATGAGTTCACGGTCAGTTCAACTCCCCACGTTCGGCCATTATTGTAGTTTGATTAGAGATACGATTATATATGATACCTTCAAAGAACATTTTTATTCACACTTTAATAAAATGTCAACAACAGAAGACTTGTCCATCAAGCCTTACATATTCGAGCCAGAGCGAGCGAGTTGATAAAGATGACGACGAACCTGCAGAACAACCTCTTCATATGGATATATTGGTATGTGAGTTAACTGTTTTGTGTTATTAGTGAAAGTCGACTATTTCTCTTGTTAAAACAAGCACACTGACAAGATAAATGACTACGGTCTAATCTTACCACAAAAAAATCTGTATTGACAATATGATGCGTTTAGAAAAGCATCAGAAAACAACGCAGCTAACGTAAATGACCATTGATGAAACTCAAGAACAATAATACTGCAGACGTGTAATGTTACTGCAAAACAAAAACAAAGAACGACAAAGGTACTGCTAAACCATGACCACCATGTGTTTTAAGAAAGTAAAGTACTTTATTTGTATTAACGATATTTACAGCCTATCGAACTGCTCTGTTCGTCGTCTCCAAAGATAGAAGGAACTTGCCTCTCATTCAGACGAAGTCAATCGGCAAACTCTTCTTTATACTGGCGGAGGTTGTTGAAGTGGGAATCCTTGAAGTGCTTCAGGTCACTAACGTACATCCAACAACCGAACATTTTGACTTGCCCTCTCGTACCTTCTGCATCATTGAGCTCGGACCACAAAATCGGAGCGAGAAATAATAATGGCGGATTGCTCGAAGTGTTTGACCGGTAGTCGATGTCCTTATACGGTGACGCACTTGCTCAAAAAACGTCATAGACAACAGAAAAATCGGAAGAGGTTGAAAAATATGACCAAAACAGAATATAAAGATATAAACGAATCACCTGAAGAGAATAATTTAATCTTTTCTTCACTTATAAACACTCCAAATATACAACAAAATGCATTTAAGGGCTAAAAAAGTGGATTTTGCATGATCTGTCCCCTTTAAATAAAAAAATATGATTTAATATCTAAATGACATTATCTAAATCCTGATTTTGTTTTACAGGATATGAACAACTTGAAGGGAAGCAGTGATGAGGATGAGGAAGAGGAATTCGGTGAGGAAGAATTGCAGGAAAAGACCAAGGCCAAAATGAAAGGAAAAGCTCCACTCAAAGGCCCAATCAGGAAAAAACGGGCCAATGTGGAGATAGAATATGAACAAGAGATAGAACCAGCTCAGAAAAGCAATGCCATGTAGAGACTAAACTGATCTGCACACCAACAGTTGTAACTCTGAACTCTGGAATATTTTCAAATCATGGAACATGATCTTTTACACACTTACATTTAATAACAATGTACAATAATCAACATCTTTAGTGTCCTGGGATTGTTCTTATGGTGTTGCAAAGCATCAGTTTTTGTTTTATGATCTTCCGTTGTGTACTTTTGGGTCAAATTTGACCCATTTTCATGCAATAATAAACTTTATTTGTGTGAGATATTTTAATGCCTGTTAGTTTGACTGTAGCTGGTGTTGTAATGGCAAAAAAGTAACATTTATACATTAAGTGTTGTGTTTGAATGCATCTTTTACATGTCATACACCCACCAACAATTACACAGCAGATCACTAGAAGATCAATGCTTGTGATTTTATTAAAAACTGCAGTGCTGTTAGTATTATAGCAGATTGCAGGATTTAGTGGCCCTAAATATCTCCGTTAAGAGGGAGGAGCAATAAATAATAATAATAATAATATATAGAAGAAACGTCCCTCCTTAGAGCACCTCTAGTATCCACTGTGCAATATATATACAGTGAGGAAAATAACTTTTGATCCCCTGCTAATCTTGTAAATTTTCCCACTTACAAAGAAATGAAGCGTCTATCACTTTTATGGTAGGTTTATTTTAAAAATCACAATGTAGAACTATAGATATGTAAAAAGAAACAAGTAGACAAAGCAAGTAACAAACACTGTACATTGAGGATATTTATAACAAGTTTCAAATATAGATGTATTGAATTAAAAAAAAAGATTTAATGTCAAATACTAACAATAATTTCAGACTTCCTCATCTGATGTGGAGAGACCAGCTTGTCTGAGCGTAGCCTTTAGGAGGCAGATCTCAAGTCTGGCCTTGCTGCAGTTTGGTCAGAGTCAGTTGTTCCTCTGCCAAACAGGCAGACAGAAAACAGGACGTGCAACAAGGAATGCAATAGTAAGATGCTATTTCTGTTTTGGATTTCAAAAATCAGTGATTGCCATTCTTTGCATATTTTATTTTTTTGTTGTTATTCTGTAATCATAGCATGCATCACTAATAAGTATTCTAAAAACAAATATTTTTGATTGTTATGAATATATATATACATGTATATATATATATATAGACAGAATAAAAATTTATTGTTTTTGGTCAATTTTGACAGCTGTTTGGGGGATTATTTTATGAGGCCAAACTCTTTCTACTTTGCTGTAGGCCTATACTGAAAGGCTGAATACGTTAAAGCCTGCCTAATCACTGTAAAAACTTATGAATAAATAGGATATCTTGTAAGATAGTGCATGATCCAAATATAGTATTATTTGATACATTTTTAAAGCTTTCATTACATTTTGGGCATGAAATCCACGCTGAATCTGCCCTTCTGATGGGATCAGTTTAATCCAGATTTTTTGGATCAAAGTGATCCAAATCCTACAAAAAAGTTCTGAAAAACCCAAACTAAAGCTTTGATCTGGATCAAAACCAAGATTGGATTACATGATCTAAACCAATTATGTAATCCATTTTTTTTCTTTTGAAAAACCCATTTTCAAGATTTGATCCAATCCATTATCCAAAATCCTAGTGGATTACTTTTGAAAAACCGGGCCCAGGGGATCAAATAATTATTTTTCCTACTGTGTATATATATGTGTATGTACATATATATATATATATATATATATATATATATGAATTTGTAGTGAAAAGCTGGTTGACATTTAACTTACGCAGTTGAGAAAACATGATGCGACACCTAATACCAAAACAAAGCACTATGAATAAAAATGAATTTGAACACATAATACCAAAACAAAGCACTATGAATAAAAATGAATTTGCAGGTTACCTGAAGTAAATTATAACAAAAGTATAACGTGTATTTACAAATGCATTTACTAAGGACAAACACCTGCATTTTGTATGGTCACTTTAAAAGAGACCTGGCTGTGTACAACAAGAAGTACAGTTTATTTAAAATGTTCATTTAAAAGGTAATTGAGAAAAGACTTTAGAGGAAATCAACTCTCAAGTCAGGTTGTTTTAGCTTTATTTTATTTCTCTCTCTCGCTCTCTCAAATACGTATAAACAGTTGGATAGTCCAAACACAGAGAGTATTACAGTATATTTTATTACAGATTTTACTCAGCTAACTTCACCTCCATAAATGGGAAAAGGGGCAAGTATTTTTACCAGCTTACAGCTTATTGACACAGTGGTGCTGCAGTTACTTTCTGAATACACATCAACACAGCGTCAGGGACACAACTGCTGTCTATCTCTCTCAGAAGAGTCTAAAAAAGTGTGAAATAAGGCAAGGAGAAAATGGGAAAGTGGATTTAATACATGTAGAAACTGCATGCAATATCTATCAGAAGAACAAGATCTCAGAAGATTAGTAAATTCTAATTAGTCCCTTATAAAGAAGATTAGGCTTAAAAATTGATAATATAACGGTTTAAAATTTTTAATTTTCATCAACTTTTATCTGAAAACAAGTACAGGATGACAGTTTTTACTTCTCTGGTTGAAGTTGGTCCTTTTATAATCACAAAATTTCACAAAATTAAGAATCGATATTCTCACCTGTAGTTTTCCCTTTGAGCAGTGGTTGAGCAGCAGTAAACATTGGGATGCTTCAGTCATGAGGTGCTCTTTCAGCTGAGTGGGTAATGAGTCTGATGAAATGTCAACCAGAAACTTCAGAAGACTCTGAGTTAGCAAACCCATCCTCTTCTCCATACTAGAGAGATACATGTAAAAAAAATAAAAACATTGTGTTTTAGAGTATTAAGCAACAATACATCTGAAATAAGCATACAAGAAGAGAGTGAAATAATCTCAGAACTGAATTAAAAAGTCAATTTCATGTAGTCGCACTGAAGCATTGGTGATGTATAGTGGTCACCATGGCCAAGCAATCTGTAGAGTCTTTTGCAGAGCCTCCAGGATATTCAGTCTGCATTTCTCCTCTGGAGCATCCGAGACTTCCAAATAGCCAACAATCACCCTCTCCAGCCTTTTCATGTGACGAATAATTACTATACCAATCCTTTAAGATAACAATATGAAATAATAAATGACAGACAACTTGGAACATAAAAATATTTAAAGATGAGCAATGTTATCACAATTTCGCAAATCTAGATAAGAATATTCTAAATGTGCACGAAAAATTATTATTGATTATTATACTGCAATTTTCACCCAAATTTTCTAGTCACTCACAAAACAAGGACACTTTCAATGGATGGACAAGAATGATTAGAAAATATTAAAAATACTGTTTATGAACAAAGGTTTTATGGGTTTGGAACAACATGACGGTGAGTAAATGATGATATAATTTTCATATTTGGGTGAACTAACCCAATAGCAATCTGTTTGACGACAATTATTAGCAAGTGCTGCATATAGTAGGAACCAATTATTGAAACAACTAATATTGAGATGGCTACCATAATAATGTAGTCCTCACCTCTCAATCAGTAAGACAAGATTTCTGGCATATACACAACGAAGGTCACGCTTGTGCTCCATTTCCATGTATGTCAACACGTGCCGGAGCATATTGTCAAATCGATTTTGTTTACGCCGTGTAGCTGCAAGGGCTGGAGGTTTCTCAAGGACTGACAGCAAGTCTATAAGGCAGGGCAGCACAACCTGAAGATAATACAAAAGAGACAAGATACATAACCTAATCTAAAAATGAAAACCACACATCTGCATTCAAGTAAGCACACGTGAAAGCATCACCTGTATAAGCGTGGCCTCCGATGTGTGTAAGTGATTGAATACAGCATGATAGAGCACCTGAGCTCTGTTGAACTGCCTCAGATCAGCACCAGGCTAAGGAAGGAGAAAGACAAATGAACACACATCATATACTTCTGTCAATTAAAAAAATACAATGACTTATAATGTTCTCCAGGGATTGATGTCTCTCTTATGAATGTCAGGAGCACATAATTTAAGGGTCATTCCATGTCAACTCAACAAGTGGTCCACAGCTAAAACGTTTATTTAAATAAAAAAAATCTGGTGAAAGAAATGTATAAAGAAAGAAAAAAACGAAGTATTTTCTTGAATGTATGCGTAATCCACTATTTTGTGGAGATTTTCACTTGAGCTTTGGAGCCAAATTACAGTGGGGTAAAAATCATGACACTAAAAAGATGGCAGCATCAATATTTTATTTTTACACAGAGATTGGTAGGTCTATTAGAACAATCTGTCAACTTTGTTGCATTATACTGTATACCAATGTTCAAAAATGGGAAAAAAACACTGTTTTTTCCCAAGTATTAAAGATATCTTAATATCCCTTTAGATTATTTTTTTTAATCAAACTTTTCTTTTGTTATAAATATTTTAAAGGCCCTATATGATTCAATCCCAGCAATATGGATATCTTAATGTAGCTCCATGAGCTGTACACATTTTCAGTGGTAAATAATGATGAAACTAAAAATGCAAGAAACTAAAAAAATATATATTTTTCTATTTACACAATTGCATAGAATATATGCATATATATATATATATATATATATATATATATATATATATATATATATATATAATAATATATATATATATATATATATATATAGAATATATGCATGGCTGTAACTCAATAAGTATTAAATATCTCTTAATATTCTTCAAGATTCTACATTTTATTTTATTTTATTTAAATTTTTAAGGCCCTATCTGATTTAAGAAATGTTTGGATGGATGTCAATGTGGTAACAATTGGTTACGAAACTGCTTATTTGAACTCTCAGAAGCTGTTAAATTAAGAAAAAAAATAACTACTTCCAATTATCTCTGAGACTGATTCAAATATAGACACACTAAATATAGATACACTTTTGAAAGCAAGTTAATGTGCCTCAACTTGACCATTTCTGTGTATTTTCTTCCACTCAGATGGGTATGTTTTATGCAGTTGTTTTGATAGAGGGAAACAATATCATTTCAAGTTTCAACAATTTATTCTTCAGACATTCCCCTTTAAATGGAATTAAGTATCATGTGAAAGTGAACCATATTTGATTTTCAACCATTGAAAATGGGTACACAGGCACACAAACTTTGGAAAAAGAGTATTTGTGGCACTCTGACAGGTATATTCTATGCAACTTGATAGAAAAAACCGATACACATTATTTGTTCTTCAGATATTCCTCTTTAAAAGAAAAAAATATCAGCTCAGCTGTATGCAAAGTGACCCACATTTGCTTTTCAACCACTAGAAATCTGTAAGATTTACCAATCGACTCATGAAACCCCAAGAAGTGCATATATCTGGGTTTTAACCTTACAAGGCCTTTAAAATGAAGATATCTAAAGAAATGCTTGTAAAAAAAAAAAAACAGAATCTAAAAGGATATTAAGTTATCTTTAATACTTCTGGGGTTACAGACATGCAGACTTCGGGCAATAAACACAATAAGTGCTTTTTCCTATTTTTGAACTGTCACCGTTGGCATATAAGTTTCAGAAATATAGTTAATTGTGAAAATTTCATGGAAATTTAATTGTTAATTGTTAAAAATGGTTAATTTCATGGAGCTTACTTGAATGCAAAGGTAATTCTAGAATTCATTAAATGTTGCATTTTATGATGCCTTATAATGCAGCTCAGTAGGTAGATTTAGATTCTGAAACATTTTTTGCATAAAAAGACAGTTTGAAGTTGCGGTGACAAAATATTTTCAAAAATGACTTACCACATTGAGAACAATGTGATGCAGGCAGTGCACACCCAATACTTTGTTTTCTGTGTGATAATCATCAGATATAAGCAAAGAGGGCGGAAACACCTTCTCCAAATACTCCGTTAAACAGGGTCGTCCAACCTGAACCAGCACCCAGGAGAACACATGCTTCACTGCCTGGTTACGCTTCCAGCTCTCCCTGAACAGAATAAAGGACATGCTTTAGTGCATTTAATACCATATTATTATTATTATTATTATTATTATTATTATTATGTACTCTTGGGTCATTTCTGTGTTGTAATTTAGAAAAGAATAGCAGACTCTTAGAAATATGCTCCGGTCAAGCTGTTTTTAATTGCAACTTGATCATCTACACAATGACCAGAAAATTAACATGACTCACACTCTTTTCTATATCGGAATGTTTACTACAGACAAAATTAGGGATACCAGTATCAGTATAGGGCCCGACACTGCGCCCGTCGTAGTCATAAAAACGTCCCGATATTAACAACTGATACCACACAGCATGTGCACAGTGTTTGTATCCAGGCAAAGAAACACTGAGCAAACAACAGAGAGTATAATTGAGGATAAAAGAGAAAGCTGTCTGTAAAGTAAATGTATCTATTAGTGAAATATTAAACAAAATATAGTAATGCCACCTATAGCTGTGGTGCGTGAGCTGATAAGTGAAAAAACACGCAGTGGATTGAGAGCGCAGTGGAACAGCTGTGCGAGCTTGTCGCGCACATCCCTTTCACAGACATCAATGGAAAGTTGTAGTCTGGTCGGATATGTAAATGGAAAAAAGGTAAAACGAGGCACATTAACTGACGGGAGAGAGAGGGAGAGAGAGGGTGAAAGAGAAAGAGAGAGAGAGAGATAGATATGAATATTTCACATTTGATTAGTTTATTCAAATGATGTACCTGACAACTACTGTCAGAGCTACCTGGAGAGAAGAAAACAGCTGTTTAGTTCAATTTTAGCCTTTCTTTGTTCAATTGTATTTATTTATATTATTGTGCTATATGTAATTTGATTATTTGTTTTAATTATACAAACCGAATTCCATAAAAGTTGGGACACTGTACAAATTGTGAATAAAAACAGAATGCAATGATGTGGAAGTTTAAAATTTCAATATTATATTTAGAATACAACATAGATGACATATCAAATGTTTAAACTGAGAAAATGCATAATTTTAAGGGAAACATAAGTTGATTTTAAATTTCATGGCATCAACACATCTCGAAAAAAAAAGTTGGGACAAGGCCATTTTTACCACTGTGTGGCATCCCCTCTTCTTTTAATAACAGTCTGCAAACGTCTGGGGACTGAGGAGACAAGTTGCTCAAGTTTAGGAATAGGAATGTTGTCCCATTCTTGTCTAATAAAGGCTTCTAGCTGCTCAACTGTCTTAGGTCTTCTTTGTTGCATCTTCCTCTTTATGATGCGCCAAATGTTTTCTATGGGTGAAAGATCTGGACTGCAGGCTGGCCATTTCAGTACCCGGATCCTTCTTCTACGCAGCCATGATGTTGTAATTGATGCAGTATGTGGTTTGGCATTGTCTTGTTGGAAAATACAAGGTCTTCCCTGAAAGAGACGATGTCTGGATGGGAGCATATGTTGTTCTAGAACTTGGATATACCTTTCAGCATTGATGGTGCCTTTCCAGATGTGTAAGCTGCCCATGCCACACGCACTCATGCAACCCCATACCATCAGAGATGCAGGCTTCTGAACTGAGCGCTGATAACAACTTGGGTTGTCCTTGTCCACTTTAGTCCGGATGACATGGCGTCCCAGTTTTCCAAAAAGAACTTCAAATTTTGATTCGTCTGACCACAGAACAGTTTTCCACTTTGCTAGAGTCCACTTTAAATGAGCCTTGGCCCAGAGAAAACGCCTGCGGTTCTGGTTCCCGTTTAGATATGGCTTCTTTTTTGACCTATAGAGCTTTAGCCGGCAACGGTGAATGGCACGGTGGATTGTGTTCACTGACAATGTTTTCTGGAAGTATTCTTGAGCCCATGTTGTGATTTCCATTACAGTAGCATGTGTGTGATGCAGTGCCGTCTAAGGGCCTGAAGATCACGGGCATTCAGTATGGTTTTCCGGCCTTGACCCTTACGCACAGAGATTGTTCTAGATTCTCTGAATCTTTGGATGATATTATGCACTGTAGATGATGATAACTTAAAACTCTTTGCAATTTTTCTCTGAGAAACTCCTTTCTGATATTGCTCCACTATTTTTTGCCTCAGCATTGGGGGAATTGGTGATCCTCTGCCCATCTTGACTTCTGAGAGACACTGCCACTCTGAGAGGCTCTTTTTATACCCAATCATGTTGCCAATTGACCTAATAAGTTGCAAATTGGTCCTCCAGCTGTTCCTTATATGTACATTTAACTTTTCTGGCCTCTTATTGCTACCTGTCCCAACTTTTTTGGAATTTGTAGCTCTCATGAAATCCAAAAGGAGCCAATATTTGGCATGGCAATTCAAAATGTCTCACTTTTAACATTTGATATGTCATTTATATTCTATTGTGAATAAAATATAAGTTTATGAGATTTCTAAATTATTCCATTCTTTTTTACTCACAATTTGTACAGTGTCCCAACTTATTTGGAATCGGGTTTGTATTACTGACTGCTTACTTGTCTTAAATAATGTTTTAAATTTACATTAATTAAGCTATAGTTTTGCTGTAGTATCACAATTGGAATAGAGTATTGTGATATTTCACTGCTGTCTAAACATTTGAACCACTGACCCAATCCTCAGCACTGAGCCCTACTGAAGCAGCTCTAAATACAGTATGTGTTATGCAATTAAATGATACATTTAACATGCTAGCATATATGTTTTTTTTTTTCTCAATTTCTGTGACCTGATGGAGTTTGGGTTCCTTGCCACAATTGTCTCAGTCTTTCTTAGCTGGAGTTTAAAAGACACTTAATATTCAGTAATATTACTGACTTGACTGTACTTAGACTACTGACACACACTGAATTGAGCTGGACCATCATGACACTGTTGTCTCCAGCAGAGCTGCCTAAAAGCTGAATCGACTTTGTTTTAGTCCGAAATTGGTCTGAATCGAGCTGAATAACAACACTTTTGTGTTCTGTGGAGATGCTTAAAGTTGAATTGAACTCATTTCATAACTGATTAACTTTTATTGATTAGCAATTATTGAACTGAATCAACACTGAACTGACTTGAGTTGAATAATGACACTTGTCTTTTTAGAGTTGCTTTACAGCAGAATTAGATTTTTCATCATTGATTGTTATTTTCCTGCTTATTTTTGTAAAGCTGCTTTGAAAAAAACTGTAAAAAATTATAAATAAAGGTGACTTGACTTGTTTTTGACCAATGAATTCCAATGATTGTTCCACAATGTTTCCTGTGATTTGTGATTAATGGAAATGGGTTATAAAAAGTTGTTTTGATTCAGACCAATTCTCTAATAAATCTTTTTGACTAATTTATTTAAAATAATTGGTTGTTTAAAGACCAATAAAACAAGACCACCACTGTCTAGCTGATGAAATATTTTTGAGTTAATTAAAAATTATACTGGTTACACTTTATTTTACAGTATGTGTACTTACAGTGTGCCTACCAAAGAAAGTACAAATATGGGTTAAGGTTCAAATGCTATAATGAATATATGTTATGCATGTACATGGGGAACAGGACTAAAATTAAGTGTTACCAAAAAAAAAAAAATCATTTAACGTTATGAACAAAATATTAGGGGTGTTAAGAAAACGTAAGGGGGAAAAAAGCAGAGCTTTTGTACTGATGCTGTGACTTTATGAAACTCACTTGGTTAATTCTGGCTGCAGTGTGTCAAGAACTGGCCCCAGAACTCCTTTCTGGTCCTCATCAAGTTTTCCAGACAGCAGCTCTTCCACTGACCTGCTGCCTGTCAATTCCACTACTGACGTTAAGAGTTCCAGAGCTCTTTTTCTGGAGGCTGCACTTGTCCAAGGCTGCTCCTGCAAGTGTGTAATGGAGAATATACAGTAGGTGGGCACTAGTGTGCGAACTAGAGACATGATAGCTGGACTGTTTTGATCCTCCAGTGCATTCTGAATCTGCAGAGACAACGCAAGAAGCACTGTGATAACAGCTTGAGCTTTGGCCGGTATGTCCTCGTAATTATTAGCAGGTAAAGTGCCGCTGTCTGTTTCACATACTGGCAGGGCAGCGTAACGGGTAAATGAGTTCACTAAGCCCAAATACTGGCCTCGTAAATCAGTGTTCCCTCCAGGAAAGAGCCAAGAAAGAGGAGCGTTTGCGAGCAGCTCCGCTGTGTATTCCAAGATGCGCAAGCGATTCTCATGTGCATCTTCCACCTCGAAATGCTCACGAATGTGGCTCAACGCTGCAAGAACAGAGCAGGAACCTTTGTCTCCGATTTTCATCTCCTGAAGTACGTGTGCCACATCCATTGCGTTCTTTTAAATTTTATCCGAGATCGTATGGAGATATTGCAAATAGTAACTTAGCTCAAGACCGCTGATTTCTATAGCAGTCTTAACACCTCTCTAGCATATATTTTTTTGGAATCATTTAAATGATTTACTCTATCTACTATAAAACATCACAATTATTTACTCGCATGCCTACTTCCAGAGTCCGTCAGCTACTACCCTTTACTGTCTATGGCTACTACACTGGATCAATGGATTCTTTAAGTGCAACCATTAAATATTTCCTCAGAAACTCGACCCGTACTATAAAAGTTCCCATGTTGAAACGACATACCCAAGCTAAGGCACTTGAAATAAAGAAAAAACAACAGAAAAAGCCACAAGTGATCACTAATATGACATTTTTTCACTTGTGGCTTTTTCTGTTGCTAAATGTGAACTATCAGATTATTTACTTAAAGTCAAATAAACTGTTTTCAGATTCAGATACCTTATTAATCCCCAAGGGGCAATTCAGTTTTACAGCCAACCCATCCATAATAGTTAAAATGCATTAACACACACTGTATAAAAGAGAAAAAATAAAATAATAACCATGAAATGCCCCTAAAGGGACATGGAATACAGTTTGCGTTTGCTCCACTGATCTATCTAGAGATATTTATATTTATATTTTATGTTTATAATAGATCAAGGGAGCTTTACTGGTGTTTACTGTTTACTGTTTGAATAGAGTGTGTGCAGGTATGACATCACTTTGTGGGACAACTGGCAGTTTCGACTAAAACCCTAGATGAAAAACCCAATAGGATTTTCCCACTGGCTTTTGGATTTTCACTAAAAACAAGCCCTGTGATCAACAACTTTATGATATTTGCACGTTTTGTCCATCAAGATAATTATCACAGATGAACACAACTTTTTACACAACTTTTTTTTTCACGCATGGCAAGGCTTTCTAAAAATGCAGCACAAAGAAATTCAACTTCAAGTGTCTTGAGAACTTGCGTGTTTCCCCATTCCATTTCCCGCATTTGTGAATGCAGCTTTTCACACAACCGAGTTTGAACCGGCCTTTTTCCAAACTTATTCTTACTCCCTTTTTTCACTGTATACAGCCTTGTGATGTATTTATTTTAGATTAAAAAAAATATTTGAAAAGTGGAAATAAAGTGCCAGGTTTTATTCATTAGAAGGAATGAAGTAGGCCTTTTTAATGGGTAGGATGAAGTATAAACAGCAATATGCGTTCTTCACACAAATAACTTTTTATTTGAATGTTTCACTATGTGTTGACAAATTATTTTACTTGAATGTTATCTTGATGTAACATCATGACACTAAGTTGTTACGAAAGAAATGCGCGGTGACATCTATGCGGAACCGTTCATTGAAACTGTCAGAAATAGGCTTAGAGATGGGCTATTTTCTAAGAGAACAGGACATCTCTGGATGTTCATATTTGAACCCTCTCTTTCAAAATTAGCATCCCCCATCTGAGAACAAAATCACATTGAGATCACACCTCAGTGTCTACTGTCTTATCGGCATTCCTTCCCTTTACCCCCTCATCCCACATCTCTTCCCTCTACATGCTGAGATCACCTGAAATGTACCCAAAAATGTATATGGTTTAATGTGAACAATCATAATACAACACTATGGACCATTTTGCAAGATGTAAACAACACTGGTCCAGAAACACTTCCTGTTTCAGTTTGTAACTGTTTTCTTTATTTCACATTTAAAGAAAACCTCTTAAAGATGTTTGTTTAACTTTTTGATTCAGTTTTATATGTTCTGTTGGTTGTATCTTATCCCAGCTTTTATGTAGTGTTAAAAAACTGAAACAGGAAGTGCTTCTGGACTAGTGTTGTTTACATTTTGCAAAATGGTCTTTGAAATGTCTCCATGCGATTGATACAATGGTCTCGTCTCCACAGAAGTAAACCAAAAGGTAATAAAGGTTTTAAGAGTTTAGAGATACTTTGCTTACTGTGATGGGTTTTTCCCAGGGTTTTTCATGTAAATTACTTTCTGTTCCCAAAAAGTGTCAACTACCCTGATCTGGGGCCTTGATTAATGCAAAATCCCATTGTTAACTCCATTAGAAGACTCATGTCTTAACTCATGTCTCCACTTGCCCCGTGAGTTTTCATCTATCATAATCACTGTTGTTTATGTACCCCCGGATGCCACTGCTAAACTAGCTATGAAAGATCTCATTTCCGCTGTTAATAAGCTGCAGACAGCGCATCCAGATGGTACTTTTATCATACGCCTTATTCACGGCAGCGCCATCTATGATTTTTAATGAGAATGAAAGCGAGGCTGTGAGCATCTCTTCAATGGGCTGTACTCCTATTTAATGTGTTTTCGGATTGTTCTGCTCATGAAACACTGGAAAAATATCTTTCCAAGAAATGTCAGTTGACAAAAAACTCCCGACAATGTAAGCTGTGGAAAATTGTAAGTAATCTAGCCGCTTTATTCAGCTTTTTACAGCGGATGCCATTGGAAACACGGTAAGTCTATCCCTCACAGCCTCACTTTCATACCTGTCATGGCGCTGCTCTGAATAAGGTCTATTGCTGGTGATTTTAACCATGCCAATTTGAGGTTAGTACTCCCCAAATTTTATCAAAATGTCTCATGCCCTACAAGAGTAACACTCTTGATAATGTTTATACAAACATCTCTGATGCCGACAAAGCTATCCCCCAGCCCCATGGGGGGACAATCTGATCATTTATCTCTGCTCTTACTGCCCAAATACACCCCCGTTATTAAACGTGTGAAACCTACTGTGAAGACTGTAAAAGTGTGGCTAGAGGACGCCGACTCTTTATTACAGCAAGAATTTCAGAATACAGACTGGACTATATTTGCTCGTCAAGCTACTTTGGTCTCTCATACAGACATTAATATCTACACAAGTTCCGTTCTGCACTACATCAACAGGTGCGTTGACAAAGTATCCACCCAAAAAATTATTAAAGTATTCCCAAATCAGAAACCCTGGATGAACAAGGAAGTTCAACTCCTGTTAAAAGCATGTGATGCTGCCTTTAAAACTGGCGACAGGGATGCCTACAGTTTATCCAGAGCCAATCTGAGAAGGGGTATCAAAGCAGCTAAACATAATCACAAAGTCCGGAATGAGGATAAGTTTAACAACAAAGATCCTCATCGCATGTGGAGAGGCATTCATGCTATCACGGATTATAAACCATATAACAGCAACTATTCAACCAGCAAGCCTACTCTCCTTGACGATCTGAACGTCTTTTATGCTCGCTTCAATTTGGAAAATACAGAATCTCCTATCGAAGCTGAGCTTCCACCTGATCATCTGCCGCTCACACTTACCACCGATGACGTGTGCTCTGCCCTGAGCAGGGTGAATGCACATAAAGCGTCTGGCCCTGATGGCATTCCAGGCCGAGTGCTTAGGGCATGCGCTGAACAGCTGGCAGATGTCTTCACCAATATCTTTAACCTCTCTCTGGCCCAGGCCATTGTTCCGACCTGTTTCAAAACAACCACTATTGTGCCAGTACCAAAACATGGAGCTGGACTGGCCCTTAATGACTTTCGTCCTGTTGCCCTCACGCCAATTATCGCTAAGTGTTTTGAGAGGCTGGTTCTCTCCCATCTGAAAAAGTGGCTGCCCCCAGCACTTGACCCATTTCAGTTTGCCTACAAATCCAACAGATCAACTGAAGATGCCATTGCCTCAGCTCCACACTTCTTTGAATCACCTGGATAAAAGCAATACATATGTTAGAATGTTATTTATTGATTTTAGTTCTGCTTTCAATACTGTGATCCCATCCAAGTTGATCTCTAAGCTCACTGAACTCAGCATCAGCCCTTCCCTCTGCAACTGGTTCCTGGACTTCCTCACTAACAGACCACAGTCAGGATCGACAACCATCACTCCTCTATCCTCACCTTGAACACTGGTGTGCCACAGGGCTGTGTTTTGAGCCCAATCCTCTACTCTCTCTTTACCTACAACTGCCAACCTGTGCATGTCTCAAACTCTATAATTAAGTTTGCAGATGATATCACTGTGGTAGGCTTGGTCAGCGATAATAATGAAGATGCCTACAGAGGTTCAGGACCTGGTAGAGTGGTGTGCATCCAATAATCTTATACTCAATACCCAGAAAACCAAGGAGCTGATTATCGGCGGTCTAAGAAAGGCTACACACACTCCCATTTATATTAATGGGTCTCAAGTGGAACGAGTGACCAGTTTTAAATTTTTGGGTGTTCATATTTCTGAGGATTTTTGGACTATCAACACTTCTAGTCTCATCAAAAAGGCACAACAGCGCCTCTACTTTCTTAGGAAATTAAAGAAAGCCCATCTGTCCCCTCCTATTTTGCAGAACTTTTATCTATGTGTAATTCAAAGCATCCTAACAAACTGCATCATAGTGTGGTATGGCAACTGCACTGTTTCAGACCAGAAAGCCCTCCAACGTGTGGTCAAAACAGCCCAAAACATCATTGGTGCTAAATTGCCCTCAATACAAGACATTTACTTTAGGCCATGCCTACGAAGGGCAAGATGCATTATTAAAGACGCTTCTCACCCCACCCATGGACTATTTACTCTTCTTCCATCTGGGAGACGATATAGGAGCTTTCGCTGTCGTACGAGCAGATTTAGGAACAGTTTCTGCCCATCTGCGGTCAAGATGCTGAAAACACTACCTCCAATTTCTGAGACATTGCATTGAGCTGGTCCCTGCAACTGTACTTATTTATTCATATTTATATATTGCAACTGTAGCTTTTTTATGTTTTCTTTTAAATTATTACTATTGTTTGCACTTCTGGTCAGATGCTAATTATATTTCGTTGGCTTTGTACTTGTATTTTGTCAATGACAATAAAATGAATCTGAATCTGAATCTGAAGAGGGTTCTATCTTGGTCTAGTATTTAAGGAGATGTTGCAAAGGACTCAGGGCTCGATTTGTAAGCAGATCAGCATATAATGCTGAGTGTCCCCCAGACTCTGATATTTAAGAGCTCCACCTAACACTTGGCATTGGTTCAAGTGAGCTTAGACTGTAAGGCTGTAAGGGAATAAATATACGGACAACAGAATAAATATTAGGACAGCTTGAACCAACCTAAATAGGGTGAGCCTTACCTCTGTTTATTGTAGTATTACTTTAGCTATGTCAGGATTCCACCAGCTTCACTTACTCCTCCCACTCGTTCACAGTCCCCTGAGTTTTAATCACCATCACCTGCACCTCATCAGTTCACCTCCCTATATATTCAACATTCACACACTCACTGGTCTTGTCTCTACATGACACTATAGACTATCACGCTACTTACCTGAGGTCCATCCAGTGATCACCTCCAGTCATCAGCCTGTTCCCAGTGACTCTTCAGCCGCATCTGTAAACAAAGAATCCTTGCTAAGTTCAATCCTGAATGTCATCTGCTTACTCACCATATCTCTGTATAGATCTGCAACCTGTAAATAAACACTATTTCACTATTACCACCTGTCTGACTCCTGTTCCATCCTTTACAGAAGATCAGACCAATGAAATGTAGAGTCCAGCGGACCCTGTGGAGAATCCATCTCGCGATCCATTCGCGGAACTGCTTCAGACTGTTTGCTAGTCCTTACTTCCTTCTCCACCGGCTAATCCACCCACCGTTCCCATCTCCTTCACTCAGCACGCCACAATTCACTTCCGCAAATATCCGCTGCTTCGTCAGCTGCCTCCGCGAGTCCCATGGCCCGACCAGCGACATTCAATGGAGAGGTGGAGGATTGTAGCATTTTTTTTTTTTTTTTTTTTTTTGCTTCAGGTATCGCGATATTTCCAAATGCAGGCACATATATTCTCTAACGAGTCTGCCTGAGTGGCGTTATTTATCTCTCTGCTGTCCGGCAGAGCTCTCCAATGGGCCCAATCTCTCTGGAACTCAGATTCTCCTGTGGTTAAATCCCTTTCAAGTTTCGTTCATTTCAAGGAAGTGTTTGTTTAGACAGTTTCTGATCTCAATGTTCATGATCAGCTTCAAGGAAAGTCGTCAGTGAGTACATATGCCCTTCTATTTTGCACGCTGGCCGCTTCTAGTAGAATAAGATAGCTTTGACATGGTCTCAACCCTAACATCTGTCAGCTGGTGGTGGTATATGAGGATTCCTTGGGAATTAAACCTCATTCAGTAAACCATTTGAGTATCTCAACGCTTATCAGCCTCTGTTTTAGAAATCGCTTTAAATCCTATCCTCGACTCCATCAGTCGTCCCTCCTGCACCCGAGCCCATGCAGATTGACTCCACTCGTCTTCAGAGCGACAGTGTAGAAATTCAACAGCGTCTTTGTCTATACTGTTGGGGTGATAAACATCTCATCAACTCCTGCCCTATTCAACCTCAACACCCTGCGGTAAGCTTCCTCCTAAGATTTCAACCTTTAACCTAACAACTGTTTATTAACCTCCAGTGTATGTGTCTCAGCATAAGCCCTCCTCTACTCTGGCTCGGCGGGGAACTTCATTTTCCACTCAACTCCTACAAAAAATTTACGTTCGTGAACGCCAAAGTCATCCAGATCCGAGTCCAAACCATCCAGGGTAGAACGCTGGGTTGAGGTCGAATTCGTCACTTCACCCCCACACTGAAGTCACACCCTCAGGTCATTTAATATCGAGTCATGGGACTGTCCAATGCCCCAGCTGTCTTCCAGGGTTACATGAATGAGCTCTTCCAAGAGTATCAGCAAATTTGGGGTTGTCTATATCGACGATATTCTCATCTACTCATCTCTTGCTGAGGATCAGCTCCATATCACTCTAGTTTTGGAGAAATGTGAGTTTCACACCACGACATGCAGTTTCTGGGCTACAACAGGGGCTGCAGATGGACCACAGGAAGGTGGAAACCATCCACAACTGGCCCCTGCCCTCTACTGTGAAGGATCCTTAATGGTTTCTTAGATTCGCCAATTTCTATAGAACATTCATCAGTTCTCCTTTGCCCTCGTCTCTAATGGGCTGGCCCAAGTCTCTGTCCTTATCTCCTGAAGCCATCTTAGCCTTTCAACAACTGAAAGAAGCCTTCCTGACTGCTCCCATCCTGACCCAGATATACTGTTTGAAGTGGACGCATCCTTAAAAGGAGTTGGAGCAGCTCTAACACAGCGGCAGGGTCATCCTCCCAAACTTCAGTCATGTGCCTTCTACTCTAAGAAGCTGTCCCCCAGCGGAGTGGAACTATGATATTAGGAATCGGGAGTTGCTCGCCATCAAGCTTGCGTTATAGGAATGGAGTCATTGGCTGGAGGGAGCTAATCACTAGTTTGAGGTTATAATTGATCATCGCAACCTGGAATACCTCAGAAGCGAAAAGGGTGAATCCCAGTCATAGGCTCTCTTTTTTACCCGCTTTGATTTTACCGTGTCATTCTGACCTGGAAGCAAGAATTTCAAAGCGGATGCTCTCTCATCTTCATGCTTAGGGTTAGGATTCGCTACCAGAACCTATCCACCCTCCAGCCATGATCATCAGCCCCATCATCTGGGACATCAAGCAGATTTTGCAGGAGAACCTTTTGTCATCCCGCTCCGCCGGGAGGTCCAGAGGGGTGCATCTTCGGACCTCCATCTTCATGCCGCCCTTTTGAACTCTGCTCATACCACTCCAGGGTCTGGACATCCAGGTAGCAGGCGTACCCTCTTACTCCTCAGTAATCGGTACTGGTGGCCGTCCATCTCACAAGATGTTTCCAGGTACGTTCGGGGATGCTCAGTCTGTACCATTACCAACACCCCCAGAAGAAGACTCCTGGAGGGCAAGCTCATGCCACTTCCTATCCCTCAACGATTGTGGTCCCACCTTGGAGTTGATTTCATGATAGACCTTCCCAGATCTAGTAACCACACTTGTGTCCTTGTCGTTGTGGATCACTTTTCGAAGGCTTGCAAGCCAATCCCATTGCTTGGACCTCCAACTGTGTTTGAGGCCGCAGAGGCCCTCTTCAATCATGTTTCGAAACTTCGGCATCCCTGAGGACATGGTGTCAGGAAGAGGTCCACAGTTCATTTCAAGGGTATGTCAAGCCTTCAGACTCCTTGGGGTTGCTGTCAGCTTATCTTCTGTATACCACCCTCAGACAAACGGCTAGACTGAGTGGGAGATCCAGGAGATCAGACAACATCTCAGGACCTATTGCCACCTGTACCAGGACAGCTGGAGCCGGTTCCTTCCCTGGGCGCAGTATGCCTAGAAATCCCTTCGGCAATCCACCACTAGGCTCACCCCCTTTCAGTGTGTCCTGGCCTGGGTTATCAACCTCCACTCTTCCCTTGGTCAGGTGAGCCCTCTGAGGTTCCAGCTGTCGATTACTGGATCCATCAGAGTTTTAATCACCTGCACCTCATCAGTTCACCTCCCTATATATTCAACTCCTCTTCACACACTCATTGTCTCGGCTCTACACGACACTACAGACTATCACGTTACTTACCTGCAACTTACCCGCTACCTACCTGAGCTCCATCCATCGGGATCCAGTCCAGTCTAGTCCGAAAGTCCAGTCATCAGCCTGTTCCCAGTGACTCCATCCGTATCTGTAAACAAAGACTCTGTTTATCCTTCAGCCAAGTTCCATATCATCTTGCATACTCAACATATCTTTGTCTGGATCTGCAACCTGTAAATAAACACTTTCACTTACCACCTGTCTGACTCCAGCAAATTTAAAAGTGCTGGATAGTGCTAATCGTAAATTCTCTAAGATCATTATTCATGTCGGCACTAATGATGTTCAACTCCGCCAGTCGGAGATCACCAAAATTAATATTAAAGAGGTGTGTGAACTCGCAAGTATGATGTCAGGCACTGTAATTTGTTCTGGCATCCTTTCTGTTCGCAGAAGTGATGAGATAGTCAGTACACTTTCCTCACTTAATCATTGGCTGTCTGAGTGGTGTCCGCAAAATAATGTAGAATTTATAGACAATTGGAATCGTTTTTGGGGCAAGCCTGACCTGTTGAAAAGAGATGGTATTCATCCCTCCTGGGCTGGTGCTACTCTTCTCTCTAGTAATTTGGCTCGTGGTCTTAGAGCTAAAACATGACAAATTTGGCACCAGGTCAGGAAGCAGAAAAATTTAAAAATTGAATTAATATTCAACAAATAAAACAACAGATATAATACAGATGAGCAAATGATAAAGCTTGGGTTGCTGAATATTAGATCCCTTACCTCAAAATCGCTCATAGTTAATGATATGATTTCAGATTATAATCTAGATGTGCTGTGTTTGACAGAAACCTGGCTAAAAACATCTCTGGTTACGTATGTAACCTTAGTTCCCTGAAGGGAACGAGACGCTGCGTGTAAACGCCGTGGGAACGCCTCGGCGTGACGAGTCATGAAGCACGTATGAAATCTGTCCAATGGCAAAACGGAACGTCATAGGCGGGGTGACGTATCGACCAGGAAACTATAAAGCATCCCCGAAACACAAGCGCAACAGCTTCTGATAAGACTGAAGCAAGCGCTCACGGGCATGCTGGGAGTATGGCATGGCATCCCTTCAGGGAACTAAGGTTACATACGTAACCAGAGACGTTCCCATTCAGGGAACTTCGAGCTGCGTGTAAACGCCGTGGGAACGCTAATACCAACGCCGCCATGCGGGCAGGTGTCCGTTGTATGAATATCAGAGAGCACATTCTGACGAAAGCATCTGCGCCCCTGGGGTGGAGCTGAAGTCCAGATGGTAAAACTTCACAAATGTGTGTGGTGAAGACCATCCTGCCGCCTCACAGATGTCACACAAGGGAACTCCTGATAATAATGCCTTAGAGGCAGCCATACTCCGGGTTGAATGAGCCCGGACAGCCAAGGGAGAAGGCTGACCGGAGGACTCATAAGCAAGTGAAATGGCCTCGACCACCCACTTACTCATTCTCTGCTTAGACGCCGCAGAACCTCTATTAGGAGGCCCAAAGCAGACAAATAATTGTTCTGATTTCCTCCACAGGGCAGCTCTGTGGACATACGCGTCTAAGGCCCTCACCGGGCAGAGCAGATTTAGTTTCTCCTGGTCTGGTGTCCGAAACGGAGGAGGACAGAAGGCCTGTAGCACTATAGGTTTGACAACCGTAGTTGGAACCTTCGGAACATACCCCGGTCTAGGGAGGATGAAAGCCTTCGCCATACCGGGAGCAAATTCCAAGCACGAGGGGGAAACCGACAGCGCCTGAATATCTCCAATCCTCTTTAGGGAAGAGATGGCTAGGAGAAAGATGGTTTTGAGAGTAACAAACTTCTCAGGCACCTCATCAATGGGCTCGAAAGGGGCTAAACAGAGCCCCTCCAACACAACCGCTAGATACCAGGTCGGTACCCTCGTACGCACTACCGGCCTCAGCCTCAGGATACCACGAAGGAAACGGGTTACCAAGGTATGTCTCCCAAGAGAAGCTCCACTCAAAGGAACATGGTAAGCGGATAGGGCCGCCACGTACACCTTTAGTGTGGAGTACGATAACCCTGTGGAGAAGCGTTCCTGAAGGAATTCCAGCACTGCCGACAACGGGCAGTTAAAGGGTTAGTTCACCCAAAAATGAAAATTCTGTCAGTATTTACTCACCCTCATGTTGTTTCAACCCCGTAAGACCTTCGTTCATCTTCGGAACACAAATTAAGATATTTAAGATATTAAGATCGCTCCTGCATACAGTCCATAGGCTTCTTGAGGTACTGGCTCTTGCTGTCCCCGAAAAGTCATTAAAGACATCGTTAAAATAGTCCAAGTGACTACAGGGGCTCAATCTTAAGTTTATCAAACGACGAGAACACTTTTGTGCGCAAAAAAACAACAAATTAACGACTTTATTTCAACTATTCACTTCCTTCTCCATGAGCCTGTAAGTCAGTTAACGTAGTGTGATTGCGTAGAGCTACGTCACACGTAGGCTCACTATTGGCCGACGCTGGTCATGTGTGTGTGATGCGTGTGACGTACAATAACAGAAGCTTACGCTATTAACTAGTAACCTAACTCGCGCAGAGGGAGAAATAAACGAATAGTTGAAATAAAGTCGTTATTTTTGTTGTTTTTTTGCCCACAAAAGTGTTCTCGTCGTTTGATAAACTTAAGATTGAGCCCCTGTAGTCACTTGGACTATTTTAACGATGTCTTTAATGACTTTTCGAGGACAGCAAGAGCCAGTCCCTCAAGAAGCCTATGGACTGTATGCAGGAGCGATGTTAATATCTTAAATATCTTAATTTGTGTTCTGAAGATGAACGAAGGTCTTACGGGGTTGGAACAACATGAGGGTGAGTAAATACTGACAGAATTTTCATTTTTGGGTGAACTAACCCTTTAACTGGATCCAACTGTCGCTCTCCACACCAAGAGGTGAACAGTTTCCACCTCAAGGCATACAACTTCCTCGTGGATGGGGCTCTGGACTGGAGGATGGTCTCCACGACCTCAGTCGAGAGACCTGAATCTATGAGCTGGGCCCCCTCAGAGGCCAAGCCCACAACCTCCACAGTTCCACAAACATAAGAGCCACAATCTTTTTTTCCATCAATTCTATACAAATAACCTACATTATTTAACCAACAGTCGCCTTTGGCTTGTTCCCTGGGGACATAACAAAAATAATAATGCATAGCTCTTCTAATGAAGCTTTAAATTAAGTACTAAATATTGACTTTTACTACATTTTCACTGATATATTTTATTTGTAAAACTGCTTTAAAACAATGTGCATTGTGAAATCAATTTGACTTTGACCTAATTTCATTGTATTAGTACTTAAGCTACTAATGTTTTTTTTTTTTTTTTTTTTTTTTTTATAAATAAGTTTTAATCAATATCATAGAAATGCACATTAAACCAGAACAGTTATTGATTATGCAAAGCATGTATGTATTATGCTCAACAAGGTGCAATACTGTCAACACAAACTGTTTCTGTCTTTATTTTAGGTGCGCCCTCAGTGGACCCATCCCATCCAGATTATGTTCCATCAATTTTCGCTCATAAAAAGACCATTGATGGTTCACAGAAGTTGGAGCGTTACCAGAGGAGACAGAGGAGACCATCAGTGGTTGAGTCTATATATTCACCTTCCTTTGAGGTCACCCATGCTGACCCTGAAGAAGGATGCACTGCTGTGGGTACAGATCTGTCAATGGCAGACATTGACCAGCTACAAAATGAAAACATTGAATTAAAAAGAAAAATGGCTTCACTGGAGATGAAACTGGAATGTCAAGAAAAATGACTACAGGATCATAATGTTTGGCAGTCTGTCTGATTTTATTTTAAATGATGGCACATTCATTTTTACACTGGTCTACCATCTGCTTCTGTGTTGTTCACCCTCCTCACTTACCTGACAACAATATGGAACGCATCAACCATACTTACCCTTCCCGAGCAGTTTCTTGTGGTCCTGATGAAGCTTCGTCTAGGCTGAACTCATCAAGACCTCGCTTTTCGCTTCAGAGTGAGTTGTGGAACTGTCTCAAACATCTTTCATGAATGGCTCGATGTAATGGCAAAAGAGTTGCAATACCTTGTCCGGTGGCCATCCAGGAAAGATATCAGAAGAAATCTCCCCACCCTCTTCAAGACTACTTGTTTCCAACAAGTTAGATGTATAATAGACTGTACTGAAGTGTTCATTGAGAGGCCAACTAGTTTGCAAACACGGGCAGTCACATACTCCCACTATAAATCACATAATACTGCGAAGTTCCTTGTTGGTATTAGTCCAACAGGAGCTATTACATTTTTTATCAAAAGTCTGGGGTGGTCGTACTAGTGACAAGGTTATAACAAAAAAAAGAGCCATAGGAAAACTGAAGTCATTCAGAATTCTGCGGAACACCCTGCCAGTCAGTATGGTCAAACGGAGAAATGATAACAGTCTTTGCACAATAGATAAAATTGTAATTGTTTGTGCAGCACTTTCAAAACTGGAGAAACCACTCGTACCAAAATAAAGCAGGACTCAACCACAACTTACAGTGATAGTTCACCAAAAAAAAAAAAAAAAAAAAAAAAAACCCATGTCGTTCCAAACCTGCAAGACCTTTGTTCATCTTCGGAACATCTATCATCTTAATTTGACACTTTTACCTACAGGATTACTTTTTTTATTATTAAATGTATTAAAATACCAAACACATGCATAATGATGTTTGTAGTGTTGCACTTGTATCACAATGTTTCACATGGATTGTAATTATAAAATGAAATGATTTATTCAGTAATGAACACCAACAACTATTGATTAACTGATTTATTGACTGATGAATAAAGTTCTGTAGACTACGATTACCGTTTTTAATTATGTATTTGATGTAAAAAGTGAAAAAGCTTGTGCTCAAAAGCCAGGAACAACCCATGCCTTAAGAAAAAATAACAATTTTTACTACTTAACTATTAAGCTGCTTTTGAGACAATTTTCATGTAGCTGTCACTCAACTGCAGTCTTCCCTCGACAAATGCATCTACAACTTTTGGCAGCATGTGTTTAAAGTAAAAGCTACGTAACCTTTGGATATATGTGGAGACAAAACCACTGTCATAAGGCACATCAAGTTCCAGGTGCTGTACTGGGGTCTAAATAACAAGGCTACCTGACTCAGAGGCTGTGTCTGTCTCACTGCTGTCACACATGACCGAAAAGAGAGCACAGTCTGGCACAACTTCCTAAAATACTGTAAATGGTGAAAAGACCTTACCTACACTGCCATATACAGTAAATATATATATAAATAGTAATTTTTTACATTAGACTAGTTGATTTGTTAGAGATACACTACCGGTCAAAAGTTATAGATCGGTAAGATTTTTATGTTTTTAAAAGAAGTCTCCTCTGCTCACCAGTGGCCTCATTTATAAAACTTTGCGTAGGATTTGCGTCAGAAGTGGCGTATGGATGAAACATAGGACGTGCGTACGCACAGAAATATTCGGATTTATAAAACCGTGCGCACGCACATCCTACACATTTTTCCCATAATAAATCACAATCAATTCTAAATGTAGCGCAGCTTTTGCGGCTTCGTGTCACGCCCATAGTTGCCCATAAATAGTCAGTAAAACGCCCACAAGTTAATAAGATTGCGAAATAAGGCCAAACACAGAGAGGAAATCAAAAAAACGTAACTTCACTCAATGTGAACTAGAAGTTATCGTTGGCGAGGTGGAAAAGAGGAGAAAAATGTTGTTTGGAGGGCACAGTGTGGGCATAACTAATGCCAAAAAGGCACTTGAGTGGCAAAAGGTTGCAGACGCTGTAAATGTAGCTTCACAACCTCGGATTGTGGCCGAAATAAAAAAGAAATGGTCAGACATCAAAGTCGAGGCAAAAAAGCATCTAGCATTCCATCGCCAGAGTGTGTCTGCCACGGGTGGGGGAAAGGAGACACCGGAGCCCTGCTGAAAAATCCAGCTAAAACCAGCCTAGGCTGGTTGGCTGGTCTTAGCTGGTTTAAGCTGGAAGTAGCTGGTTTTAGTTGGTCACCCAGCCTGGCTTAGCTGGTCAAGCTGGCCTCCCAGCCTGACTTAGCTGGTTAAGCTGGTCTCCCAGCCTGGCTACCAACTTGACCAGCTAAGACCAGCCTGACCAGCTGAAAAAGTGTTCAAAACCCCTCTAAAACCAGCCTGATAAACCAACTAACCAGGCTGGGAGACCAGCCAAAACCAGCCAACCAGCCTTGGCTGGTTTTAGCTGGATTTTTCAGCAGGGAGCTGACCCCTCTTGATGAGAGACTGGCGGCAATTATTGGGGAATCCCTTTTAAGTGGAGTGGTGACTGAGGCGGAGGGGGACACTGACGCGCCAGATGCACCAGATGACACAGGTAAGTGAAATAAGTAAAATGAATGCAGTCAAGTCACATGTATGTAGGCTACACGATTACAGTTTATTCATATAGAACAATGTTTAATTCAGTCGCTGGGTCTTGTAGCTGGGCCAGTGTTTCAGAGGCTGCAGCTGAGCAGCCGTCTGTGCCCAGCGTCTCCACGGCACGCGGCTCTCAACCCTCCAGCAGCGGACGTGTCCTCACCGATGCAGTCCTTGAAATGCAGAGGGAACTCATTAACTCAGTCAGAGAGGTGGCAAAGGAGTTGGGCGACATCAAGACTGTCCTAACTGAAATAAACAGCACAATGAGGGAATTCTTGAATAAATAATATATTTTTTCCACACCTTTTGTTGTTCTTTACAACCGACACATCACTTCCAATCGCTGGCGCACAGCAGCAGCATCAGGATATCCACTGTCCCCTGCAAGGATAATGAAAGGGTTAAGACATTGAAGTACAGTAAAATGTGAAATGTCTAGTAATCAAACGTACCTAGAAGCCAGCCATCACGCACAGCACCAGCCTCGAGTCTGCGCCCATCACTGCTGTGTCTTAAAATGAATGAGTCATGGGTTGACCCAGGCCACCGAGCTACTACATTAGTGAGCAACATGTCTGCATCACAAATAATTTGGACATTGATCGAATGGAAATGCTTTCGATTAATTCTATAGGCCTGAGTTGAAGTCAGCATCACAATGTTTCTGGAAAGTGGCTTTATATACTGTGGGGCCAAAAACTATTTAGTCAGCCACTGATTGTGCAAGTTCTCCTACTTAGAATGTTGAGAGAGGTCTGTAATTTTCATCACAGGAACACTTCAACTATGAGAGACAAAATGAGAAAACGTTTGAGATCTGTCATTGCCAACAAAGGTTATGTTACAAAGTATTGAGTTGAACTTTTGTTGTTGACCAAATACTTTTTTTCCACCATAATTTACAAATAAATTCTTTAAAAATCCTACAATGTGATTTCCTGGATTTTTTTTTTTCTCATTTTGTCTCTCATAGTTGAATTGTTCCTATGATGAAAATTACAGACCTCTATCATTATTCTAACTAGGAGAACTTGCACAATCAGTGGCTGACTAAATACTTTTTGGCCCCACTGTAGATATATTATTCACGTGTGTGTGTGTGTGTGTGTTTGTGTTTATTTATCTCACTGTTGTAAATCTGACTGATATTGTCATGTTCCCTTTCGTAGTCACTTCGAGTTACGTCAGAAGTGACGGAGATTGGGCGTTTCGCATAGAAAGCCAATCCTCTTCGAGTATTTAAAAACGAGCCAATGGCGTGCAATGCCTTGGGGCTGCGGAAATTTGCATAGCGTACTCCGCCCTACTCCGTGAGTATAAAAGGAGGAAGTGAACGCAACCGCAGTATGTTTTCGCTTCGGAGCCAAGAGAACCTCTTCACTCCTGAAAGCCATTCTCACTGTTCAAGACTCTTCGAGACGAGCGTCCTCTTCAGTGTTGGTGTGACGGCGGTACCCAGCGAGATTCTGCATCGCCTGTGATCTGAGCAGTGGTCTGCCAGACTTTGCGCTTCTCCCTGGTCGCCTCAGCGCTGAAAAGAGTGAATTTCCTCCTCTCATTGAAAGAGCTGCACGTGGCACGTCTTTTTAAAGATGGTTCGCCCGTGTTCTTCTGGGTGTGGTCGATTTCTGTCATCATCTGATGGTCACGATCGCTGCTTTGTATGCCTGGGCATTCAGCATGCAGCAGCGTGGATGACTCATGTTCCTTCTGTGGGAATATGACCATCTCTACACTGAGGTCGAGACTCAATGATCTGACTAAAGTGAGAGTCCCGGTCCCCCCTACTCGATCGGCTTCCCTCAAGGGGGCCCGTCGACCCGGGAACCTGGTGATTTCACGGTGACGGTGTGGAACAAAGCCCCGACGATTTCTCGGGCCACACCTCCCTCCTCAGTGCGAGAGCCAGCGAACGTTAGTTCGATTCAGTCGGCTGCTTCTTCAGTGGTACCGGCTGTTTCGGGCAGCGCTCCAGATGATGATGCGATGTCGATCACAGCATCACTAGGCGGGCTAGAGTCCTCGGGAAATGAGGATGCGGCTGCGTTGCCTCCTTCGGGAGTGCCAGCGTTGCCCGTGTCGGATCCCGAGCTGACGGCCATGCTGTCTCGAGCCGCTGGGACTATCGGGTTAGAGTGGAACCCTCCGCCCTGCCCCGATCTCTCACGGATGGATGATTGGTTTTTGGACAAAGGTGCCGCCGCAAGGCCACGGCCAACTCCATTGCCCCGAGCTGCATGTGGCGTTATCGCGCTCTTGGAGGGCTCCCCTGTCCACTCGAGAGCGCGATCTCTCCCCCGCCTTTCCCCCCCTCGATGGTGGGGCCGCCCGTGGGTGCACTGGGATGCCCCCGGTGGAGCGCTCTGTTGCGATGCAGCTGTGTCCACAGGGCGCCTCCTCCCGTGGTCCTCCTAAGCACCCATCCAAAGCCTGTAGGTTCTCGTCTGCTATGGCGGCGCGTTCCTATAGAGCGGCGGGACAGGCGGCCTCCGCTTTGCATGCGATGAGCACTTTGCAGGTCTTCCAAGCGAAGCTGCTCAGAGATATGCACGAGGGCGGGACTGATCCAACGGCATTCAAAGATTTGCGGTCCGCCACTGACTTTGCTCTCCGGGCGACGAAAGTGGCCACTCGCGCCGTTGGTCAGGTGATGGCCACCAGTGTGGTCCAGGAGCGTCATCTCTGGCTCAGCCTGGCAGACACTCGGAGCGCTGAGCGGACTCATCTGCTCGACGCCCCACTCTCCCAGGTTGGTCTTTTCGGCGGTGCAGTCGAGGACTTTGCCCAGCAGTTCTCCACAGCCCAGAAGCAGACAGAGGCCATCAAACATATTTTGCCCCGGCGACCAGCTGCTGCCTCCACCGAGTCGTCGGCACAGATGCCTCCCGCTGCTCGCCGCCGAGGACACCCCCCGCGGCTCCCCTCCCTCCCGCCCGGCCCCAGCAGCAGCCTTCATCCGGGCCACGGCGTGGAGGAGGCCGCAGGCAGGCGTCACGGCCCCCTCAGGCCGCACGCCCCGCTAAACGCCAGGCTAAGCGACGTTCCTGACACAGGCTGCTCAGTGATGAAGTTGAGTTTTTCCCAGGAGGCGGTAGCAGGCCCTCTCCTTCCCCCGGTGGAGGGCCGGGGGAGAATATTTTGTTCTCAGCTCCCCGCTGCTCACCCACAGGTGGGCAGCACCCTGAGTTGGTTAAAGAAAGACTTGACATCGTCACTGAGCACAAAGACTGGATTGGGTGCGCTCGACGTCCCAGTGCGTCAGCCCACTCATTCCTCTCTGTCTCTGAGGGCACGGAAGGGTGCGTGTGTCGTCCCCGGGCTACGCCCCTCCCTTCCCCCTCTATCGCCAGACCCCCAGCAGAACAGACCCCCGTGGAACGCTCTGCCTTCCCTGGTCTCTTCTGTCAGGGAGCGGGCTTCGACGGTGCATCCGGGCGGGGTAACTCCTGCGCGCATGCCGGTCGACCCGCCTCGCTGCCCTTCCGGGGGGACGTCTGTGGCTCGGATGACCCCGCTGGTTCACTTTCTGGAAGCCTGGCTAGAGCTGCCCGGGCTGTCCCGCTGGGTCATGAGAACGATCAGATTCGGCTACGCGATTCAGTTCGCACGGTCTCCTCCCCGTTTTGGGGGAGTTCGCTCCACGATGGTCGGTGGCAATGCCCCGGTCATGAGAGCGGAGATTGCGTCCCTGCTGGTGAAGGGTGCAATCGAGACGGTCCCTCCAGCCGAGATGAGGTCCGGGTTTTACAGCCCCTACTTCATTGTCCCCAAAAAGACCGGTGGGTTACGACCGATCCTGGACCTGCGCATTTTGAACCATTCTCTCCATTGACTACCATTCAAAATGCTCACAGCCAAACGCATTCTCGAATGCGTTCGGTTTCAGGATTGGTTTGCAGCGATCGACCTGAAGGACGCGTACTTTCATGTCTCCATTTTGCCTCGACACAGACCGTTTCTTCGGTTTGCTTTCGAGGGCCAGGCATATCAGTACACGGTTCTCCCATTCGGGTTAGCTCTGTCCCCTCGCGTCTTCACGAAGATCGTCGAGGCAGCCCTTGTTCCCCTTCGCGAGCACGGGGTTCGCATCCTGAACTATCTCGACGACTGGCTGATACTGGCACACTCTCGAGCTCAGGTTTGCGAACACAGAGACCTGGTGCTCCGGCACCTAGCCCGTCTGGGCCTTCGGGTCAACCGGGAAAAGAGCAAACTTTGCCCCGTGCAGAGGATCTCTTTTCTCGGCATGGAGATAGACTCGGTCGCCATGTACGCTCAGCTCACGAACGAGCGCGCACTCACTGCTGACTTGTCTTCGACAGTTCGAGGGCAAGAGTGCGGTTCCACTGAAACTATTTCAGAGGCTCCTGGGTAGGGTTGGGAACCGAGAACCGGTTCTTTTCCAGAACCGGTTGTGTTTTTGAAAAAATACCGGAACCGTGCAAAGTTCCTAAGTTTCGGTTCCGAAAACGGTTCTGATGCCGATGCGATATCATCATGTGGGCGAAGTGCTGGGAGTAGAAGACGCCGTCTTATTCCTGAATGACAAAAACTTCACCACTGAAGTTGCAATTTGCTCTCACACGCGCTGCATTTGTCACACACAGACACACGCGCGCTACGCGTGCCGACCGCCGAGTCACTCTCTAGCCTACATTCAAATCAGTTTGCGCTGAGAGAGAGAGCAGTTGCACAACAGTCTCAATATTTATTTGTTTCACATATTCAAATGATTTCCGTTACAGAATTAGTGAGATTATATAGTTTGACTAAACATTGGAGGTAGTGGTTAAAACAGATGCAGTCCGTATATTTTTTGTGTTCAGAATTTACAAAATATATACAATGAGCGAGTGCATCATAATGTTTTTTTCCAAACCGTGTTTTTGTCTTATCTTGAATCACTACGTAAAGCCTGTAATAAGCGTTAATACTCGGACTTGTTTAGACTTGCCGGCGGATCGCAGCCGCTGCGGAGTAGCCCAATGCCTGCGTGACTCGTCATGGGCATAAACAGAGAGAAGTAGCTCCGGCAACAATGTTCTTCCGCAAGACGCATGCAGTTCTGTTTATTAACTGCTAGAGCATCGATTTATCCAGTAATGAAATAAGTAAAGTCTTTATGAATCAATCATTCAAACCGTTTTAAAAAATAATCTGTTCTACACACATCTTACATGTGTGTTAAAGCATATTCTACTCCTTCTGAGAGGGTATTCTTCACTGTTGGAGATACAATGAAGGAGAGGTCCTAAATTATTATAGACAATGCAGAATTTTTTCATTTCCTTTATATATATATATATATATATATATATATATATATATTTTTTTTTTTTTTTTGCAAAGATTGCTTAATAATATTTTGAGTTTGTTTACATTACCAGTCTGTTAAACTAATTTGTCAAGTACTATAAGAAATAAACACAAAAAGGATTGTGGATTTTTCTCTCACTAATATTTTTAATTGAATGGGAACCGGAACCGGAACCGGAATCGTTTGGTGGAACCGGAATCGGAACCGGAACCGGAAAATTTCTCACGATTCCCAACCCTACTCCTGGGGCATATGGCATCCGCGATCGAGCGTTGCTCACGGGCCAGCATGTGCTTGTCCGTTCAGACAACACTACGGCAGTAGCGTACATCAACCACCAGGGGGGTCTACGCTCACGCCGGTTGTCGCAGCTCGCCCGCCACCTCTTGTTATGGAGTCAGAAGCACCTGAGGTTCCTTCGTGCAGTATACATTCCTGGAGACCGGAACCTGGCAGCCGACGAACTGTCACGGGTCCGTCCTATCTCCAGCGAATGGCGACTCCATCCCCAGTCGGTCCAGCTGATTTGGGACCAGTTCGGGGAGGCACAGATAGATCTGTTCGCCTCTCGGGACTCATCCCACTGCGCCCAGTTTTATTCCCTGACCGGGGGTACGCTCGGCTCAGATGCACTGGCGCACAGCTGGCCACGGGGCCCACGCAAGTATGCGTTTCCCCCAGTGAGCCTCCTTGCACGGGTGTTGTGCAAGATCAAGGAGGACGAGGAGCAGGTCTTGCTGGTAGCCCCCTATTGGCCCACCAAGACGTGGTTCTCCGAACTCATGCTCCTCGCGACAGCACCTCCTTGGCCAATTCCTCTGAGACAGGACCTACTCTCTCAGAGACGGGGCACTCTGTGGCACCCTCGTCCCGATCTTTGGAGGCTGCACGTGTGGCTCCTGGACGGGACGAGGCAGGTTTGAGTTTGCTGCCACCTGCGGTGGCGGCAACCATCACTTCCCCAAGAGCGTCGTCCACGAGACACCTTTATGCGTTGAAGTGGAACCTCTTCGTCAATTGGTGTTCTTCTCGCGGAGAAGACCCCCGGAGATGTTCGATCACGGTCGTGCTTTCCTTCCTGCAAGGAGGGTTGGAGCGCAGGCTGTCGCCCTCCACCCTTAAGGTTTACATCGCGGCCATTGCCGCTTCTCATGAAGCAGTGGAAGGTAAGTCCATAGGGAAGCACGACCTGGTCATCAGGTTCCTGAGGGGAGCGAGGAGGCTACATCCGCCTCGTCCTCCCCTCGTACCCTCTTGGGACCTCTCGGTAGTTTTAAGTGCACTGCAGAGTCGGTAGAGTTAGAGTTTCTGTCCATGAAGACAGCACTCCTGGTTGCATTGGCCTCCATCAAGAGGGTGGGGGACCTGCACGCATTCTCCGTTGACGAAGCGTGCCTGGAGTTCGGGCCGGCTTACTCTCACGTAATCCTGAGACCCCGGCCTGGATATGTGCCCAAGGTTCCCACCACTCCCTTCCGGGACCAGGTGGTGAACCTGCAAGTGCTGCCCCTGGAGGAGGCAGACCCAGCCTTGGCACTGCTCTGTCCGGTACGTGCTCTCTGCACCTATGTCGACAGAACGCGGTGTTTCAGGACCTCAGACCAGCTCTTTGTCTGTCATGGGGGGAGCCAGAAGGGAAGGGCTCTCTCAAACCAACAGCTGTCCCACTGGATAGTGGACGCCATTGCTTTGTCTTACCACCAGCAAGGCCGTCCGTGCCCCCTTGGTGTGACGGCCCATTCCACTCGGAGTGTGGCCTCCTCTTGGGCTCTAGCGCACGGCGCCTCGCTAACAGACATCTGCAGAGCTGCAGGCTGGGCGACACCCAACACCTTCGCCAGATTCTATAATCTGCGAATTGAGCCGGTGTCCTCTCACGTACTCGCTTCCGCCAGTACTGGACCCGCTCAGGTGTCTTCGCTTGCTCGCCACTCCACTCCCCAGACTGGATAAGTGCGATATTTCCTCAGTTCTTCCATTGAAGTCTTGAGTCCTCCAGCACCGACAATGCGGGCACCACTGCTGTTGCTCTGGATGCTGGCTAGGTGCCTCCATGCGCACGGTTCCCCATAGTAACCGTCTCATGTGTATTTTCCACTGTAAGCCTCTCTGAGCATGTGTCTTCCCTTGGCAATCCATCTGCCACCTTTGGAGTTAAATTTTAGTAGCCACCTCGGTTGGTGCTCCAGTGTTTCCATATGCGTTCCTATGCGGCCATATGTGTATTTGTAAGTCCTCCCCTTGGTAGGCAGCTGGTAGCATGTCCCTCCCGGGATATGTTTCCCAGTGTACCTTGGTAATCCTGTGTTAAAGTGGAATCCCTAAAAAAAAAAAAAAAAGAGGGGTCCAGACTTTCGCAGGGCACTGGTAGACAGCTTGAAGATGGCGTGATGGCACAGACCCCCAATCTCCGTCACTTCTGACGTAACTCGAAGTGACTACGAAAGGGAACGTCTCGGTTACGGATGTAACCCTCGTTCCCTGAGTAGGGAACGGAGACGTTACGTCTCCCTGCCACTTCTGCTGTATCGCTGGGTAGACACCGAGTTCAATCTTGGCTCCTCAGCGAAGACATACTGCGGTTGCGTTCACTTCCTCCTTTTATACTCACGGAGTAGGGCGGAGTACGCTATGCAAATTTCCGCAGCCCCAAGGCATTGCACGCCATTGGCTCGTTTTTAAATACTCGAAGAGGATTGGCTTTCTATGCGAAACCCCCAATCTCCGTCACTTCTGACGTAACGTCTCCGTTCCCTACTCAGGGAACGAGGGTTACATCCGTAACCGAGACGTTTTACATATAGCACGTCCCATGTGTTCCTTGTACTGAAAGAGAGTTGAGTTGACTAAAAGAAATGTTTGTGTTGGGAAATATATTCTACTGTTAAAAAAAGGTTCACTTGAGATGCCTGTTTCTTTGAAATCATTTTGAATTGGCCTACATCAATTTATCACATTAAAAATGCAATGAAACATTGAAATTGTACTATGTCATACGGTAAAACAAAATATGTCATATGGTAAAACATTGAATTTTAAAAGAAATAAAAATAGATAGTTTGTTTGTTTACAGGGTTCATGAAAATAATGGAGAGCTAGTATGATATTCATATATATATATAACTTCAAGGCATTTTTGACTAATTTCTTGCAAAAAAAATAGAACAAATGTCCATAGATGACATGCTGTGGTTGTTAAAAAACAAAATATCTAGTATTTGTCGTGTAGGTGGTTATATTTTGCAACTTGTTATATAATACTTACAGATCAACTATCACATGGTTGTTTTTAACTGTCATGAATATCAAATTTAATTTATTCCTAAAAATCACTTCGTTTTACCGTATGACATTTTCAAGGACTGTATACAAAGAAACACATTAAAATGTCATATATTGTTATTTTTTTATAAAGGGCACTAATAAAAACAAAAAATATACACATAAATGTACACAAAAAATGCTATATTTAATTTGTCCTTTCTTTTTTATTTTTTTACTTTTTTGAAATTCTAACTGACCCAGATGTACAGTTAATGTAAGTTAATGATGTAATTTTACCACAGGACTTCAGTAATATCAATAGCCAAATCGCATGTGATTAGATATACTGTAGGTTATCAATAAAACTAGAAGTTGAAGGGGTAACTCAATTTGCGCATCGCTGTCATTACATTGTATTACATTGATTCCTGATATCATGTGTGCAACAAACACAAATAACCTATACAACAGGGCAGTTGAATGCTTATCTGATAACCTAGAAGCTCTTGTAGTTACAGTATTACTTTAACAGTTACCCCACCTCTCCATGCCGGGTGAAAACCGGCTAATGCAGTAAACAACATTTCACAACGATTTCAATACAGTAATAGCAAATATCCTTGCTCCTTCTCGATTATCTGTTAATATTCTATTCACAAAATACAACCAATAGTACGGTAATGTTAAGACTTACTTGTGAAAAGCCCTATTTTCGGTGGTCCGGCGATTAGAACAGGAAAATGCTCCAGAATCCTCTGGCATCTCATCTGCTGCCACTCAACGAAACGTCTCGGTTACGGATGTAACCTTCGTTTCCTGAGTAGGGAACGGAAACGTTACGTCAGAAGTGACGGAGAATGGGGGTTTCGCATAGAAAGCCAATCCTCTTCGAGTATTTAAAAACGAGCCAATGGCATTAAAATGCCTTGGGGCTGCGGAATTTGCATAGCGTATCTCCGCCCCACGCCGTGGGTATAAAAGGAGGAAGTGAACGCAACCGCAGTATGTCTTCGCTGAGGAGCCAAGACTGAACTCCGGCGTCTACCCAGCGATACAGCCGAAGTGGCAGGGAGACGTAACGTCTCCGTTCCCTACTCAGGGAACGAGGGTTACATCCGTAACCGTGACGTTCCCTTTCTTAGTCACTTCGAGTTACGTCAGAAGTGACGGAGAATGGGGGTCAGTGCCATCACGCCATCTTCAAGCTGTCTTTCAGTGCCCTGCGAAAGTCTGGACCCCTGAACATAGCTTATAACCAGGGATCCTACTTTGACACAGGAATACCAAGGTACACTGGGAAACATATCCCGGGAGGGACATGCTACCAGATGCCTACCGAAGGAGGACTTACAAATACACATATGGCCGCATAGGGACACATATGGAGATCACTGGAGGACCAACCGCAGGTGGCTACTAGAATTTAACTCCAGGGGTGGCAGATGGCTTGCCAAGGGAAGACACATGCTCCTTACAGTGGATAATACACATGAGACAGTTGCCGTAGGGAACCATGCACATGGAGGCACCTAGCCGGCATCCAGAGCAACAGCAGTGGTGCCCGCATCGTAGATGCTGGAAGAATCAAGGCTTCAACGGAAGACTACTGAGGAATATCGCACTTATACAGTCAGAGGAGTGGAATGGCGAGCAAGCGAAGACACCTAAGCGGGTCCAGTACTGGCGGAAGCGAGTACGTGAGAGGACACCGGCTCAATTCGCAGATTATAGAATCTCGCGAAGGTGTTTGGTGTCGCCCAGCCTGCAGCTCTGCAAATGTCTGTTAGCGAGGCGCCATGTGCTAGAGCCCAAGAGGAAGCCACGCTCCGAGTGGAGTGGGCCGTCACACCAAGGGGGCACGGTCGGCCTTGCTGGTGGTAAGACAAAGCAATGGCGTCCACTAACCAGTGACAGACAAAGAGCTGGTCTGAGGTCCTGAAACACCGCGTTCTGTCAACGTAGGTGCGGAGTGCACGTACCGGACAGAGCAGTGCCAAGGCTGGGTCTGCCTCCTCCAGGGGCAGCGCTTGCAGGTTCACCACCTGGTCCCGGAAGGGAGTGGCGGGAACCTTGGGCACGTATCGGTCTGAAGATCACGTGAGAGTAAGCCGGCCCGAACTCCAGGCACGCTTCGTCAACGGAGAATGCGTGCTGGTCCCCCACCCTCTTGATGGAGGCCAGTGCAACCAGGAGTGCTGTCTTCATGGACAGAAACTTTAACTCTACCGATTGCAAAGGCTCAAAGGGAGGCCTCTGCAGAGCACTTAGAACTACTGAGAGGTCCCAAGAGGGTACGAGGGGAGGACGAGGCGGATGTAGCCTCCTCGCTCCTCTCAGGAACCTGATGACCAGGTCGTGCTTCCCTAAGGACTTACCTTCAATTGCGTCATGAGACGCGGCAATGGCGTAAACCTTAAGGGTGGAGGGCGACAGCCTGCGCTCCAACCCTTCTTGCAGGAAGGAAAGCACGACACCGATTGAATATCTCCGGGGGTCTTCTCCGCGAGAAGAGCACCATCTGACGAAGAGGTTCCACTTCAACGCATAAAGGTGTCTTGTGGACGACGCTCTAGCGGAAGTGATGGTTGCCGCCACCGCAGGTGGCAGCGAACTCAAACCTGCCTCGTCCCGTCCAGGAGCCACACGTGTAGCCTCCAGAGATCGGGACAGAAACTTTAACTATACCGATTGCAAAGGCTCAAAGGGAGGCCTCTGCAGAGCACTTAGAACTACTGAGAGGTCCCAAGAGGGTACGAGGGGAGGACGAGGCGGATGTAGCCTCCTCGCTCCTCTCAGGAACCTGATGACCAGGTCGTGCTTCCCTAAGGACTTACCTTCAATTGCGTCATGAGACGCGGCAATGGCCGCGACGTAAACCTTAAGGGTGGATGGCGACAGCCTGCGCTCCAACCCTTCTTGCAGGAAGGAAAGCACGACACCGATTGAATATCTCCGGGGGTCTTCTCCGCGAGAAGAGCACCAGCTGACGAAGAGGTTCCACTTCAACGCACAAAGGTGTCTCGTGGACGACGCTCTAGCGGAAGTGATGGTTTCCGCCACCGCAGGTGGCAGCGAACTCAAACCTGCCTCGTCCCGTCCAGGAGCCACACGTGTAGCCTCCAGAGATCGGGACGAGGGTGCCACAGAGTGCCCCGTCTCTGAGTGAGTAGATCTTGTCTCAGAGGAATAGGCATGAGTTCGGAGAACCACGTCTTGGTGGGCCAATAAGGGGCTACCAGCAAGACCTGCTCCTCGGCTCACTGGGGGAAACGCATACTTGCGTGGGCCCCGCGGCCAGCTGTGCACCAGTGCATCTGTGCCGAGCGTGCCCTCGGTCAGGGAATAAAACTGGCCGCAGTGGGATGAGTCCCGGGAGGCGAACAGATATATCTGTGCCTCCCCGAACTGGTCCCAAATCAGCTGGACCGTCTGGGGAGGGAGTCGCCATTCGCCGGAGATGGGGCGGACCCGTGACAGCTCGTCGGCTGCCAGGTTCCGGTCTCCTGGAATGTATACTGCACAAAGGGACCTGAGGTGCTTCTGACTCCATAACAGGAGGTGGCGGGTGAGCTGCAACAACCGGCGTGAGCGAAGACCACCCTGGTGGTTGATGTACGCTACTGCAGCGGTGTTGTCTGAACAGACAAGTACGTGTTGACCCCTGAGCACTGCTCGAAAGCGGTGCAGGGCCAGGCGTACTGCCAGCAGCTCGAGGCAATTGATGTGCATGAGGCGCTGGGGTCCTGTCCAGGAACCCGCGGCTGCATTCCCATTGCACATGGCACCCCAACCCGTGGTAGATCAGTCCCTTCAGGATTTCGCGGGCCTTTTTTGTGATTGTTGCGGCCTAAAATGCCTGATGTTGCGGCCGCTTTTTTAAAAAGTTGCGATAAAAGTTGCGATGTTCTTCTGCATGTTTTTATAGGTTAAAACGGCAAAGATAGATAGATTTTTACTTAAAATGCCCATATTATGCTTTTTGGCTTTTCCCCTTTCCTTTATTGTGTTGTTATATTTTTTTGTGCATGTTATAGGTTTACTAAGAGAGAAAAGTCCAAAGTCCACCCCAAAGGGACTTATTATGTCCCACAGAAAACACTGTTCATCATCTGCATCTGCTCTATTGTAGTCCAGAATTGACTTAAGAGAAAAAGTCACACACTTTGTAACACACGAACAAACTAACTAACCATTAGTAACCATAAAAGGCAAAACAAACGATTTAAAGACACAGCAAAACCTAACAAACTAAGCTTCTTTTTTTTTTTTTTTAAAAACAAGATCTGCACCTGCAAAAAAGTCAATGTGCAGAACCTCACAAACATTAAGCAGCATTTATGTTGAAAGATGCCAATACTAATAAAGTGCAAAATACAGTTTTAGGAATAGCCACTAAAGTTAAATGGTGGAAAAACCAAATGTTTGATAATGTATTTTAATATAGCTAATATAATATAATATAGCCGCATATCCAATAAAGCTGTTCTCATTTGCTTAATTTTTTTTTGTCAGACAATAGAACGAGTCGGCTAGCTATTTTTTATGTGTAAAATTTTCTGAATTGAGAGAGTTCGGGAACTGGGTGAACTAATGCACTGTGATAGTGAGTAGCCTATTACAAGTGATAAACACAAGAAAAGAAAGGAAAATAAAATGGTCAAACTCAATTCTTTAAATATGAAACAAAAGAGAAGCAGATAAGTGATAAGTCCATGGAAACAACACTGCTCATTCGCGTCTGTCAGCTGCCAGGGAGAAAGCAAACCTCGCGCTCGCAGGATTGTGCTGGCAATATTTGGTTACTGAGGTTTGTCCAAAAAGCCGCTAGATTTGTCTCTAGTCGCTTTTTTATATCACTAAATATAGCGACAAAGACTTAGTTGGCAACATTGGCCTTTTCTGTTATTTTTGTAGGTAGCCTAAATGTGAGACGTTGGCAGTCCACATCTGCTGCGTCTTCTGAACAAAACAAGTGAGTTTGCTGACGTATGACGACCCTTTGCAGGAGACCGCGGCGCGATGATTCGTCAAAGTTGCAGAAAAGTTGCGGTGATTTTTCAAAATTGCAAGGCGCACTGAATTCACGTGGATTTGTTGAAGTTGCGTTAATAGTTGCGATCGCGACATCGCGAAATCCTGGAGGGACTGGTAGATGCATCCGTGGAGACAGCGAGATGCCTGGAAACTCGCTGAAGAGGGACAGGTTCGACCACGGGAAGAAGGTTTGGCGGCACGCTGGAGTCACTGGAACTCGGAGCGAGCCGCGATGCCATGCCCACCTCGGGACTCGATCGCAAAGCCACAGCTGAAGCGGTCTCATATGAAGCAATCCGAGCGGCGTTGCCGCGGCTGCGGATGCCATATGCCCCAGGAGCCTCTGAAAAAGTTTCAGTGGAACTGCACTCTTGCCCTCGAACTGTCGAAGACAAGTCAGCAGTGAGTGCGCACGCTCGTTCGTGAGCTGCGCGGACATGGCGACCGAGTCTATCTCCATGCCGAGAAAAGATCCTCTGCACGGGGCAAAGTTTGCTCTTCTCCGGGTTGACCCGAAGGCCCAGACGGGCTAGGTGCCGGAGCACCAGGTCTCTGTGTTCGCAAACCTGTTCTCGAGAGTGTGCCAGTATCAGCCAGTCGTCGAGATAATTCAGGATGCGAACCCCGTGTTCGCAAAGGTGAACAAGTGCTGCCTCGACGATCTTCGTGAAGACGCGAGGAGACAGAGCTAACCCGAATGGGAGAGCCGCGTACTGATATGCCTGGCCCTCGAAAGCAAACCGAAGAAACGATCTGTGTCGAGGCAAAATGGTAGGGGTGTGCAAAAAAATCGATTCACATTTGAATCGCGATTCAATCTTTACCGATTCAGAATCGATTCATAGAATTCCAAAAATCGATTCATAGGCTATATTTTTTAATGGCGTGCAGGGGCGGAGTGGCAATCGGGTAAGTTTTACCGGTGGTCCGGTAGTGTTTCTATGGTTTCGAGGCTGCGAGGGCCGGTCTGATAAATAGTTATTGCAAGTTCTTGCCGCCCGCTGGTCAAACTGTGCAGCCACTCTGCTCAACCCGTAAATAAATGCATCGATCCGCAGATCTTATGTTTGAGATCTGTAGATCTTTTGCCAAGCGTGTCAGAGGTTACGGGTTCTAAACCGCACTCGTATAGTTTTTTCTCTCTCTCATCAAAACCGAATATGTTCATCACGTTTTTTGTGCATTTTATTTTGTGATTTCACCGGAGTCTCCACAACGGCGATAGATTGAAGCGCGCGTCCGAGAGAAGACTGCGCGAGCCACAGAGAACACTGTATCCATGACACTGATCGCAGCGGACACGAGCGCTCAGCTTGATTTCAAAAACAACAGGTCTCTTATTTAATAGCGAACTAAATGAATGCTCTGCTAGTAAACTGGAGATACCCGCAAATTACAGCGCCTATGAACGACTTCACTGGATCTAAACAAATCAATCTAACCATAGATGTTACCAGTAGCGGTGGCTTTTTTAAATCTATTTAAAATATTTTCGCAAGGGTTCTATGAAATTAGTAGCCTATATATTTTTAGGGAGTTCAATGTGCCCAGTCGAGTTCATTTCAACAGTCAACCTGGTAGCTGAAGTAGGCCTACTCCTTAAACCACATTTAGCATAATTGTTTGTTTGATCTGACTACAGCACTTTAAAGCTAAATGTAAAAGCTTTTTATTTAAGTTTTATTTTAAACTTGAATTAAATGTATTTAAAAGCTGGCCAAAGCTTGGCACTTCGCACATTTTAGTTGCAAAAGTTTTTATTTTTGTATGAAGACATATAAAGTAATATCAAACTTTTCTTTTAAATTATGTCTACTGCAATCAATCACATAGGAAAAAGTAAACTACATTTATGTAGACCTGCGAATCGTTTTTTGAATCGAGAATCGTTTTTGAATCGAAAATCGATTTTGAATCGAATCTCGAGACAAAAAATCGGTATCGAATCGAATCGTGACATTTTCTGAATCGTGCACCCCTACAAAATGGAGACATGAAAGTACGCGTCCTGCAGGTCGATCGCTGCAAACCAATCCTGAGGCCGAACGCATTCGAAAATGCGTTTGGCTGTGAGCATTTTGAACGGTCGTCGATGAAGAGTATGGTTCAAAATGCGCAGATCCAGGATCGGTCGTAACCCACCGGTCTTTTTGGGGACAATGAAGTAGGGGCTGTAAAACCCGGACCTCATCTCGGCTGGAGGGACCGTCTCGATTGCACCCTTCGCCAGCAGGGTCGCAATCTCCGCTCTCATGACCGGGGCATTGCCACCGACCATCGTGGAGCGAACTCCCCTGAAACGGGGAGGAGACCGTGCGAACTGAATCGCGTAGCCGAATCTGATCGTTCTGATGACCCAGTGGGACAGGCCGGGGAGCTCTAGCCAAGCTCCCAGGAACTGTACCAGCGGGGTCATACGAACCACAGACGTCCCCCCGGAGGGGCAGCGAGGTGGGGAGACTGGCATGCGCACAGGAGTTACCCCGCACGGATGCACAGTCGAACCCCGCTACCCGACAGAAGAGACCAGGGAAGGACGCACGTTCCACGGGGGTCTGTTCTGCCGGGGGTCTGGCGATAGAGGGGGAGGGGAGTGGCGTAGTCGAGGGACGACACACGCTCCCTTCCGCACCCTCAGAGACAGAGAGGAATGAGTGGGTTGACGCACTGGGACATCGAGCGCACCCATTCCTGTCTGTGTGCTCAGTGATGATGTCAAGTCTTTCTTTAACCAACTCAGGGTGCTGCCCACCCGTGGGTGAGCAGCGGGGAGCTGAGAACAAAAGATTCTCCCCCGGCCCTCCACCGGGGGAAGGAGGGGGCCTGCTACCTCCTCCTGGGAAACACTCGACTTCATCACTGAGCAGCCCGTCTCAGGAACGTCGCTGTGACGCCTGCCTGCGGCCCCCTCCGCAACGCGACCCGGATGAAGGCTGCTGCTGGGGCCGCGTGGGAGGGAGGGGAGCCGCAGGGGGGCGTCTTCGGCGGCGAGCAGGGCGAGGCGTCTGCACCGACGGCTGGGTGGAGGCAGCAGCTGGCCGTCGGGGCAGAATATGTTTGATCGCCTCCGTCTGCTTCTGGGCAGTCGAGAACTGCTGGGCAAAGTCCTCGACTGCACCGCCGAAAAGGCCAACCTGGGAGAGCGGGGCGTCGAGCAGACGAGTCTGCTAAGCTTCCCGTGTGTCTGCCAGGTTAAGCCAGAGATGGCGCTCCTGGACCACGCTAGTGGCCATCACCTGACCCACGGAGTGAGCGGCCACCTTCGTCGCCCGGAGGGCAAGGTCGGTGGTGGCTCGCAGTTCATTAAAGGCCGTTTGGTCAGTCCCCCCCTCGTGCATATCTCTGAGCAGTTTGGCTTGGAAGACCTGCAAAGTGCTCATCGCATGCAGGGCGGAGGCCGCCTGTCCTGCCGCTCTATAGGAACGCGCCGCCATGGCAGACGAGAACCTACAGGCTTTGGATGGGTGCTTAGGAGGACCACGGGAGGAGGCGCTCTGTGGACACAGTTGCATCGCAACAGAAAGCTCCACCGGGGGCATCCCAGTGTACCCACGGGCGGCCCCACCGTCGAGGGGAGGAAAGGCGGGGGAGGCTGGAGCGCACTCTCGGGAGGACAAAGGAGCCTTCCAAGTGCGCGTCAGCTCCGCATGCAGCTCGGGGAAAAAAGGTATTGGGGTCGGCTGTGGCCTTGCGGCGGCAGCCTTACCCAAAAACCAATTATCCATCCGTGAGAGATCGGGGCAGGGCGGAGGGTTCCACTCTAACCCGATACTCACGGCGGGCCGAGATAGCATGGCCATCAATTTGGGATCAGACACGGGCAACGCTGGTGCTCCCGAGGGAGGCAACGCAGCCGCATCCTCACTTCCCGAGGAATCAAGCCCGCCTTGTGATGCTGCGATCGACATCGCATCATCCTCTGGAGTGCCGAACGAAACAGACGACTGAATCGAACCGGCGCTCGCTGGCTCTAACACTGGAGCGGGGGGTGTGGCCTGAGGAACTAACGTCGGGGCTTTGTTCCACACCGTCACCGTCAGATCACCCTGTCCGCGAGTCGAAGAGCTTCTCGTGGAAAAAGCAGATCGAGTAGCAGAGGCGGGGACTCTCACTTTTGTCAGATCATTGAGTCTAGATCGCAGTTTAGACATGGTCATGTTCCCACAGAACATGAGTCATCCCCGAACACTGCTGCTGCATGTTGAATGCCCAGACACACAGAGCAGCGATCATGACCATCAGAAGATAACATGAATCGACCGCACCCAGAAGAACACGGGTGAACCATCTTTAAAAAGACGTGCCACGTGCAGCTCTTTCAATGAGAGGAGGAAATTCACTCTTTCAGCGCTGAGGTGACCAGGGAGAAGCGCAAAGTCTGGCAGACCACTGCTCAGATCGCAGGCGATGCAGAATCTCGCTGGGTACCGCCGTCACACCAACACTGAAGAGGACGCTCGTCTCGAAGAGTCTTGTCAGTGAGAATGGCTTTAGGAGTGAAGAAGTCTGTTGGCTCCGAAGCGAAAACATACTGCGGTTGCGTTCACTTCCTCCTTTTATACCCACGGCGTGGGGCGGAGATACGCTATGCAAATTCCGCAGCCCCAAGGCATTTTCATGCCATTGGCTCGTTTTTAAATACTCGAAGAGGATTGGCTTTCTATGCGAAACCCCCATTCTCCGTCACTTCTGACGTAACTCGAAGTGACTACGAAAGGGAACTAGGAATACGACCGTTTCAAGATGGCGGCCGGATTTCTCGGTTTCCAGCGGCCAATAGGGTATCTAGTCTCTATATGATATCTATGGTGGATCCGACCGTGAACTCAGCGACCTGGAGAGCGGGCGGGGAAAGACGCAACTCCTTTTTATTTAAAGGGGCCGCTTTGAAACGACTTGTTCACAGAAGCACATCAGAAAAGGGGTAGAATAGGGGCCTGGGGAGCTATAATAATGAGGCATTCAGACCCAAGCATTGCAGTTATGCTTTATATAGACCACAAATGTATGATTTATAAGTAAAAGTGAATGATTTAAAAGCATGATATGTACCATTTAATATTACCATCTATTAACCTGTTCGTCCAGCAGTATTGCTCATCTTTCAACTCTAAATACCGTTTCAACTCATGGTATTTTCCATGGCCACAGAAAGCCCCTTTCTTATGTAGCTGTGATCATAATTGTTAAATTGATATTGATTTATAAGCAAACCAGAATCAATTTGTACAAATGTTCACAAACGTTTTATTCAACTAAATCACAAACACACAACTAATCTAAAACATATACACACAATCACGCCTACATGGGTAGAATGGAAAAGTGAAGGTCACTGAAAAACCGAGGAGAAGTCTTGATAGTTTGGACTGATGGTGCTACATCACAATGAAAACAATCAAATCAAGTTGACAAAGTAGGCCCATTTATTTCATTCAAACCAACTGACAAAAGACATGATAAACAACGATTACACAAGCATACAGCTAAAAAACAATATTTATGTTGCACTAAATATTTGTACTCAAAATACTGAAGGATGGGGAAAGTTACAATATTGTCCACAATATTGTTTAAAACTGTAAATATTGATGATTCATTGACAAGTTCCTTTATGAGTACATCACTCTTCAGTGTCTACCTCACTGTCGTCACTCAGGGGGAATTCTCTGTACCCACGCTGTGTGTTGTAGCTCTTCACATGCATTGGACACTCCTGATTTATAATAGCCTTCAGAAACAAGCATCAGCCTTCATTATGAAACAATTATAAGCATATGATAAAGACATGCAGGAACAGTTACTGTACATGTGTGAGTCTCACCATATTCTCTTCCCGAACATCAGGATTTTTGAGGAAAAAGCAAATGGGTGCATACAGGATGTTGACCACGCCGATGATCACCATGAGATTAGGGAAGCCGATAGCTCTTACTATTGCCCCTCCGGCAGATGGACCTACAGCATGAACGCACAAAGAAGTCAATTTGGCTTCCAGAGCTCTTAGGGTGAGCAAACACACATCACATCAGAAGGTCTGAAAATAGATCTAAATTGAATGTGGGTTTTTTTGTAACTAGGTAATGGTTACACGACAACGGTTTAATAAAAATGGAAATGTTTTTCTGTTCATTTTTTGCATACAGGTGTCAGCGTTGCCAAAATTAACCGCACACATCACACAGATCTGCAAAAACAAATAAAAATGCTGTATTATGCATGCCAGGCCAGTAGTTGGAGATGTCACTTTGTAAAGAAAAACAATGACATCACCTTTTACATTTGTAGTTTCAGGTTTCTCAAGTTTTATCAAAAGCTTGGAGTGAGATCACATGCGGTTAGGGGAGGAGCCCCAATGGAGCCCTGCCCCCGCCATCCCCGCCCCCCAATTTTAGCCATTGTTCATAATTAACCAGCACAAATTGAAATTATAACAATCGGTAAATCTCATAAATGACAGAGCAATTCATCACATCAAATATAGCCTACTCTTTAAGTTTAAAAGGACATGATAACAATATTGTTTTCAAAAACTAGCAATTTGAAACCCGTTTTCCAAAATGCATAAAAAGTTTTCAGTTTTTAGTTGAAAACAGCTTCCTGTAGGAATAAATTGCACAAAATATGTCTATTAGAAAAAATATATTCAAGTACATCTGCAATGAGGTGCAATTACCGACAGCAAATCCCATGCAGAGTGCCACATCAGCAATAGCATACACGCTTCCATACACAGAAGCATGTCGGATATCCACTAGGTAAGCCATTATTGCCATCATAGAAGAATCAACCATTCCTACAAGCACAAAAAAAATGTATGTATATTTCCATATGTCATGCAACGTATAAGAGTTATGTATGTTAAAAGCATCGTTCACACAAATTTGTTGTTTTCTTTCTTCTGTGGAACACAAAAGATAAAGAATGTTTTTGCTTATAGTGAAAGTCAATGGGGTTCAAATTGGACCCCACTGACATTCATTTTATGGGCAACAACACAGAGACATTTTTTTAAAAAACTTTATCTACTTTTGCGCACGTATACTCAAACGCGCACCTATAGACTAAACACGTAATATGCATGTGCTAGTCGTCACCGTTTTCACAGATTCACGTTTTTGAAGTTTACACGGAGATGATAACGTTTAAAAAAATGGAACCTTGGAACCTATTTCAAAGTTTGCGTCCTCGAGCCACCAACCACTGTGCAGGTGGAAAGTTCTCTGTTTTCAGTTAAAATGGTATCATGTAAGCGGCCCCTAAATTAATGATTTTTACAACGAAAGTGACGTCACTCTGTAGGCCAAAACGCGGAAGTGAGTTAGCATTTTAGCATTACGGTTCCCTCGCTCTAAAGCCTATAGGATTTTTGAATGGGTTTTTGCTAAATCGCCTGAAAAAAGGTCTCTGGTGAACAGAGCCTCTACATCAGGGGTTCTCAAACATTTTGGTGCCAGGGACCCCTTTCAGGGGAAAAAAAATTCCAAGGACCCCCCTCATATTTATAACAGTTATTGAGCACAAAGTTAATGTGTGAGCGGCAAATGAAATATTTTTGCACAAAATGAATGGTCTCCACCCAGGGTACGCAGGAATTTCTAAATAGCCTACTGAGGTAACGAAAGTGATCTTGCTAGGAATCACTTAGGATCCCTCACTTAGGAATTTTTGATGTTCTTGATCTACACATGTGCATTTTAAGGTGTTTTAAGGCCCCACAATTGGATAACTATAGATTTAGTAGAAGCATGTCAGTCAGTGGCATACATTTTTTTTTTTTTTTGTCAAGATGTCACGAAACACAATCACATATTCCAATCAGGAATGGCCTTAAAAGAGAAATGTTTCAATAATTAGGCCTATTCTGCACACAAATAAAGCCCATAAGCCTATAAATACAATGATAATGGCATTATGGTTAATAGGTGCGTGCCTTGTTAATTTGAGCTACTGTAATTAGCTAAAAAAAAACATACAGTATATGTTAAATATATGAATCCATAATGTTAATCTCATGGGCACAGTATGTTTCTATTGACCTGCTTTTTCCTTTGTTAAAGTTGAGCATGATTAATACTTTGCAAACTGATTGTTTCAGTAGTTTTTTAAAACTTTTATCTAAAACAGCTGTTTAGTTTATGTTAATTAAGGCCTACATCTTATCTCGCACTTTATGACCGTTGACTGAAACGTCGTGCGGGGAACTTTGAGTTCACTCCGACTCAAACATTTTGACATTGACGAGCTATCGTTGTTAGTCTGCTGAAGCACCTCAGACAAGAAGGTCAGTATCATCGCGATGTGCATCCTTGCAACCTCAGTTGTGGGTACGGCCCTGTCACTATGCACTTTTATTTTGATAATGATCAGACTTCTAATGTCAAATCTACAGTAGCAGTGCTAGAACTGACTATTGTGCGCGCACGCGAGACGCCGGCGCGCAATTACATGGGAATTTTTCCTCAGCAGTGGAAACAGGAATACTCTTATTTATGGTCATAGATAAGACAAGAGTGCATCATCCGAAACGGTAAAGTGTCCATTTTTTTATTTGTGTATAGGCTACATTATAAATGACTACAAAATGTCATGCCTTTTAAAATAGAAAAGAACCGGATGCGGGTTCATGCCGTCTCTCTGTCTCCTTTTCTGGCGCACGTCCCGCAAAATCAACAGCAGCGAATAGTCTACTTGACGCAAAGACATAGATTATCTATCTATAGAAAACTTTAAGTGTCTACTTTGTATTGTTTTATGTTAAATGCTTTATATAAGTTACTTAGGAATAAACAGCATGTTTTTAGATGATAAAGAAAACATGACTCATAGCATGGAAAAAAACCTTAGGTTGTAAATTATTTCGCGGACCCCCTGGCTTTAGCTCGCGGACCACCAGGGGTCCGCGGACCCCACTTTGAGAACCACTGCTCTACATATTTTCACGTTTTGATCTATGACATAGAACGTCTCAGGTTACGACTGTAACCTATGTTCCCTGAGAACAGGGAACGAGACAATACGTCGAATGACGCAATGGGGAACGCCTCAGGCGTGACAGGTGTCTGAAATCAAATATCAACTCACAGTAATCAGGTTGACCGACAGCCCGTGCATCATCAGCTTGAATGATGAGCGCGTCAATCTGGATGTATAAGAAGGGCGCCTTGAAACCGTGACAACATCCTATCGTCTGAAGGGACTGTTGCAGGCAGGCCCCGAGGCATGGCAACGAGACGTATTGTCTCGTTCCCTGTTCTCAGGGAACATAGGTTACAGTCGTAACCTGAGACGTTCCCTTTCGAAGGGAACTCAACAATACGTCGAATGACGCAATGGGGAAAGAAATACCCACTCCGCCATGCTGAGGGGAGTGCATGCCGAAAAGGCAGTGACAACTGTCAGAACCAGTAATTCCAAGGAACACTGAAACCACTCACCCTATGTTACATCGGGCTGTCAGTGACAGCACTCCCTACCGGTCATAGCCCAAGCTAATGAACCAAGAAAAACCAGAACGTAATAACGTGGGTAAATCTGGGCCAGCTCAAAGGCTTTAGGACCACAACTTCAAAATAGAAGGGGTCCCTTCTAGGGAGTGTGGCTAGGGGGCCAAAGGGACCCCCAGCCAGTCACTATTCAGGAGAACACTCCTCCTGAAATGCCCCCAGGCTGGCCTGGTGATCTGTACTAAGACACACAGTCTGGCCATAGCCTGTCTGTCCAAGACAGAGCCTCTGGAAATTGCCTAGGAAAGGCATCCAAAAACTGACGGCCCACGAAGCTGGCAGAAACCATCGAGTTTCGGATCACAGAGACGGGATCCCCCGGAGAGTGTGACTCAACCTCAAAACAACGGGAATCGTACACTCAATCCACGAGTTTCCACCTAGTGCTCACCTCTGAGCACTGAGGAAGTAAGAGAGGGATCAAAATCAGGAAGGTCAATGAGACCTAAGACCTGATGACCCCCTGTGTGGGGAGCTCCGATACATGAGGGCTCATGTCAGGAAGGCCGTACATTGTGCGGCCTGAAACCCAACGACCACAGCATGTGGAAGCTCATCCTTCAGGAAAGCCAGAAGCTAGAAACCTGACAAACCCACAATGTGGGGCTACCTCGAAAAAGGTCTAATGAGACCTAAAACCACCAGTTGTGGGAGATAGCTTGAACAAGGGAAGTGCCTGTCGTAATGTATTGCGACAAAGACACATCTAGAGTGGGACCCAAGGTGAAGAACCGGAGTCTGAACCACATAAGAAGGGACCGAAGCAAGCCGCGCGTGACCCTCACCATAATAAATGGATTTTAAAAAGTGCACAAGACATCTCGTCGAGTGACTTACCACAATAATAGGTGAAGTATGGGTTTGTGTACTTCACTCTGAATTCAGGAAGGCCTGTTGAGGCCTGTAACCTGGCGACCACAGTGTGTGGGAGCTCATGGCCAGGAAGGCCTGGTAAGGCCTGTAACCTGGCGACCACAGTATGTGGGAGCTCATAACCTGGCGACCACAGTATGTGGGAGCTCATAATCAGGAAGGCCGAGTGAGGCCTGTAACCTGGCGACCACAGTGTGTGGGAGCTCGTGACCAGGAAGGCCTGGTAAGGCCTGTAACCTGGCGACCACATCCGGTGGGAGCTCATACTCAGGAAGGTCAGTGAGACATAGCCTGGTGTACCTGAAAAACCACACCAAGTGGGAGCTACTTCCAGAAGTTAGCTCTTAAGAACTCTTAAAGTGGGACCCGAGGAAAGACTGGGGTCTGAGCCACATAAGAAGGGACCGAAGCATACCGCGCGTGACCCTCACCATAAGAAATGGATTTTAAAAAATGCACAAGACATCTCGTCGGGTGACTTACCACAATAATAGGTGAAGTATGGGTTTGTGTACTTCACTCTGAATTCAGGAAGGCCTGGTGAGGCCTGTAACCCAGCAACCACAATATGTGGGAGCTCATAACCAGGAAGGCCTGTTGAGGCCTGTAACCTGGCGACCACAGTGTGTGGGAGTTCATGACCAGGAAGGCCTGGTAAGGCCTGTAACCTGGCGACCACATTGGGTGGGAGCTCGTACTCAGGAAGGTCAGTGAGACCCAGCCTGGTGACCACAACCTGTGGGAGCTTACTCCACCAAGTGGAAGCTACTTCTTCCAGAAGTTAGCCAGAGAAGGGCGTCCCTGTAGCCTACTTAAGTGACAGGACGCCTCTTAAAGTGGGACCCAAGGGAAGACCGGGGTCTGAGCCACATAAGAAGGGACCAAAGCATACCGCGCGTGACCCTTACCATACGAAATGGATTTTAGAAAGTACACAAGACATCCTGTCATGTGATTTACCACAATAATAGGTGAAGTATGGGTTCGTGTACTTCACTCTGAATTCAGGAAGGCCGAATTTGAGGCCTGTAACCTGGCAGCCACAACAAGTGGGAACCCATAATCAGGAAGGCCTGACAAGGCCTAACACCCGATAGTCCCAATGCATGGGGAGCTCACATTCAAGAAGGCCGCTGAGGCCTGCAGCCTGACATGTGAAGACTCACCACTACAACTTAGCGACCACGAAAGTGGGGGTTTCACATTCAGGAAGGCCTGGTGAAGCCTGCAACCTGATATGTGACAACTCATAACCAGGAAGGCCAATGAAGCCTGAAGCCAGGTGACCACAGAGTGGAAGCAAAGTGCTCTGGAAAGGTGGTGAGGCTGTAGTCTGGCTACCACAGCATGTGGGAGCCCACATTCAGGAAGGTTGGGTGAGGCCTGTAAACTGACTACCACAGTATGTGGGAACTCATAACCAGGAAGGCCCCTTTGAAGCCTGTAACCTAGCGACCACAATGTGTGGGAGCTCATAACCAGGAAGGCCTGGTGAGGCCTGTAACCTGGCAACCACAGTATGTGGGAGCTCATAACCAGGAAGGCCTGGTGAGGCCTGTAACCTAGCGACCACAATGTGTGGGAGCTCATAACCAGGAAGGCCTGGTGAGGCCTTTAACCTGGCGACCACAGTATGTGAGAGCTCGTATCCTGGTGACCACAGTATGTGGGAGCTCATAACCAGGAAGGCCTGGTGAAGCCTGTAACCCAGCGACCACAGCATGTGGGAGCTCATAACCAGGAAGGCCTGGTGCGGCCTGTAACCTGGCGACCACAATAAGTGGGAGCTCATAACCAGGAAGGCCTGGTGAGGCCTGTAACCTGGCAACCACAGTATGTGGGAGCTATAACCAAGAAGGCCCCTTTGAGGCCTGTAACGTAGCGACTACAATGTGTGGGAGCTCATAACCAGGAAGGCCTAGTGAGGCCTGTAACCTGGCAACCACAGTATGTGGGAGCTCATAACCAAGAAGGCCTGGTGAGGCCTGTAACCTGGCGACCACAGTATGTGGGAGCTCATAACCAGGAAGGCCTGGTGAGGCCTGTAACCTGGCGACCACAGTATGTGGGAGCTCATAACCAGGAAGGCCTGGTGAGGCCTGTCACCTGGCGACCACAGTATATGGGAGCTCATAACCAGGAAGGCCTCGTGAGGCCTGTAACCCAGCGACCACAGCATGTGGGAGCTCATAACCAGGAAGGCCTGGTGAGGCCTGTAACCTAGCGACCACAATGTGTGGGAGCTCATAACCAGGAAGGCCTGGTGAGGCCTTTAACCTGGCGACCACAGTATGTGAGAGCTCGTATCCTGGTGACCACAGTATGTGGGAGCTCATAACCAGGAAGGCCTGGTGAAGCCTGTAACCCAGCGACCACAGCATGTGGGAGCTCATAACCAGGAAGGCCTGGTGCGGCCTGTAACCTGGCGACCACAATAAGTGGGAGCTTATAACCAGGAAGGCCTGGTGAGGCCTGTAACCCGGCAACCACAGTATGTGGGAGCTATAACCAAGAAGGCCCCTTTGAGGCCTGTAACGTAGCGACTACAATGTGTGGAAGCTCATAACCAGGAAGGCCTAGTGAGGCCTGTAACCTGGCAACCACAGTATGTGGGAGCTCATAACCAAGAAGGCCTGGTGAGGCCTGTAACCTGGCGACCACAGTATGTGGGAGCTCATAACCAGGAAGGCCTGGTGAGGCCTGTAACCTGGCGACCACAGTATGTGGGAGCTCATAACCAGGAAGGCCTGGTGAGGCCTGTAACCTGGCGACCACAGTATATGGGAGCTCATAACCAGGAAGGCCTCGTGAGGCCTGTAACCCAGCGACCACAGCATGTGGGAGCTCATAACCAGGAAGGCCTGGTGAGGCCTGTAACCTGGCGACCACAATCAGTGGGAGCTCATAACCAGGAAGGCCTGGTGAGGCCTGTAACCCGGCAACCACAGAATGTGGGAGCTCCCACAGATGTCTCTCCGTGGCCACCATAGCACCGACGGAACAGCAGATTGCTTGGTGGCCCGGAGTCCCGCAGCAGATCAGTCTGGTAGGCCTGAGGACCACAAGGGCGTGCCGAACCGCACCTGCCTGACCTGCTGCCGTGTACGCTCTGTCATTCAAGCATGAAGATGTCTTGAGCAGCTTGGATGACAGGGTCAGAGCTCTTAGTGAAGAGGACCAACCAGAGACGAGATAGTTAGCCAACGTCTCGTCCACTGGCGCCATCGACACATATCCGTGCTCCACGGCTCCCTCCACAGCAGCGAAACTAGCCCGCTGATGCAGATAGAGACGTGAGGAGAACGGATTCTTCCATATGCTCTCGATCCCAGCGTGTAGATCAGAAAGGAATGGAAGGCTCATCCGGGCTGGTGGCTTATGGGTGGGGAGGAACCAGCCATCCAAAATACCATGAGCGGGTTCCTCCCAGACACGCCTCCACTGCAACTGCAATCTGTCTGTGGCGCGCCCCATAATGTCAACCAGCTCAGCGTACACTGGGCAGGAGGGCTGAAATGGTTCGGTCTCAACCAAACTGACATCCTTTTCTATATATATATATATATATACTGTATATATATATATATATATATATATATTACAGCCAACTCCTGCCCTGCCCGAAGAGAACAGTTACAGATTCACCAAAGAGAGAGAGCGCTCATTTTCTCTCTTCTTAGATGTTCAACATTAATCTGTAACTCACCCTCGTCAGCTGGTAGATCATCTGCGAGGTTAACGCCCCTCTCCCGATAATCTGCCAGCTCCATCTGAAAGCTCCACGAGCTCAACCGCCACTGAGCCTCAGCCTGAGCGGGAACCGGAACCGCGGGGTTCAGATGCCGCGCCCACTTCCCTCGAGAAGTGGGTCAGACGAGAGCAGAGAGTTCTGAAAGGAAAACTCTCAGTTCGCGCAAAAAACTCCCTCGAGAGCTTCCCGCGCATGCTCTTCTCTCAGGCAGAACACGCACAGATCGTGTGAATCCTCCGGTGTCAAATATCTGGACACAAGTCGGCACACTCGCGCAAAGTGTTTCTCCACGTCTCTGCGCGCTTAATCGTTGATACTATCACACAGACAAACAGTCCCTGAAGACGAAAAGATGTTGTCACGGTTTCAAGGCGCCCTTCTTATACATCCAGATTGACGCGCTCATCATTCAAGCTGATGATGCACGGGCTGTCGCCGGTCAACCTGATTACTGTGAGTTGATATTTGATTTCAGACACCTGTCACGCCTGAGGCGTTCCCCATTGCGTCATTCGACGTATTGTTGAGTTCCCTTCGAAAGGGAACACACATTTATAACCTGCTTGTGGTTTTTTAAACTTTATTGTGTCTGATTGTGTTTTGTAAAATCTTTATATAGGCTTCAAAATTTATACATTTTGGATTAACTTGTAAAGATTATCTTGCTAGACAAAACGTGTAACGGTCATAACCCTTTGTTAAACACAGATCTTATTTTTTGCGATTTTCCAAAAGTCTATGGGGAAAATGCATTGCTTTTCGACCGAGGGAACCCATGCGCCGCAAGCTTCCGGGTTGGCCTACAAAGTGACGTCATCACTTCGGCACTCTATTGTTAAAAGCGTTACATAAAAGGTGACTTGACTTGGATTGACTTTTGTGCCCCAGAAGAAAGTAAATTGTGACAGAATTTGCATTGTTTGGAAAACACTGAATGAGAAATAATTAAATAATATTCACCAATAGCAAATCCCAACCCTCCATTGGGACCAATAAGACCATAGATGTTTTTGGCAAAGGGAACCTACAACAAATTCATATAATGTTACTGTAACGTGTATGTTGTGTTTTGGTTCAGTTTTTTCAGTCAGTGCAATGTTTTGCCTCAGTTCTAAATATTGTGAAATATTATTACAATTACTACTATTTTCTATTTAAATATAATGTATTCCTGTGTGTTATTGTCACATAGCAGGTTGGAACGTCGAAGGAAGCAGGATCCAAATGCTGCAGCAGTAGTAGTACTTTTATTAAATAAACCAAAGACTAGACATTGTCACGGTGTGGGTGCAGGCAGAAGAACGGGCAGATTCCAAAAAGCTCCACTACAAAGGTTTACTCACAAATAATTCAGATACAGGCAGGCAGAACACAGATTAACATTCACATTGACCGACAAAGACTGAATGAACACAGGCAACCTAAATACAGACAGGAATCAAACATAACAATGGGAAGACAGGTGATACTGATGAACAAGACGAGGAACAGGTGGCTGATGAGGGAGTGAGTTCAGGAGTGGAGACAAGAGGATCCTGGGAAGTGTAGTGCTGATGACAAGACAGACTGGTGCAGACGACGGACTGTGACGTCACTCCCCCCTCCCGGTAGGCGTGACTTCACGCCGTAACATCAATGGGGAGGGGGGGGGGCGCCCTGGAGGCTGTGGTCTGGAGGAGGAAGTCTCCAGGGCGGAGCAGGATGAGGGTGTGGCCAGGGCGGAGCAGGACATGGTGGAGCAGGCTACCAGCGGTGAGGACAGTTCAGGCTCGGGAGGGCTGGACGGAACCAGCGGTGAGGACAGTTCAGGCTCGGGAGGGCTGGACGGAACCAGCGGTGAGGACAGTTCAGGCTCGGGAGGGCTGGACGGAACCAGCGGTGAGGAGAGTTCAGGCTCGGGAGGGCTGGACGGAACCAGCGATGAGGAGAGCTCGGGCTCGGCGGGGATGGACGGAACCAGTGGAGAGAAGGGCTCGGGCGTTGGAGTGGGGCTGGTGACGACGTCCACGGTGAAAGAGGATCCACAAGACACCAGCACCCACTCCACACGGGCGGCGAAATCCTCGTCAGGACCGTTCCCTGGGAGGCGTGCCCGGGACCGCTCGCTGAGGCTGGCGATGTAGAATGCACACAGCGAGCAGTCAGAATAGTGGGTGAGGCACGCCAACTCCAGAAAATCCCTGGTGTAGGATTCCAGGGAACGGTTTTCCTGTTCTAGGCAGAGGAGGGCTACGGCGGGAATGTCCATCTTTCGTTTTGGGTCGGTCAATCTGTCACGATGTGGGTGCAGGCAGAAGAACAGGCAGATTCCAAAAAGCTCCACTACAAAGGTTTACTCACAAATAATTCAGATACAGGCAGTGAGAACACAGAGTAACATTGACCAACAAAGACTGAATGAACACAGGCAACCTAAATACAGACAGGAATCAAACATAACGATGTGAAGACAGGTGATACTGATGAACAAGACGAGGAACAGGTGGCTGATGAGGGAGTGAGTTCAGGAGTGGAGACAAGAGGATCCTGGGAAGTGTAGTGCTGATGACAAGACAGACTGGTGCAGACGACGGACTGTGACAGACATACTCAAAAACTCAAACAAGGAGCGGGAAAACAGGGAACAGGACTGAACCAAATGCACAAAGAGGGAACACAGATAGACATCATTACAGTTATGTTTTACTATTAAGAAGAATGACAAGGACTACAATTTCACTGCAGAGGCTTTACTGCTGCGTGCTTCCACTCTCTCGTTACACACATGCTGCTCCAACCACACCCACGGAGAAACTACCATAATGCATGATATATAGATTTGCATGAACAATATATTCAAACGCACATACCTATTTTGAAAATATACAAACATTTTCAATTTTCCGTGAAAATTTAGGCACATTTTGGCCGTGAAAATTTAGGCAAAGCTAAATTTTCACTCCAGTAGCATTACTCCAGTCTTCAGTGTCACAAGATCCTTCAGAAATTATTATATAAAGCTAATTTGGTGCATTTTTTTATCATAATATTTTTATAATGTTTTTATGGCAACCAAGATACATTTCAGTATTTTTCTATGAATAGAACATTCAAGAACAGGATTTATTTATTTACAGTAAAATAGAAATCTTTTGTAACATCTTAAATGGTTTTACTGTCAAGTTTGATTAATTTAATGAATCCTTACATTTCCTTAAATGTCCTGACTTGTTGTTCCATTCATAGTTCAAGCATGCATGGGCCTTGTTGTTCTTAAAGTGTAATGCAACATGATTTGTGATACTCACACAGAGCAGACTGATGCCAACTATAAGCATGCCAATCATGGAGCACAACCACCTAAATCAAAGAGACACATTTCAAAATTTTGCAAATATTTCCTCTGTAGATAACCCATCCCCCCCCAACAAAATTACTTTTAGCTATTACCTTCCCATTTTATTGGCCAGTATACCAAATACATTGGTTCCAATGAGGTAAAACACACTGGCTGGTAGGAAAGCCATACCTGCAATTTCAGTGGCTACAATTAATTCAGTCAACAGACAGAGAGACATAACAAGAATATTTAGCAAATTCATCAGAGCCATCAGAAACCTCTTACAGGCTGGGTTCTTTTAACTCTTACCAGTTGATTCAGTTGATTAAACTACACAGAAACCACAGATCTTCTCAGAAACCAACATGTTTCACTTATTTCTCACTAAGGAAGTTCCAAATGATATAATGGTATAATGGTAAATTACTTTAAATTTGTTAGAGAGGAAACTAACAGGAATCAAATAAAAATATCTAAATAAGCAGGAACTGAAGTTGTTTCAAAAACATTTTAATGACTTGGAATAATAGAGTTTCTTACCAAGCTGCCATTTTGGCGAGCACATTGTTTGCATCATCCAGATGGGAAGAGTGGGCTCTAAAATAGCCACCCCCATGTTTGCAAAGCACAAAGATCCTGTAATTATATACAGGAACCATAATCTTACTCATCGTTCACTCAACATAGCTCTTCATCCGCTTCATTTACAAATCGTTTTAGCTGCTCACATCAAAACATACTGCCATGATTTTATGGAGGCACACATGTAATTACAGAAAAAGATAGTACACCTCCACAACAACTTTTTAAACTGGTTTGACTGTGGGCAGTATTTGAGGAAGTATTTGATTTGGTTTTATTTACACACACACCTGCACTAATGAGTATGTAGGGATCCTTCAGCAGGGTAAGTAAGGGTGTTCCTTCCACACTCTGAACAGAAGACATAAAAATCATCCCAACTTTTCATAGTAACAGTACATTTCTCATCAATCAACTTTCATAACTCTCATTTTAATAAATGAATGCTACTCACCCCTGGAGATATTTTTGAGGGCTGAAGGATGCAGAGCTGGAGGGCTGGGTATTGAAAACAATTCGATAAATCAACTTAATTTAATGTAACAGGCCAAAGGAGCATATTCATTATTAGTTTTACTAATGCCTTACCTCCATCAAACAGAGCCAGAAAGGCAAGGATGAGGAAGGGAGAACTTTTACCAACAAACTCGTACATAACACTGCCAAATGGCGCTCCAACTGAAAAGAGTACATTTCGCATTGTCAAAAATTGTCATTTGAGGCATGAATACTGTCACCTTCATATAGTTGCATTATAATTGCTGGTCATTTTCAATTGTTGTAATTTTGGTGCATTACATGATGTTACTTTGTATTGTTACATTGTATCATATAATGGTGTCCTGCATTTGGCATCAGTATATAAGAACTGAACTGAGCTGGACATCACTGTTCCCATTCAGGGAACTTCGAGCTGCGTGTAAACGCCGTGGGAACGCCTCTGCGTGATGAGTCATGAAGCACGTATGAAATCTGTCCAATGGCGAGACGGAACCTCATAGGCGGGGTGACGTATCGACCAGGAAACTATAAAGCATCCCCGAAACACAAGCGCAACAGCTTCTGAGTCTTCACAAGCGCTCTGTGTATGAATTTTGTCTGTCTGTCTAATATTGTATATATATATATATATATTGATATGGCGAGCAAACAACAGCAGAATTTCAGAAAGTGTGTTCGTCCCTGCCCTCGCTTCATCACGGGTGGGGATACACACGATCTGTGTGTTGTTTGTTTGGGAGTGCAGCATGCTCAGTCGGCTCTCGAGGGGGCCGGCTGTGAGCACTGTGAGTGTCTGCCCATGAAGACACTTCGCTCCCGCCGGAAACTCTTCGAGGAGAGTGGTTCGGTGCGCGCTCCCCGCGGCTCGGGTCCCGCTGCTGCCGAGGCACAGCGAAGGCTTGCGTCGTGGGGATCGCAGATGGATCTATCAGCGGGGATTGAGACGGGCCCCGCCCTTTCTCTGCCCTTACCTGGCAGATCCAGTGCCTCAGATCTCGCTGCGGGGGTCCGCGTTGTGGTTTCTCCTGCCCGGGCTGAGGCGCCATCACTTCAATTATCCAGTTCTGAGGAGCTGGATATTGAAAGTGTGGAGGCAGAGTCTATGGACTCAGTGGAGATCGGGGACTCGCCATCCCAGTCTCCCGCGAATGTAGAGCTGATGGAGGTTTTGACTCGGGCTGTGGAATAATTAAGCATTGAATGGCCAGTTGAGAGATTTTTAAAATCACACTCACTACCTCCACGCCGGTGTTTGCCCTTCTTTCCCGATCTACACACCGAGGTGTGTAGATCGTGGAACAAACCAGTGTCAGCTAGAATTTTGACACACCAGACCTCTATGTATGCTAATATTGCTGGGTCTAGGAGACACGGTTATGGGGCGATGCCGAGGATGGAGGAAGTTTTGGCTAGCCATCTTTCTCCTGAGACGGCATCGTCTTTTAAAACACCGGCGTTGCCAAAAAAAAAAAAAAAAACCAAGCCACTCAGAAATACTTCGGTTTTGGTGGGCAGAGCTTATTCAGCGTTAATGAGCTGCGTCAGGCAGCAGATATTTCTCTCCGTGCCACCAAGGAGACGGCCAGATCAGTCGGCCGCTCTATGGCAGCCCTGGTGGCCACGGAGAGGCATCTGTGGCTAAATCTGGCTAATATGAAGGAGAAAGTTAAAGCTTTTCTCCTGGATGCGCCACTGTCGACCGAAGGTCTTTTTGGTGGTTCTGTGGAAGCTCCTCCCCAGCAAAACTGGGCTGAGACGCGGCGTTCTCAGGCGAGGTCTTCCCGGGATAGAACCGATCTGAGGACGGTTACTGTCGCCAGGAAGGTTTCGTCGAAGAAGTCCTGACGCCACTGGTGTCAGGCTACTGAGGGTGGTCCCCACCGTGAGACAGAGGTGTTCGCCGCTGAATCCGGCGCCCGCTCTCTCTCGGTGCCCTCAGGGGTTCGTTCTGCCAACCCTGCCTGTAATGGGGGGTGCAGACGGTCCCAGCGAGCGATTTCCTGAGGGACGCTCGTTTGCTTCGAGGAGCGATACAGAACGGTCGTTAAACCCTGCCTGTGCGCGGTCACAGGGCGCTGTTTCTGTTTTAAAAACTACTCCAGAGGCCAGTCTCGAGAGACTGGTACCCTTAGTAGAATTTCTGGTAGAATGGGGAAGTCTTCCAAATATATCTCGTTGGGTCCTGCAGACTATCGAACGCGGGTACGCGATCCAGTTCAGGTCGCGTCCACCTCGTTTTCGGGGGGTTTTGCCCACAGTGGTGACCCCCGAGCAGGCTCTGGTTATGGAACAAGAAGTGAAAGCTCTGCTACTGAAGGGGGCGATAGAACGAGTTCCTTCTCCCGACAGAGAGCTGGGGTATTACAGCCGGTACTTCATTGTTCCAAAGAAGGATGGGGGGCTGCGTCCGATTTTAGACCTGCGCCTCTTAAATCGGTCAGTAGGGAAGCTCAAAATGCTGACTCTCAACAGATCGTGTCACAGATCAGGTCCGAGGACTGGTTTGTCACGATAGACCTAAAAGACGCGTACTTCCATATCTCCATCCTTCCGCAACATCGGAAGTTCCTGAGGTTCGCTTTTGGGGGCGAAGCGTACCAATATCGGTTCCTTCCATTCGGCCTAGCGTTATCTCCTCGAACCTTCACGAAATGCATGGACGCGGCCTTGGCCCCGCTGCGTCTCCAGGGCATTCGCATTTTAAATTACATCGACGATTGGTTGATTCTGGCTCAATCGGAGCATCAGGCGATTCGGCATCGAGATGCCGTCCTCGCCCACATCAGAAGGTTGGGGTTGAGACTCATCGCCAAGAAGAGTGTGCTTTCGCCAGTTCAGCGGACCACTTTTCTAGGCGTGGTATGGGATTCGACGACAATGCAGGCACGTCTGTCGCCGGCTTGTATAGCCTCGATTATCTCGACTGTCAAGCAAGTGAAGCTAGGCCAGTCACTCACTGTAAAGGAATTCCAGAGAATTCTGGGTCTGATGGCAGCAGCATCCAACGTGTTACCGTGCGGCCTGCTGTACATGAGACCACTACAGTGGGGGCTCAGGACCAAGGGGTTCTCCCCGAGGGGAAAGCCGCTCCGCAAGATCAAGGTCACGCGACGTGGTCTCCGTGCCCTGGCTATGTGGAAAGAACCTTGGTTCCTGTCCCTGGGACCTGCGCTGGGAGCCCCGTGTCGCCGGGTAACGGTGACGACGGATGCCTCTCTCACGGGCTGGGGAGCGATCATGGGTGGTCGCTCGGCCCGCGGGCTGTGGCAAGACCATCATCTCCGATGGCATATAAATTGTCTAGAGATGATGGGGGTGTTTCAGGCTCTGAAACACTTTCTCCCAGACCTCAGAGATCATCATGTTCTTGTCCGGTCAGACAACATGTCTGTGGTCTCTTACATAAACCACCAGGGGGGTCTGCAGGGACCCGTTCTGCTGAACCTGCCTGTGAGGGTGGGCGCAGACGGTCCTAGCGAGTGGTTTCCCGAGGGAAGCTCGTTTGCTCCGAGGAGCGATACAGAACAGTCGTTAACCCTGCCTGTGCGCGGTCACAGGGCACTGTTTCTGTCTCTATAATTACTCCAGAGGCCAGTCTCGAGAGACTGGTACCCTTAGTGGAATTTCTGGCAGAATGGGAAAGTCTTCCAAATATATCTCGATGGGTCCTGCAGACTATCGAACGCGGGTACGCGATCCAGTTCAGGTCACGTCCGCCTCGTTTTCGGGGGATTTTGCCTACAGTGGTATCCCCCAGCAGGCTCTGGTCATGGAACAAGAGGTGAAAGCTCTGTTACTGAAGGGGGCGATAGAACGAGTTCTTCCCCCGACAGAGAGTTGGGGTATTACAGCCGTTACTTCATTGTTCCAAAGAAGCTAACGATATACGCCTCCCTCACGGGCTGGGGGCGATCATGAGTGGTCGCTCGGCCCGGGGTCTGTGGACTTTCTCCCAGACCTGAGGGGTCACCATGTTCTTGTCCGGTCAGACAGCACATCGGTGGTCTTTTTATAGACCATCAAGGGGGTCTGCGCTCATGTCCATTATTCAGGCTAGCGCCAGATCCTTCTGTGGGCCCAGGGGAAGCTTTTTTCTTTGGCGATTATATATCCCAGGATATTTAAATCGGGGAGCAGACATCCTGTCGAGGCAGGGGCCGAGGCCCGGGGAGTGGAGACTCCACCCCGAGGTGGTGGAGCTCCTATGGAGTCATTTCGGTCATACCGAGGTAGGCCTATTTGAATCCAGGGACTGAGACACTGCATGCTGTGGTTTCTCTGTATCCACCAGCCCCTCTGGGGTTGGATGCGATGGTACAGGAGTGGCCGAGGTCACCCCTGTACGCATTTCCCCCGATTGCTCTGCTCCCAGGAGTTCTGGAGAGGGTTCACCGAGACGGGGTCTTTCTACTGTTAGTAGCCCTGCGTTGGCCGGCCCGAGTATGGATGCGGGTCGATACTTCACCCCCGCCCAGATCTATGGAGGTTGTGGCTTGGCCTCTGAGGGGGCCCAGCTCATAGAATCGGGTCTCTCGACTGAGGTCGTGGAGACCATCCTCCAATCCAGAGCTCCGTCCACGAGGAGATTATATGCCTTGAGGTGGAAATGTTTCACCTCTTGGTGTGGAGAACACCAGTTGGACCCAGTTAACTGCCCGGTGTGGCGGTGCTGGAATTCCTTCAGGAGCATTTCTCCACAGGGTTATCCCACTCCACACTAAAGGTGTATGTGGTGGCCTATCTGCTTACCACGTCCCTTTGAGTGGAGCTTTTCACGGGAGATACCCATTGGTAATTCTTTTTCTTCGTGGTATTGTGAGGTCAGACCAAGAGAAACTAATCTGCTCTGCCCCGTGAGGGCTCTAGATGCTTATGTCCACAGAGCTGCCCTGTGGAGAAAGCCTGAACAGTTATCTGTTTGTTTTGGACCTCCGAAGAAAGGTTGTCCCGCATCTGAGCAGAGGTTGATTAAGTGAGTGGTCGAGGCCATCTCACTTGCATATGAGTCCGCCGGTCAGCCTTCTCCTTTGGCTGTCTGGGCTCACTCAACCAGGGGTATGGTAGCTCCGCTCCAGGGGCGCAGGTGCTTTCGTCTAAATATGTGCCTGATTTCATACAACGGACACCTGCTCGCATGGCGGCGTTGGTATTAGCGTTCCCACGGCGTTTACACGCAGCTCGAAGTTCCCTGAATGGGAACGTCTCTGGTTACGTATGTAACCTTAGTTCCCTGAAGGGAACGAGACGCTGCGTGTCCATGCCATACTCCCAGCATGCCCGTGAGCGCTTGCTTCAGTCCTATCAGAAGCTGTTGCGCTTGTGTTTCGGGGATGCTTTATAGTTTCCTGGTCGATACGTCACCCCGCCTATGACGTTCCGTCTCGCCATTGGACAGATTTCATACGTGCTTCATGACTCATCACGCAGAGGCGTTCCCACGGCGTTTACACGCAGCGTCTCGTTCCCTTCAGGGAACTAAGGTTACATACGTAACCAGAGACGTTTTCTCTAGAGCGAGTATAGAGAGATGAACTAAATCAATAATTTTTTACAACAGAAATGAACCATCACTTCAAATGAACCAACTTACTTAAGCTGAACTATTACACTATTTTCTTCTAGATCAGCTGTACAGCCGAAACAAATTTTGTTGCATTATTTTCCTGTTAATCACTGTAAAGCTCCTTTAAAACAATCTGTATTGTAAATAGCGCTATATAAATAAAGGTAACTGTAAAACACAAAATAGAAAAAAATTACAGTACTACATTAACTTACTGAGCACTCCCATGGCAAGTCCTCCCAGTGCAAATCCCATGGCAATTCCTCTTTCATTGTCATCTGTGTAAACACTTGCTAACATTCCCAGACCTACGGATTTAGGATATTTATTAGCATTTCTATCATAAATACAGTGGATATAAAAAAATCTACACACCTCTTTTTTTAAAAAAAAATGTTTTTTGTGATGTAAAAAAATGAAACCAAAATGAATCACTTTTGTACCTTTAATGTTACAATTATAACCAATGTAAAGCCACTGAAAACCAAAGTGACACACTACTGCACAAGTGTGCACACCTTTTTATAATTGGGTATGTGGCTGTGTTCTGAATTAACTCATCATCAGGCTTATGTTAAATAGTGACTTTGATAAATTCCAAATAAACCTCAGCTCTTCTTGTAAAAGAAAATCTGACATCTTCTTGGCTACATGCTACAAGAGCCATAGCATGGGCCACAAAGAGATTATGAAGCATTATTGGGGTCATAATGATTCATTTAATTTAATAATCATAATGAATAGCTTGGGTGAGCGAAAAAAATTCCAAGGCATCAGATACACCATGTAGCACAGTGAAGACAGTCTTAAACAAGTGGAGAAATTGTGGCACAACAGTGAACAGTATCAAGAATAAAGCATCTATCCCAATTGATTGAAAGACAAAAAGAGAAAACTGGTCAGGGAGGCTGTCAAGAGGCCTACAGCAACATTAAATGAGTTGCAGCTCTTTCTGGCAAGTTCCCTACATATGAAAAATATCTCACGTATATTCTCCATCGGGTGGCAAGCCTTTTCTGACTAAAAAAATCAGCCAAGCCCGGCAAACTTTGCAAAAACCATTTAGAAAATGTGTTCTGGTCTGAGTGCCAAAAATTGTTTCTTAGCTGTTCTGGACAAAATTGTTAAAGGGAACCCCGACTAGTGAGGCATGTTGGCCTTTATAAGATTAACGTGGGCGTCAGATATAAAAAGGTGATACAAAAACACTCCAAATCTTTTTGATTTTATGGTAACACTTTACAATAAGGTCCGTTAGTTAACATTAGTTAACTACATTAGTTAATATGAACTGCACATATACAGCATTTATTAATCTTTGTTAATGTTAATTTCAACATTTACTAATATTTTATTTAAATCTTGTTAACATTAGTTAATGCACCGTGAACTAACATGAACAAACAATGAACAGCTGTATTTTTATTAACTAACGTTAACAAAGATGAACAAATACAGAAACAAATGTATTGCTCATGGTTAGTTCATGTTAGTTAATACATTAACTAATGTTAGCTAATGAACCTTATTGTAAAGTGTTACCGATTTTATAAAAAAAAAGTCAAAAATCCATTCACTCGTAGGCCGCCATAGTTATTTACGTTCTCTTACGAGAGGTTCTCTCGTATTGCGTAAGCTAGCTTACGCTACGGGAAAGATTCATCTTTTCTGAGAAGTTGAAGCCAAAAAATTATCCTTTAATTTTGTATCCATTGTCAACGCAGTTCCCTGCAGCAGACCATGAGCGGGCTAGCTAGCAGCTCATAGGTTCGCTCAGGGAGAACTGCTACAGCCTATGTGGAAACTCGGATGAACACGTGGCCAATGAGAAACAGACACGCTCTCATTGCGTCAAAGCCCGCCAAACGGCGTGGCCCGAGTCTATAAATAGGCGAGTTTCCCGCTGTTTTCCGATTTTCATCTATTCAGCGAGGCTATACGCACCTGCTGATCTCCGAGAGGAAGCCGCGTCACCGTGGAGAAGGCATCTCTTAGCGAGCGTGGACAGAGTCTGAGGAAGCCGGCCGTCTTCGCCACCTTCAGCCATCCTGTGAGCTAACGCCATCCGGCGACGTATCCTTACATTTGTATTTTGCTTGTGTAACTTCACAAAAGAGCAGCGAGCGTCTTTTTAAAGATGCCTCGCACACATCCCCTCTCAGCGCCGGTGTCCCGCGCTGTATGAGGGACGAGCCGCTTACCGCGGCTAGCTTTCTTTACTTTACAAGAGAGCTAGCCCGCCCCCCGCGGCCTCTTATCTGCTCGCGCTTATCAGCTTGTGTCTTTATGCTGTGCTCAGTGGTAAAACACAAAGTTTTCGCGCCAGAGACCCGTGTTCGATTCCGGCTCTCGCAGATAATGTTATGCAGCTCTGAGCTCGCGGCCAACTTTCTTACACTACAGAAAGGGGCCGCGCTCTCCCGCGCAAATGCGTCAGCGGCGACATGAGAAACGAGTGTGTTTTTAGCCCGCCGAGGCCGGTTAGCACCCATCTCTCTAACGTTTCTCTTTCCTCGTTCGAGCGGCCGTAGACGCCCCCCGTGCATAACTTCACCGAAAATGGGTTTATGGTGTGTTCGTTCTGCCGAGGCTGGACCTGTTCGCCACTATCACGCCCTCTTATCTGCTCGCGCTAGTCAGCTTGTGTCTTTACTGCTGTGGCTCAGTGGTAAAACACACAGCTTTTCGCGCCAGAGACCCGTGTTCGATTGCGGCTCTCGCAGATAACTTTTTGCAGCTCTGAGCTCGCGGCCACGCTCCCGCGCACATGCGTCAGCAGCGACATGAGAAACGAGTGTGTTTTTAACCCGCCGAAGCCGGCTAGCACCCATCTCTAACGTTTCTCTTTCCTCGTTCGAGCGGCCGAAAATGTCTATATTGCAGCAACGAGCCTGTCATAACATGAACGCCTGCAATAACGCCAACAGATTTAGATTGACGCTATTTCTGTTCAAGTGTAATAGGTGCCCACACCCATGTGCTCACCCATATTAAAACACAGCATTCCCGTGTCTAACAGAGCCCACTCTCTTGTGTTATCTGTAACAGATGTGCCCACAACTGTGCTCACATCTTTCTGCCCGGTCTATTACACGGCCAGGTCGCGTGCATCCCAGCCTCTTCAGTCTCGTGCCCGCTTGCAGCGCTCACGTTTCTACATGCACGCGGTCACGCGCGCGTCACAAGTGCAGCCCTTCAGGCTATATATAGCCTTCTGCCGCCTACAGCGCTCAAGTTTACAACACGCACTTGCGCGCGTCACTTGTGCAGCCTATCAATCAAAATGCATTTGATAGATGCAAATGCACCTGCTAAAATGCAAAATGCATTTTTTGCATTACAAATGCAAAATGCACCTGCTAAAATGCAATCAGGCATAAGTGCATAATGTCTGTAAAGTGCAAAAGGTCTGAGATAAGTGTAGTATATGTGCCCACAGCTCAGTGTTCACTCCTACACACAAACACCACACCCGTGCCCGCGACCACGCTCGCTCATCACACCGTGACTCGCTCCCCATTCACGTTATCGGGAAGTCACTCACTAAACAGCCATTGGCTGTCCGCGAGCCGTCACACACAAGCACTGTAAGCGCGCTCACACACTTGTTCAGCCCGCTATGTGTATACAAATACAGTACATGTGTATGTATACACATGCCTTTTGTGTTGAATATGTGCCCACAATCCTGTGTTCGCCCATACACAAAAGCACCACACTCCCTGTGCTTCTGTCAGAGCCCACTCTCATAAAGACACTCTCGAGTGTCAGAGTTCATAAGCGCGCCAACGAGCCGTGCACGCGTCCCTCTGCATAAAGCCTCTTGTGTAGAAAAATACACAAAAGCACCACATGTCCCGTGTCTCTCTCAGAGCCCACTCCCATAGAGCGGACACAGCCCGCTCAAGTGTCAGAGTGCATAAGCACAATAGAATACGGCTATCTGTTACAGTTCCGTTGCCGCCCTCCACGCTTTCGGCTTGAAACTACAGTGAGTTCAGATGCAGCAAACACGCTTCGCTCAGAGTTAGAGAAGCTTTTGTGCCAAAAGGCTATAGAGAGAGTTCCGCCTTCTATGAGCGAGTCGGGGTTTTACGGCCGTTATTTTCTTGTCCCCAAGAAAGACGGCGGCCTCAGACCGATCCTAGATCAATACACAGTCCTCCCATTCGGCCTATCTTTAGCACCCCGTATGTTCACGAAGTGCATGGATACGATGCTCGATCCCCTGCGGAGTCAGGGGCTGCGAATTTTGAATAATTTGGACGACTGGCTGATTTTGGCACAATCACAGACAGAGCTACTGTCTCATCGTACAGTTCTCCTCGACCATCTGAACACCTTGGGTCTCTCTGTCAACTCGACGACCCAGACAGACTGACCAGGAACCTCATCCTTCCGGGAGAATGGTCCCTGCACGTTCAAACAGTCCAGTAACTGTGGCAAATATTCATCAGAGCAGAGGTGGATCTCTTCGCGTCAGAGGAGAACGCTCACTGCCCTATATTTTTCTCAAAGAGCGAGGACGCGCTAGCCCAGGAGTGGCCTAGCCGCCCGCTTTAGCATTCCCTGCGGTCTCCCTGTTACCACAGGTTTTACAGAGGATCAGGGAAACACGCCACTCGGTGCTCCTCATAGCCCGGCGTTGGGAGAGTCAGACTTGGTTCCCGGAGCTCACTAAGCTGTCGCAGACAGCCCCGTGGCCCATTCCAGTCAGAGCAGATCTCCTCTCTCAAGCTCGCGGCACGATCTGGCATCCCCACCCTCAGCGCTGGGCGCTTCATGCAGGGGTGATCAACAACTATCCGTTGCTTTGCCAGAGGGAGTGTTAAACATGATCATGAACGCCAGAGCGGCTTCTAGGAAGCTTTGTGTGTCAAAATGGTCTGTGTTCTCAAAATGGTGCACCGACAAAAACCTAGACCCTCAGTGGTGCGACGTGTCGTCTTTGTTTGTCTTCCTTCAGGAGATGCTGGATAAGGGCAGGTCCCCATCCACTCTCAAGGTATACGCGGCAGCTGTCGCGGCGTTCGCTGAACCCCGACACGCTCAGTCTCTGGGCAAAGACGAGCTAGTCATCCGCTTCCTCAGGGGAGCTAGAAGGATGAACCCCTGCGCACCCCTTCGGTTCCCAATTGGGATCTTTCAATAGTTCTCGAAGCTATGAAAGCCCCCCCCATTCGGACCGTTATCTTTGGTCCTAAAATACCTCTCGTTAAAAAAAACAACAAAAAAAAACGTTTTTTCTGACTGCCCCATCATCAGTAAAACGTGTGGGAGACCTTCACGCGCTCTCTTCTAGCGCAGCGTGTCTTGAGTTTGGACCCAATGACTCCATAGTCATCCACAAACCTAGACATGGCTATGTCCCCAAAGCGATAGGTACCCCGTTCAGGGCTCAGGTTATTTCCCTATCGGCCCTACCCGCATCCGATAGCGAATGTGACGCCAATCTCTTTTTTTTCCCTGTTTGGGCTCTGAGATTGTACACTACACGCGCTGCCGCGTTCAGACGCTCTGAGCAGCTTTTTGTTTCGTTTGGTGGGCGCACCAAGGGTCTGGCCGCCTCGAAACAGACACTATCCAGATGGATTGTGGACGCTATTGCTTCTGCTTATGCATCAAAAGACCTGCCATGCCCTCTGGGCATCAGGGCTCATTCCACAAGAGGCATGGCCTCATCGTGGGAATGGTCCAGCGGTATTTCCATTCAAGACATATGCGTGGCAGCGGGATGGGCTTCCCCTTCCACCTTTGTCAGATTTCACAATCTGGAAGTACCCGCCCTGCAGGCAAAGCTACTAGCAGCCTAGTATGTTTCAGGTCCTAGGTTGAGCTGCACTATTGGGAGTCACTCATACAACCGGCGTGCCGCTTGTTCTTCCCTCATGTGCTCATGTACTACACATTCACCAGCCCGCTTGCAGGCCCTTTTTATTTCACGTACATTATTTCCCACTTATAAGGGTCCCCCGGGATCGCTCCCCCGGGACTCATTGTGGATGCCTAGCGCGCACGGCGTTGACCAGGTGTTCCCGTAGCGTAAGCTAGCTTATGCAATACGAGAGAACCTCTCGTAAGAGAACGAATCGGTTACCTAACGTAACCTCGGTTCTCTCTAGATGAGGGAACGAGTATTGCGTTCCCAGCCGTGCTTGCGCTACTAGTGTTCTCTCTTCATTCAATGAAAACCGGAAAACAGCGGGAAACTCGCCTATTTATAGACTCGGGCCACGCCGTTTGGCGGGCTTTGACGCAATGAGAGCGTGTCTGCTTCTCATTGGCCACGAGTTCAACCGAGTTTCTTTATAGGCTGTAGCAGTTCTCCCTGAGCGAACCTATGAGCTGCTAGCTAGCCCGCTCATGGTCTGCTGCAGGGAACTGCGTTGACAATGGATACAAAATTAAAGGATAATTTTTTGGCTTCAACTTCTCAGAAAAGATGAATCTTTCCCGTAGCGTAAGCTAGCTTACGCAATACTCGTTCCCTCATCTAGAGAGAACCGAGGTTACGTTAGGTAACCGATTCGTTTCAATGCATTTTGGGTAGTGACGTGTAAAGGTTGCAGTCGTTGAGCCTAGCCGCTGTAGCTGCTTCGTTTATTGTTTTTTCCAACGTACCGGCTAGCTAGATAAGTTTTGACAGTAGTCAGATGACCACGTCTGCCGTTCAGCCATCTCAGTTTGAACCCGAGCGCACCATAGGCTTAAATAAAGAGAATAACGCAGTGTCTGTGCGGCAAACTGCACTTTGTCTATGGCCAGCAACAATATTGTTATGTTTAAGGAAGGACATTATGGAATTGAGATCATGTCTGTACTATGTTATGATTGTACTGAACAATTAAATACAATCGTTGCTTATTAGTCTGCAGTCTGAATTCACTTTGCATCAAGCGTCCATTAACTGAATGAATTGAGAATATCATCACCTGAAAATCCGTTAACATCAGCCATTTTCATTCAACCAGCTGATTTCTGTAAATAAATGTAATCTTAAATGTATATTGCTGTCAACTTTAGTCGTTTAGTCGACTAATCAGTCTTGGTCGACTGACATTCTTATTGTTGCATTTTTTTTTTTTAGGCTACTTATAGAAAAAAACATTTCAATGATTTACTCCATGATATTTGTTCCTTTATAAGCAGGTATATATTACTGTATTATAAATATAATTAGCCTATGTTTTATCCCCAACTTTAAATACTTTAATTTAGGCTATTTTGTAACAGCGCCACAGTTTAGCGCACACACATAGAACACTCGGTTCGCACCTGTGGCTGGCTGCGCTGCTGCTGCGCGCTCAGTAAGGGATATAGTTCAGCTGTATTCATTCAGTTAGAACGCTACTTGTTTTGGTTTTTATGTTTTTATACACTATATGTTTTTATCTCGATGTGGCGTGGACGCACTTGGAAAAAAAGAGCGCGTCATCTTTATCATGCTGACTCAATAGATTGTGTTTTCTTGATATGTTTTTGTATTTATTTGTATACTTTACGCATTAAAAGAGAGGGGCTCTGCATGTCACACAGTCCGAGCACGTCATTTAACAACGCTGTGTGCTCTTTTAGAGAAATTGCTCTTATAAAGGATACTATTCGCCGGATGGCCGCAGGGAAATGGCAAATCAGCAGATGACAGTGTCGAGCCAGGAATGCTGATCAGTAGGCCACCGTCCGCTGAACTGCTGCTGCAGATCGCTGCGTTTCGCTGCTGGGCTCGTCGACAGCAAGGCGGCTTCGAATAGGAGAAAATCAGCGACAAAGTCGAGATGCCCTGAAGATTGTCGCTGAAGATTAAATCAGATTCCTATGGCGAAATGGGCTGCTTATATTATCAGCAGCCACGCTCATTTTGGCGGTTTTCGGCACGCATGAGGCAGGAAGCCCCCCGATAGGTTTGCGCATCCTCGCCGTTTCGCCATAGGTTTCTGAAGTTCCCCTAGCCCAGCCAATCAGCACGCTATAGAGCTCTCCACTGTGGTGGCTTTGCAGCTGCACAGCGTTTTAAAATAAAGGCTTCAATATTCAAAGGCTTCAAAATGAGTTTTCCCATAGCGTCTAGCAGACACAATACGAGTGAACCTTTCTCGAAAGAATTGATTTGGAATTGTTATTTTAAACTGTAATGATATTTTACAATATTACTGTTTTACTGTATTTTTTATCAAATAAAGAGAGCCTTTGTGAGAATATAAGATACATCCTTGAAAAACATAAAAAATCTTACAGACCCTAAACTTACACATCTTTGCAAACATATTTGGTACATTATATTCCACATAAACCATTATACCTGCCACAGAGGAAAAAGATGATCCAATTCCCTGCAAAGAGCGGGCGAAAAACAGCAGTGCATATGTCCCTGAGAAGGCAAACACTGCAGAGAAAGCATTCAAAGTCAGAGTCTACCTTATTTCATTTGTAGTTTACACTAGCCATATAAAGTGAAATATATATCATAAACCAAACAAACAACATGGCAAATCTCACTCAATGGCTCACAGTAATGTAGCCTACTTTAAGCCTATCTTTATGATCAATCGTTTTTATATTGTTACAAAAGTTCACAAAAATGTCAATGTCAATGTTTGATCTTGAAAATATGAAGAGTTCAGATGCAAAAGCCTCTAAGTGCCATTTAAAATTTTCTTCTAAAATGATCATTTTTATCAAGTTTGTATATTTAAGTTCAGTAATTTCACTTAAATGGCAATGAGGATTATCTATTAATTGTCATTTAAGTGAATTTACTGAACTTAAATATACAAGCTTGATAAAAATGGTCATTTTAGAAGAAAATTTCAAATGGCATTTAGAAGCTTTTGCATCTGAACTCTTCATATGTTTAATGGTATGAAACGGACAGTTCCGGTCCTTGATTCAGATTGGTTGAGCCACGTTCAAAACCATTGTAAATTACTCAACAAACATATACCTGTGACCACATTACTTTAGTATTACTGCGCAACTTTGTGATTCTTTGTTGCTGCATGTGTTGCTTGGCAACCTCTTTGGAACTACGTTGCTTGGCGGAGAAACAAATGTGTTATAACGTTATATTTTTTGTTGCTGGTGTTTATTTTATGAATAAAATGAATATTTTTATGGAGTAACCATTTTATAAAAGCAATAAGCCAATTGAATACTGTTTTACAGTTTTACAGAATACTGTTTACAGTTTTACACTGTTTTACAGTGTATTTAGAACAGCTAAGGGGAGTTGTTAGGCATGACACGGAGCGGGGTAAATCACTGTAAAACGGCTTCGGGGGGCTTATTGCTTTATTTAAATTTCAAGGCTGTGATTTAATGGGAAAACAGTCCAAACTGAAACTGTTTTTATAGTATTTAATTTTCGATAGTGTGATCGATAGTGTACAGTATGTGTTTTTAAAGTCAACAATTTGTGTTATTTCCACTTACTTTTTAAATAATATTTATATTTTTATTTATTATTGTAATTAATTATATTTAACTTCTACTACTACTACTTATATGTATTATATTATACAATATTTGTAACATAAGTATAATGCATTTATTAAATTGCATAGGCAATTTAAGAATGCGCAATAAAGAATGTGAAAATGCTCGTGTTTTAATGAATGATAATTATTTATTTTTATTACGCTTTGAAGCAATCTGTATTGTAGTCAAGTTTTTGTTCTGTTTTGTCTTAGTTTTCAGTTTGTTCAGTTGCTGTTTGCCTTTGACCTATTTTTCCAGTGTCGCGTTGATTGATTCCATTCCTGTTATTTGTATCATTAGCTCCTTTGTTTTCCCTGTGTATTTAAGCCCTCAGTTTCAATTAGTTCTTTGTCCTGTATAGTTGTATGCGTGGTTGTTTCTTCTTGTTATTCTCCTGTTTATAGTTTTGTAAGTTGTAATAAAAGACTATTTTGTTGATTCCTTTCTCTTGCACTTCACTACAGCCACCAAACCGAGATCCACTAAAATGGACCATGCAGCAGAAACGTCTCGGTTATGGATGTAACCCTCGTTCCCTGAGTAGGGAACGGAGACGTTACGTCAGAAGTGACGGAGATTGGGGGTTTCGCATAGAAAGCCAATCCTCTTCGAGTATTTAATCACGAGCCAATGGCATGCAATGCCTTGGGGCTGCGGAAATTTGCATAGCGTACTCCGCCCTACTCCGTGAGTATAAAAGGAGGAAGTGAACGCAACCGCAGTATGTCTTCGCTGAGGAGCCAAGACTGAACGTCTACCCAGCAGTACAGCTGAAGTGGCAGGGAGACGTAACCTTTCGTAGTCACTTCGAGTTACGTCAGAAGTGACGGAGATTGGGGGTCAATGCCATCACGCCATCTTACAGCTGTCTTCCAGTGCCCTGCGAAAGTCTAGACCCCTGAACCTGGAGTTAAATCACCAGGAGTCCTACTTTGACACAAGAATACCAAGGTACACTGGGAAACATATCCCGGGAGGGAGATGCTACCAGATGCCTACCGTAGGGAGGACTTACGAATACACATATGGCCGCATAGGGACGCATATGGAGATCACTGGTGCACCAACCGCAGGTGGTTACTAGAAGCTCCAGGGGTGGCAGATGGCTTGCCAAGGGAAGACACATGCTCAGAGAGGCTTATAGTGGAAAATACACATGAGACAGTTACCATAGGGAACCGTGCACATGGAAGCACCTAGCCGGCATCCAGAGCAAACAGTGGTGCCCGCATCCTGGGTGCTGGAGGACTCAAGGCTTCAATGGAAAACTACTGAGGAATATCGCACTTATCCAGTCAGAAGTGGAGTGGCGAGCAAGCGAAGACACCTAAGCGGGTCCAGTACTGGCGGAAGCGAATACGTGAGAGGACACCAGTTCGACTCGCAGATTGTAGAATCTGGCGAAGGTGTTTGGTGTCGCCCAGCCTGCAGCTCTGCAGATGTCTGTTAGCGAGGCGCCATGCGCTAGAGCCCAAGAGGAGGCCACACTCCGAGTGGAATGGGCCGTCACACCAAGGGGGCACGGACGGCCTTGCTGCTGGTAAGACAAAGCAATGGCGTCCACTATCCAGTGAGACAGCCGTTGCTTTGAGAGAGCCCTTCCCTTCTGGCTCCCCCCATGACAGACAAAGAGCTGGTCTGAGGTCCTGAAACACCGCGTTCTGTCGACGTAGGTGCGGAGTGCACGTACCGGATAGAGCAGTGCCAAGGCTGGGTCTGCCTCCTCCAGGGGCAGTGCTTGCAGGTTCACCACCTGGTCCCGGAAGGGAGTGGTGGGAACCTTGGGCACGTATCCAGGTCGGGGTCTCAAGACAACGTGAGAGTAAGCCGGCCCGAACTCCAGGCACGCTTCGTCAATGGAGAATGTGTGCAGGTCCCCCACCCTCTTGATGGAGGCCAATGCAACCAGGAGTGCCGTCTTCATAGACAGAAACTTTAACTCTACCGATTGCAAAGGCTCAAAGGGAGGCCTCTGCAGAGCACTTAAAACTACTGAGAGGTCCCAAGAGGGTACGAGGGGAGGACGAGGCGGATGTAGCCTCCTCGCTCCCCTCAGGAACCTGATGACCAGGTCGTGCTTCCCAATGGACTTACCTTCTACTGCATCATGAGACGCGGCAATGGCCGCGACATAGACCTTAAGGGTGGAGGGCGACAGCCTACGCTCCAACCCCTCCTGCAGAAAGGAAGGCACGACACTGATCGAACATCTCCGGGGGTCTTCTCCGCGAGAAGAGCACCAGGGGACGAAGAGGTTCCACTTCAACGCATAAAGGTGTCTCGTGGACGACGCTCTAGCGGAAGTGATGGTTGACGAACTCAGTGCCCGTCTCTGAGTGAGTAGATCCTGTCTCAGAGGAATAGGCCAAGGAGGTGCTGTCGCGAGGAGCATGAGTTCGGAGAACCACGTCTTGGTGGGCCAATAAGGGGCTACCAGCAAGACCTGCTCCTCGTCCTCCTTGATATTGCACAACACCCGTGCAAGGAGGCTCACTGGGGGAAAAGCATACTTACGTGGGCCCCGAGGCCAGCTGTGCGCCAGTGCATCTGTGCCGAGCGTGCCCTTGGACAGGGAGTAAAACTGGGCGCAGTGGGATGAGTCCCGGGAGGCCAACAGGTCTATCTGAGCCTCCCCGAACTGGTCCCAGATCAGCTGGACCGTCTGGGGATGGAGTCGCCATTCGCCCGGAGATAGGGGGGATCCGAGACAGCTCGTCGGCTGCCAGGTTCCGGTCTCCTGGAATGTACACAGCACGAAGGGACCTCAGGTGCTTCTGACTCCATAGCAAGAGGTGGCAGGCGAGCTGCGACAACTGGCGCGAGCGTAGACCCCCCTGGTGGTTGATGTACGCTACAGCAGTGGTGTTGTCTGAACGGACAAGTACATGTTGACCCCGATCGCGAAGCCACAGCTGAAGTGGTCTCATATGAAGCAAACCGAGCGGCGTTGCCGCGGCTGCGGATGCCATATGCCCCAGGAGCCTCTGAAAGAGTTTCAGTGGAACCACATTCTTGCCTTCGAACTGTCGAAGACAAGTCAAGCAGTGAGTGCGCACGCTCGTTCGTGAGCTGCGCGGACATGGCGACCGAGTCTATCTCCATGCCGAGAAAAAAGATCCTCTGCACAGGGCAAAGTTTGCTCTTCTCCCAGTTGACCCGAAGGCCGAGCCGGGCTAGGTGCCGGAGCACCAGGTCTCTGTGCTCGCAAACCTGTTCTCGAGAGAGTGCCAGAATCAGCCAATCGTCGAGGTAGTTCAGGATGTGAACCCCTTGTTCGCGAAGGGGAACAAGGACTGCCTCGACAATCTTCGTGAAGATGCGAGGAGACAGAGCTAACCCGAATGGGAGAACCGTGTACTGATATGCCTGGTCAGTGGCCGCTCGCAGCTCATTAAAAGCCGCTGGGTCAGTCCCGCCCTCGTGCATGTCCCTGAGCAGTTTTGCTTGAAACACTTGCAAAGTGCTCATGGCATGCAAAGCAGCAGCTGCCTGTCCCGCCGCTCTATAGGATTGCGCCGCCATAGACGACGAGAACCTACAGGCTTTGGATGGGTGCTTAGGAGCCCCACGGGAGGAGGCGCTCTGCGGACACAGTTGCATCGCGACAGAGCGCTCCACCGGAGGGATCCCAGCGTACCCACGGGCAGCCGCGCCGTCGAGGGGAAGAAAGGCGGGGGAGACTGGAGCGCGCTCTCGAGAGGTCAAAGGAGCCTTCCAAGTGCGCGTCAGCTCCACATGCAGCTCGGGAAAAAATGGAATTGGGTTCGGCTGTGGCCTTGCGGCGGCGGCTTTCCCCAAAAACAAATTATTAATCCGTGAGAGATCGGGGCAGGGCGGAGGGTTCCACTCCAACCCGATACTCACGGCGGCCCGAGATAGCATGGCAGTCATCTCGGGATCAGACACGGGCAACGCTGGCACTCCCGAGGGAGGCAACGCAGCCGCATCCTCACTTCCCGAAGATTCAAGCCCGCCCTGTGATGCCGTGATCGACATCGCGTCATCCTCTGGAGCGCCGAACGAAACAGACGGTACCTGCGAAGAGGCAGACGCCTGAATCGAAGCAGCGCTCGCTGGCTCTGACACTGGGGCGGGGGGTGTGGCCCGAGGTTCTTTTGTTAGATCATTGAGTCTCGATCTCAGTGTAGAGATGGTCATATTCCCACAAAAGGAACATGAGTCATCCACGAACGCTGCTGCTGCATGCTGAATGCCCAGGCAAACAGAGCAGCGATCGTGACCATCAGAGGATGACATGAATCGACCGCATCCAGAAGAACACGAGCGAACCACCTTTAAAAAGGACGTGCCACGTGCAGCTCTTTCAGATAGAGAGGAGGAAATTCACTCTTTCAGCGCTGAGGCGTCCAGGGAGAAGCGCACAGTCTGGCAGACCACTGCTCAGATCGCAGGCAATGCAGAATCTCGCTGGGTATCGCCGTCACACCAACACTGAAGAGGAGCTCGTCTCGAAGAGTCTTGTCAGTGAGAATGGCTTAGAAGTGAAGAGGTCTCTTGGCTCCGAAGCGAAAACATACTGCGGTTGCGTTCACTTCGTACTTATCGGACCGTTCTCATTTTGTCTGTTTAAATGGGAAAAAATCTAAGATAATGTCAGTAGACTATGGAGTACCGCAAGGATCGGTTTTAGGCCCTCTGCTATTCTCAATATACACTCACCGGCCACTTTATTAGGTACACCTGTCCAACTGCGCGTTAACACTTAATTTCTAAGCAGCCAATCACATGGCGGCAACTCAGTGCATTTAGGCATGTAGACATGGTCAAGACAATCTCCTGCAGTTCAAACCGAGCATCAGTATGGGGAAGAAAGGTGATTTGAGTGACTTTGAACGTGGCATGATTGTTGGTGCCAGAAGGGCTGGTCTGAGTATTTCAGAAATCTCTATTTCATCTCTAGGGTTTACAGAGAATGGTCCGAAAAAGAAAAAACATCCAGTGAGCGGCAGTTCTGTGGGCGGAAATGCCTTGTTGATGCCAGAGGTCAGAGGAGAATGGCCAGACTGGTTCGAGCTGATAGAAGGGCAACAGTGACACAAATAACCACCCGTTACAACCAAGGTGGGCAGAAGAGCATCTCTGAACGCACAGTACGTCGAACTTTGAGGCAGATGGGCTACAGCAGCAGAAGACCACACCGGGTGCCACTCCTTTCAGCTAAGAACAGGAAACTGAGGCTACAATTTGCACAAGCTCATCGAAATTGGACAATAGAAGATTGGAAAAACGTTGCCTGGTCTGATGAGTCTCGATTTCTGCTGCGACATTCGGATGGTAGGGTCAGAATTTGGCGTCTACAACATGAAAGCATGGATCCATCCTGCCTTGTATCAACGGTTCAGGCTGGTGGTGGTGGTGTCATGGTGTGGGGAATATTTTCTTGGCACTCTTTGGGCCCCTTGGTACCAATTGAGCATCGTTGCAACGCCACAGCCTACCTGAGTATTGTTGCTGACCATGTCCATCCCTTTATGACCACAATGTACCCAACTTCTGATGGCTACTTTCAGCAGGATAATGCGCCATGTCATAAAGCTGGAATCATCTCAGACTGGTTTCTTGAACATGACAATGAGTTCGCTGTACTCAAATGGCCTCCACAGTCACCAGATCTCAATCCAATAGAGCATCTTTGGGATGTGGTGGAACGGGAGATTCGCATCATGGATGTGCAGCCGACAAATCTGCGGCAACTGTGTGATGCCATCATGTCAATATGGACCAAACTCCCTGAGGAATGCTTCCAGCACCTTGTTGAATCTATGCCACGAAGAATTGAGGCAGTTCTGAAGGCAAAAGGGGGTCCAACCCGTTACTAGCATGGGGTACCTAATAAAGTGGCCGGTGAGTGTATATGCTGCCACTTGGTAATATTATAAGAAAACATGGAATTAATTTCCACTGTTACGCTGACGACACTCAATTATATATTTCATCACGACCAGATGAAAACACTAACTCATCTAAAATGACAGAGTGTCTCAAAGATATAAAATGCTGGATGACGCGTAATTTCCTGCTATTAAATTCAGATAAAACGGAGGTATTACTTATTGGTCCAAAAAACTACTCACAAAACCTCTCACAATACAACTTTAATATAGACGGGTGTCCTATTACTTTATCCACTACAGTAAAAGACCTGGGTGTTATACTAGACCGCAACTTGTCTTTCGAAGATCATATTTCATATGTTACAAGAACAGCCTTTTTCCACCTTAGAAACATTGCTAAGCTACGTAACATGCTATCTGTTTCTGATGCTGAAAAATTAGTTCATGCATTCATGACCTCGAGACTAGATTACTGTAATGCTTTATTAGCCGGTTGTCCTGCATCCTCAATAAACAAGCTACAGTTAGTACAAAATGCAGCTGCTAGAGTTCTTACTAGGTCAAGAAAATATGATCATATAACACCGATTTTATCATCTCTACACTGGTTACCTATTAAGTTCCGCATCAACTAATACTACTACTGACCTATAAAGCCCTAAATGGTTTAGCACCTATGTACTTAACGGACCTTCTTTCGCCCTACAATCCACCGCGTTCCTTAAGATCACTAAATTCAAGGCTTCTGGTCATTCCTAGGATATCGAAGTCCAGTAAAGGAGGGAGGGCGTTCTCGCATTTAGCTCCAAAACTCTGGAATGGCCTTTCCGATACGGTCCGAGCCTCTGACTCGCTGACACAGTTTAAAACTAGATTAAAGACGCTTCTCTTTAGTCAAGCATTCACATAATGCTTACCTTCTAGTCCTCTGTTATGCCATACGGAACCGTTTGCCACTGAAACTGCTTAACGCACCAGTGGGGCTCGACAGCCTTTTAGACAAACGGGTCGGCGCGTATGGTTGGGTTGCGGAGAGTTCAGGTTACGGAGAGTTTGTGAGTTATAACGGAAATCATTATGAACATCAGCTATGCTAATTATTTCCCATCTGCCTTTCTGCTGTTATCTCGGGACGCTTGTCCCGAGAAAAATGGCGTTCGTCAGGTCCAGTTTTGTGTCCAGCCTCTCACGGGGATTTCGGATGCCCCAACGCCTGTGATGAGACGACTCAACGCCTGTGAAGAGACGACTCAACGCCTGCGATATGTTATGGCGCCGTTTGATTCATAAACAATATTTATATTTAATATTTATATTTAAACGATATGAATGTAAGCCAGAGGAGAACTGGCCCCCGACTGAGCCTGGGTTCTCCCAAGGTTTTTTCTCCATCCAATCTGATGGAGTTTGGTTCCTTGCCACTGTCGCCTTGCTTTTGGCTTGCTTTGAGCTTGCTCAGTTGGGGTTATTTAGTTTTTAGCAATGTTGTTGATCTGTGTTGTGCTACTTTCATGTTATCACTGTGAAGCTGCTTTGATACAATCGGTATTGTGAAAAGCGCTATATAAATAAATGTGACTTGACTTGACTTGACTTCCTCCTTTTATACTCACGGAGTAGGGCGGAGTACGCTATGCAAATTTCCGCAGCCCCAAGGCATTGCATGCCATTGGCTCGTGATTAAATACTCGAAGAGGATTGGCTTTCTATGCGAAACCCCCAATCTCCGTCACTTCTGACGTAACTTGAAGTGACTACGAAAGGGAACTTAAGTTTTACTCATCAAATTCTGGATTTAACAATTGCACGCTCCCATTTAATACTCCTCACCCAAGATGAGCATTTTAGAGCTTTATTCATTTTGTTAAATTTGTGTTTTAAGTCCAGAGAAATTAATTCCCAAGTCAGTTCCAAGGACAAAAATTCTTGAGTCCACAAGAGATGAGAGAAAGAAGTTCCAAGTTTGTTCAAGCCCCTTAGCAAATTTCAAAGTTTGTTTCAGAGGCTGAAATTCCTGAGTCCGTTCAGGAGAGTGAAATGCACAGTAGGTTCCAGTAAATGAAATTCCAGAGTCCATTCCAGAGATTAAAATTCCCATGAATTATTTGTCTTGCGCTTCACTACAGCCACCAATCTGTGACAAGGAGGACGTGTACACTTTTTAAACACTTTTTAAGTCGGAATTACAGTAATTCTGACATGGCGTGAATGCGCCTATAGGCAGTGGGTTTACTCAGTTGCATTATTAGTAGAAAACATTTGCTATAATTTTGGACCTTTCAGTAGACAGATTTATGTTCTGCCAGTTTATGTTATATTGTGTAAGATATTTAGTTCTGTTGAGTGGAAATAAAAGGAACCCTGAAGTTAAATCCTACAGTGTGTGTTGGTAATTCAAAGTGTGCTAGGTTCACTTTATTTACATTCACATAATTAAAATAAAATAAAAAGCCTTGAATGTTTGAAACTAAAAAACTGAGGAGATAAATATTTGTATTGAAAGTTGTGTTAGTTGGTTCTTTTTAAGAGTGAACGTTCTACTGTGTCAAACTGAAAATATTAACTTAAAATCTCAGTAATATTGTAAAATATGTAAATGTAAAAGAATTGTTTAATTTGGTACCCTCTTGACCTAGCCTGGCTGCGCCCTCCTACGCACTTCCGCTCAATTTCATTTTCCTTCAGTACTACGTCTGGGACTGCTGTGTATCCTTAGGTTTCCAGAAATCAATTTTTTGTAGGACCAATCAGCGAATAGAGGGAGTGGCTGAGAACGATGACGTTGATGTAAGAGCGTCAGTTTGAGTTCAGTAATCGCAACGGAGAAAGACGTGAGAAAAGCTATTCGGTCAGTTGTTGGAAAAGAAACTGCCGAATGTACAGAATTTACACAACGGAGGACCAAGTGAAGGAGGCAGAAAGTTTGGAAGTTTGTGCTGGGCGGCTCGTGCACGATGACCGTGACATTTTGGACGGACGGTTTAGCCTGGTATTCGCGGTGTTCGGAAGCCCAGAGTCCTGGCTGCTAAACTATTGTTGAAGATCCACTCAGGAGTTTACTGATTCTTGTGATGAATAGAACATTTTGAGCCCCTTTGTGTACTCGTGCAGGAGGTTGGTGTGTCAGTTTTACATGTTGTAATCATACAAATTGGTTGTGATTTAAAAAAAAAAAATTGTCATAAATAAAAATGTGAAAACCCATACTTTGAAGATATTTGATTTTCAGATTTAGATGGCAATGGTTAATTTGTTTTAATAAAAAAAAAACTAAATGCCACATAATGTACAAACACATACTTTGAAGACCATAATTAAGGTAATTACGAAACAATAAGACGTAATAGGAAAAATTGTTGTTTATTACACATTTGCATATAGAGACAGACTGATCATTCACTGTAGAAGCTACAGCATTTGCGGCAGATCAGAAAACGAATTTGTAATGATTAGACACAGCTTCCACCGTTGAATGAATATATCACTGTCCTTCGTGTCAAATATACATTTCGAATTAATAATTGTTCCTAGATTAACAAAACCTGCAGCTCTTGTTGACTGAAATCCTATTGTAAACATAATCCTCTGATCATTTGGACTTGTTGTTTCCAGCCATTTCGGCGCGTGACATACGTCACTCACGACCACACTTTAGCGATTGGCTATGGCAGATCGTGAGTGACTTAGGGCAGATCCAATAGATTTGAACTTTAATAGTGAACCCGCCTACAAGGAAGGAAACGTTTTTTAATGGAGCGGTTCCAGACTCTATGTGCAAATGAAATGTAGAGTCTGGTTGAACCAGACTACTCTTGACCGAGAAAAGACAGAAAATAATCAAGGGGCGCCTATATATGAAAACTACATGTCCCACAATGCACAGCTCCGCAAGCCACACCCACTAATCCGGAACAGCCTGTCTATGGGAACAGCGCAAACAGAGAATTCACTCTTCCTTCTACAAGGCTAACATTAGCTGTCACCAGAGTTTGAAATTAATTTCACACAAAATGTCTAGTTAGCTGTGGCGAGCAGGACGATCGAGGGCGAGGAATGTAACTAAAGAGGACGGTGTTCTGCGCGAGGTCGGTGGCGTGAGTTATAACAGAGACTGATAATGAAAGACACCTGTGAGGTGTTCCGCGTTCCGGTCGTGCGTCTCTCACGGAGAAACGAAAGCATAAAACGTCTCGGTTACGGATGTAACCCTCGTTCCCTGAGTAGGGAACGGAGACGTTACGTCAGAAGTGACGGAGATTGGGGGTTTCGCATAGAAAGCCAATCCTCTTCGAGTATTTAAAAACGAGCCAATGGCGTGAAATGCCTTGGGGCTGCGGAAATTTGCATAGCGTACTCCGCCCTACTCCGTGAGTATAAAAGGAGGAAGTGAACGCAACCACAGTATGTCTTCGCTGAGGAGCCAAGATTGAACTCGGCGTCTACCCAGCGATACAGCAGAAGTGGCAGGGAGACGTAACGTCTCCGTTCCCTACTCAGGGAACGAGGGTTACATCCGTAACCGAGACGTTCCCTTTCGTAGTCACTTCGAGTTACGTCAGAAGTGACGGAGATTGGGGGTCTGTGCCATCACGCCATCTTCAAGCTGTCTACCAGTGCCCTGCGAAAGTCTGGGCTCCTCTCTTTTTTTTTTCTTTTTTTTTAGGGATCCCACTTTAACACAGGATTACCAAGGTACACTGGGAAACATATCCCGGGAGGGACATGCTACCAGCTGCCTACCAAGGGGAGGACTTACAAATACACATATGGCCGCATAGGAACGCATATGGAAACACTGGAGCACCAACCGAGGTGGCTACTAAAATTTAACTCCAGGGGTGGCAGATGGCTTGCCCAGGTAAGACACATGCTCAGAGAGGCTTACAGTGGAAAATACACATGAGACGGTTACCTTGGGGAACCGTGCGCCTGGAGGCACCTAGCCAGCATCCAGAGCAACAGCAGTGGTGCCCGCATCGTCGGTGCTGGGGGACTCAAGACTTCAATGGAAGAACTGAGGAAATATCGCACTTATCCAGTCTGGGGAGTGGAGTGGCGAGCAAGCGAAGACACCTGAGCGGCTCCAGTACTGGCGGAAGCGAGTACGTGAGAGGACACCGGCTCAATTCGCAGATTATAGAATCTGGCGAAGGTGTTGGGTGTCGCCCAGCCTGCAGCTCTGCAGATGTCTGTTAGCGAGGCGCCGTGCACTAGAGCCCAAGAGGAGGCCACACTCCGAGTGGAATGGCCGTCACACCAAGGGGCACGGACGGCCTTGCTGCTGGTAAGACAAAGCAATGGCGTCCACTTCCAGTGGGACAGCCATTGCTTTGAGAGAGCCCTTCCCTTCTGGCTCCCCCATGACAGACAAAGAGCTGGTCTGAGGTCCTGAAACACCGCGTTCTGTCGACATAGGTGCGGAGAGCACGTACCGGACAGAGCAGTGCCAAGGCTGGGTCTGCCTCCTCCAGGGGCAGCGCTTGCAGGTTCACCACCTGGTCCCGGAAGGGGACATATCCAGGCCGGGGTCTCAGGATTACGTGAGAGTAAGCCGGCCCGAACTCCAGGCACGCTTCGTCAACGGAGAATGCGTGCAGGTCCCCCACCCTCTTGATGGAGGCCAATGAAACCAGGAGTGCTGTCTTCATGGACAGAAACTTTAACTCTACCGATTGCAAAGGCTCAAAGGGATGCCTCTGCAGTGCACTTAAAACTACCGAGAGGTCCCAAGAGGGTACGAGGGGAGGACGAGGCGGATGTAGCCTCCTCGCTCCCCTCAGGAACCTGATGACCAGGTCGTGCTTCCCTAAGGAATTACCTTCCACTGCTTCATGAGAAGCGGCCATGGCCGGGACGTAAACCTTAAGGGTGGAGGGCGACAGCCTGCGCTCCAACCCTTCTTGCAGGAAGGAAAGCACGACCGTGATCGAACATCTCCGGGGGTCTTCTCCGCGAGAAGAACACCGATTGACGAAGAGGTTCCACTTCAACGCATAAAGGTGTCTCGTGGACGACGCTCTTGCGGAAGTGATGGTTGCCGCCACCGCAGGTGGCAGCAAACTCAAACCTGCCTCGTCCCGTCCAGGAGCCACAAGTGCAGCCTCCAAAGATCGGGACGAGGGTGCCACAGAGTGCCCCTTCTCTGAGAGAGTAGGTCCTGTCTCAGAGGAATAGGCCAAGGAGGTGCTGTCGCGAGGAGCATGAGTTCGGAGAACCACGTTTGGTGGGCCAATAGGGGGCTACCAGCAAGACCTGCTCCTCGTCCTCCTTGATCTTGCACAACACCCGTGCAAGGAGGCTCACTGGGGGAAACGCATACTTGCGTGGGCCCCGTGGCCAGCTGTGCGCCAGTGCATCTGAGCCGAGCGTACCCTCGGTCAGGAATAAAACTGGGCGCAGTGGGATGAGTCCCGAGAGGCGAACAGATCTATCTGTGCCTCCCCGAACTGGTCCCAAATCAGCTGGACCGACTGGGGATGGAGTCGCCATTCGCCGGAGATAGGAGGACCCGTGACAGTTCGTCGGGCTGCCAGGTTCCGGTCTCCAGGAATGTATACTGCACGAAGGGACCTCAGGTGCTTCTGACTCCATAACAAGAGGTGGCGGGCGAGCTGCGACAACCGGCGTGAGCGTAGACCCCCCTGGTGGTTGATGTACGCTACTGCCGTAGTGTTGTCTGAACGGACAAGCACATGCTGGCCCGTGAGCAACGCTCGGAAGCGGTGCAGGGCGAGCCGTACTGCCAGCAGCTCGAGGCAATTGATGTGCATGAGGCGCTGGGTTCCTGTCCAGGAACCCGCGGCTGCATGCCCATTGCACATGGCACCCCAACCCATGGTAGACGCATCCATGGAGACAACGAGATGCCTGGAAACTCGCTGAATAGGGACGCCGGTCCGTAAGAAGCTGAGGTTCGACCACGGGAAGAAGGTTCGGCGGCATGCTTCACTGGAACTCGGAGCGAACCGCGATGCCATGCCCACCTCGGGACTCGTCGGCGAAGCCACAGCTGAAGCGGTCTCATATGAAGCAAACCGAGCTGCGTTGCCGCGGATGCCATATGCCCCAGGAGCCTCTGAAATAGTTTCAGTGGAACCGCACTCTTGCCCTCGAACTGTCGAAGACAAGTCAGCAGTGAGTGCGCGGCGCTCGTTCGTGAGCTGCGCGGACATGGGCGACCGAGTCTATCTCCATGCCGAGAAAAAGAGATCCTCTGCACGGGGCAAAGTTTGCTCTTTTCCCGGTTGACCCGAAGGCCAGACGGGATAGGTGCCGGAGCACCAGGTCTCTGTGTTCGCAAACCTGAGCTCGGAGAGTGTGCCAGTATCAGCCAGTCGTCGAGATAGTTCAGGATGCGAACCCCGTGCTCGCGAAGGGAACAAGGGCTGCCTCGACGATCTTCGTGAAGACGCGAGGGGACAGAGCTAACCCGAATGGGAGAACCGTGTACTGATATGCCTGGCCCTCGAAAGCAAACCGAAGAA